>CANTAL010000241.1:0-368450 GCA_947650365.1 Chamaelirium japonicum
GTACGATCCATTCTAATCCATTCGTACGATCCATTCTAATTCATTTGTAAGATCCATTCTAATTCATTCGCACGAATGTATCCATTCTAATCCATTCTAATTCAGTCGCTCGAATGTATCCATTCTAATTTATTCGTACGATCCATTCTAATTCATTCGTCCGATCCATTCTAATTCATTCGCACGAATGTATTCATTCTAATTCATTCGTACAATCCATTCTAATTCATTCGCACGATCCATTCTAATTCATTCGTATGATCCATTCTAATTCATTCGTACGATCCATTCTAATTCATTCGTACGATCCATTCTAATTCATTCTCACGAATGTAACCTTTCTAATTCATTTGTATGATCCATTATAATTCATTCGTACGATCCATTCTAATCTATTCGTAAGATCCATTCTAATCCATTCGTACGATCCATTCTAATCCATTCGTACGATCCATTATAATTCATTCGTACGATCCATTCTAATTCATCGCACGAATCTGTTCTAATTCATTCGCACGAATGAATTAGAATGGATACATTCGTGCGAATGAATTAGAACGGATTCGTGCGATGAATTAGAATGGATTAGAATGGATACATTCATGCGAATGAATTAGAATGAATCATACGAATGAGTTAGAATGGATCGTACGAATGGATTAGAATGGATCGTACGAATGGATTAGAATGGATCGTACGAATGGATTAGAATGGATCGTACGAATGAATTAGAATGGATCATAGAAATGAATTAGAAAGGTTATATTCATGAGAATGAATTAGAATGGATCGTACGAATGAATTAGAATGGATCGTACGAATGAATTAGAATGGATCGTATGAATGAATTAGAATGGATACATTCGAGCGAAAGAATTAGAATGGATCGTACGATTAAATTAGAAGGGATCATACAAATGAATTAGAATGGATCGTGTGAATGAATTGGAATAGATTGTACGAATGAATTTGAATGGATACATTCGTGCGAATGAATTAGAATGGATCGGACGAATGAATTAGAATGGATCGTACGAATGAATTAGAATGGATACATTCGAGCGAATGAATTAGAATGTATTAGAATGGATACATTCGTGCGAATGAATTAGAATGGATCGTACGAATGGATTAGAATGGATCGTACGAATGGATTTGAATGGATCGTACGAATGGATTAGAATGGATCGAACGAATGAATTACAATGGATCATACAAATGAATTAGAAAGGTTACATTCGTGAGAATGAATTAGAATGGATCATACGAATGAATTAGAATGGATCATGCGAATGAATTTGAATGGATCGTACGAATGAATAAGAATGGATCATACGAATGAATTAGAATGGATACATTCGAGCGAATGAATTAGAATAGATCGTAGGAATAAATTAGAATAGATCGTAGGAATGAATTAGAATGGATCGTACGAATGAATTAGAATGGATCATGCGAATGAATTAGAATGGATCGTACGAACGAATTAGAATGGATCGTACGAACGAATTAGAATGGATCGTACGAACGAATTAGAATGGATCGTACGAACGAATTAGAATGGATCGTACTAATGAATTACAATGGATCGTACGAATGAATTAGAATGGATCATACGAATGAATTAGAATGGATCGTACGAATGACTTAGAATGGATCATATGAATGAATTAGAATGGTTACATTCGTGCGAATAAATTAGAATGGATCGTACGAATGGATTAGAATGGATCGTACGAATGGATTACAATGCATTGTATGAATGAATTAGAATAGATACATTTGTACGAATAAATTAGATTGTATCGTACGAATGAATTTGAATGGATCGTACGAATCAATTAGAATGGATCCATCGAATGAGTTAGAATGGATCATACGAATGAATTAGAATGGATCGTATGAATGAATTAGGATGGATTGTGCGAATGAATTAGAATGGATCGTATGAATGAATAAGAATGGATCGTGCGAATGAATTAGAATGGATCGTACGAATGAATTAGAATGGATCATGCGAATGAATTAGAAACATTCATGCTAATGAATTTGAATGAATTAGATTGCATCGTACGATCCATTCTAATCCATTCGTACGATCCATTCTTATTCATTCATACGATCCATTCTAATTCATTCGCACAATCTATTCTAATTCATTCGTACGATCCATTCTAATTCATTCGTATGATCCATTCTAGCTCATTCGGTGGATCCATTATAATTCATTCGTACGATCCATTCTAATTTATTTGCACGAATATACGATCTATTCTAATTCATTCGCACAAATGTATCCATTCTAATTTATTCGTACGATCCATTCTAATTCATTCGTATGATCGATTCTAATTCATTCGCACAAATGTATCCATTCTAATTCATTCGTTCGATCCATTCTAATTCATTCGCATAAATATATCCATTCTAATTCATTCATACGATCCATTCTAATTCATTCGCACGATCCATTCTAATTCATTCGCACAAATGTATCCATTCTAATTCATTCGTACAATCCATTCTAATTCATTCGCATGATCCATTCTAATTCATTCGTATGATCCATTCTAATCCATTCGTACGATCCATTCTAATTCATTCGTACGATCCATTCTAATTCATTCTCACAAATGTAACCTTTCTAATTCATTTGTACGATCCATTCTAATTCATTCGTACGATCCATTCTAATTCATTCGCACGATCCATTCTAATTTGTTCATACAATCCATTCTAATTCATTCGTACGATCTATTCTAATTCATTCGCATGATCCATTTTAATTCATTCGTGCGATCTATTCTAATTTATTCGTACAATCCATTCAAATTCATTCGTACGATGCAATCTAATTCATTCGCACGAATATATCCATTCTAATTCATTCGTACGATCCTTTCTAATTCATTCGCACGATCCATTCTAATTCATTCGTATGATCCATTCTAATTCATTCCTACGATCTATTCTAATTCATTCGCTCGAATGTATCAATTCTAATTCATTCGTTCGATTCATTCTAATTCATTCGTACGATCCATTCTAATTCATTCGTACGATCGATCCATTCTAATTTATTCGCACGATCTATTCTAATTCATTCGCACGAATGTATCCATTCTAATTCATTCGTACGATCCATTCTAATTCATTCGTACGATCCATTCTATTTCATTCGCATGATCCGTTCTAATTCATTCCTATGATCGATTCTAATTCATTCGCACGAATGTAACCATTCTAATTCATTAGTACGACCCATTCTAATTCATTCCTACGATCCATTCTAATTCATTCGCACGAATGTATCCATTCTAATTCATTTGCACAATCCATTCTAATTCATTCCTATGATCCATTCTAATTCATTCGTATGATACATTCATACGACTGAATTAGAATGGATACATTCGAGCGAATGAATTAGAATGTATTAGAATGGATACATTCGTGCGAATGAATTAGAATGGATCGTACGAATGGATTAGAATGGATCGTATGAATGGATTTGAATGGATCGTACGAATGGATTAGAATGGATCGAACGAATGAATTAGAATGGATCATACAAATGAATTAGAAAGGTTACATTCGTGAGAATGAATTAGAATGGATCATACGAATGAATTAGAATGGATCATGCGAATGAATATGAATGGATCGTACGAATTAATAAGAATGGATCATACGAATGAATTAGAATGGATACATTCGAGCAAATGAATTAGAATAGATCGTAGGAATAAATTAGAATAGATCGTAGGAATGAATTAGAATGGATCGTACAAATGAATTAGAATGGATCATGCGAATGAATTAGAAGGGATCGTACGAACGAATTAGAATGGATCGTACGAACGAATTAGAATGGATCGTACGAATGAATTAGAATGGATCGTACGAACGAATTAGAATGGATCGTACGAATGAATTACAATGGATCGTACGAATGAATTAGAATAGATCATACGAATGAATTAGAATGGATCGTACGAATGACTTAGAATGGATCATATGAATGAATTAGAATGGTTACATTCGTGCGAATAAATTAGAATGGATCGTACGAATGGATTAGAATGGATCGTACGAATGGATTAGAACGCATTGTATGAATGAATTAGAATAGATACATTTGTACGAATGAATTAGATTGTATCGTACGAATGAATTTGAATGGATCGTACGAATGAATTAGAATGGATCCACCGAATGAGTTAGAATGGATCATACGAATGAATTTGAATGGATCGTATGACTGAATTAGGATGGATTGTGCGAATGAATTAGAATGGATCGTATGAATGAATAAGAATGGATCGTGCGAATGAATTAGAATGGATCGTACGAATGAATTAGAATGGATCGTGCGAATGAATTAGAAACATTCATGCTAATGAATTAGAATAAATTAGATTGCATCGTACGATCCATTCTAATCCATTCGTACGATCCATTCTTATTCATTCATACGATCCATTCTAATTCATTCGCACAATCTATTCTAATTCATTCGTACGATCCATTCTAATTCATTCGTATGATCCATTCTAGCTCATTCGGTGGATCCATTATAATTCATTCGTACGATCCCTTCTAATTTATTTGCACGAATATACGATCTATTCTAATTCATTCACACAAATGTATCCATTCTAATTTATTCGTACGATCCATTCTAATTCATTCGTATGATCTATTCTAATTCATTCGCACAAATGTATCCATTCTAATTCATTCGTTCGATCCATTCTAATTCATTCGCATAAATATATCCATTCTAATTCATTCATACGATCCATTCTAATTAATTCGCATGATCCATTCTAATTCATTCGCACAAATGTATCCATTCTTATTCATTCGTACAATCCTTTCTAATTCATTCGCATGATCCATTCTAATTCATTCGTATGATCCATTCTAATCCATTCGTACGATCCAATCTAATTCATTCGTACGATCCATTCTAATTCATTCTCACAAATGTAACCTTTCTAATTCATTTGTACGATCCATTCTAATTCATTCGTACGATCCATTCTAATTCATTCGCACGATCCATTCTAAGTTGTTCGTACAATCCATTCTAATTCATTCGTACGATCTATTCTAATTCATTCGCATGATCCATTTTAATTCATTCGTGCGATCCATTCTAATTTATTCGTACAATCCATTCAAATTCATTCGTACGATGCAATCTAATTCATTCGCACGAATATATCCATTCTAATTTATTCGTACGATCCTTTCTAATTCATTCGCACGATCCATTCTAATTCATTCGTATGATCCATTCTAATTCATTCCTACGATCTATTCTAATTCATTCGCTCGAATGTATCAATTCTAATTCATTCGTTCGATCCATTCTAATTCATTCGTACGATCCATTCTAATTCATTCGTACGATCAATCCATTCTAATTTATTCGCACGATCTATTCTAATTCATTCGCACGAATGTATCCATTCTAATTCATTCGTACGATCCATTCTAATTCATTCGTACGATCCATTCTATTTCATTCGCACGATCCGTTCTAATTCATTCCTATGATCGATTCTAATTCATTCGCACGAATGTAACCATTCTAATTCATTCGTACGACCCATTCTAATTCATTCCTACGATCCATTCTAATTCATTCGCACGAATGTATCCATTCTAATTCATTTGCACGATCCATTCTAATTCATTCTTAAGATCCATTCTAATTCATTCGTACGATCCATTCTAATTCATTCGCTCGAATGTATCCATTCTAATTCATTCGTACGATCCATTCTAATTCATTCGTACGATCCATTCTAATTCATTCTCATGAATGTAACCTTTCTAATTCATTTGTATGATCCATTCTAATTCATTTGAATGATCCATTCTAATTCATTCGTACAATCCATTCTAATTCATTCGTACGATCCTTTCTAATTCATTCGCACGATCCATTCTAATTCTTTCATATGATCCATTCTAATTCATTCGTACGATCCATTCTAATTCATTCGTATGATCAATTCTAATTCATTCGCACGATCCATTCTAATTTATTCGTATGATCCATTCTAATTCAATTCGTGCAATCCATTCAAATTCATTCGCACAAATGTATCCATTCGAATTCATTCGTATGATCCATTCTAATTCATTCGCTCGAATGTATCCATTCTAATTCATTCGTACGATCCATTCTAATTCATTCGTACAATCCATTCAAATTCATTCGTACGATGCAATCTAATTCATTCGCACAAATGTATCTATTCTAATCCATTCGTACGATCCATTCTAATTCATTCGTACAAATGTATCTATTCTAATTCATTCGTATGATTCATTCTAATTCATTCGCACGATCCATTCTAATTCATTCGTACGATCCATTCTAATTCATTCATATGATCTATTCTAATTCATTCGCACGAATGTATCCATTCTAATTCATTTGCACGATCCATTCTAATTCATTGCTATGATCCATTCTAATTCATTCGTACGATCTATTCTAATTCATTCACTCGAATGTATCCATTCTAATTCATTCGTATGATACATTCTAATTCGTTCATACGATCCATTCTAATTCGTTCGTACGATCCATTCTAATTCGTTCGTACGATCCATTCTAATGCATTCGTACGATTCATTCTAATTCATTCGCACGATCCATTCTAATTCATTCGTATGATTCATTCTAACTCATTCGATGGATCCATTCAAATTCATTCGTACGATTCATTCTAATAGATCATACGAATGAATTAGAATGGATCGTAGGAATGAATTAGAATGG
The DNA here is from genome assembly GCA_947650365.1 of Chamaelirium japonicum. NCBI lineage: Eukaryota > Viridiplantae > Streptophyta > Magnoliopsida > Liliales > Melanthiaceae > Chamaelirium > Chamaelirium japonicum. Next base: position 6,803 of record CANTAL010000241.1, read on the forward strand.
ATCGTGCGAATGAATTAGAATGGATTGTACGAATGAATTATAATGGATACATTCGTGCGAATGAATTAGAATTGATCATATGAAAGAATTAGAATGGATCGTGCGAATGAATTAGAATGGATACATTCGAGCGAATGAATTAGAATGGATCGTACGAATGAATTAGAATGGATCATAGGAATGAATTAGAATGGATCGTGCAAATGAATTAGAATGGATACATTCGTGCGAATGAATTAGAATGGATCATAGGAATGAATTAGAATGGATCGTACGAATGGATTAGAATGGGTCATATGAATGAATTCGAATGGTTACATTCGTGCGAATGAATTAGAATGGATCGTACGAATGGATTAGAATGGATCATACGAATGGATTAGAACGGATACATTCGTACGAATGAATTAGAATGGATCGTACGAATGGATTAGAATGGATCGTACGAATGGATTAGAATGGATCATACGAATGAATTAGATCGTAGGAATGAGTTAGAATGAATCGTACGAATGAATTAGAAAGGATAGTGCGAATGAATTAGAATAGCTCGTACGATTGAATTAGAATGAATCGTATGAATGAATTAGAATGGTTACATTCGTGTGAATGAATTTGAATAGATCGTGCGAATGAATTAGAATGGATCGTACGAATAAATTAGAATAGATCGTGCGAATGAATTAGAATGGATCGTACGAATGAATTAGAATGGATCCACCGAATGAGTTAGAATAGAGCATACGAATGAATTAGAATGGATCGTACGAATGAATTAGAATGGATTGTGCGAATGAATTAGAATGGATCTTGCGAATGAATTAGAATGGATCATACGATTCATTCTAATTCATTCGTACGATCTATTCTAATGCATTCGTACGATCCATTCTAATTCATTCGTATGATCCATTCTAACTCATTCGGTGGATCATTCTAATTCATTCGTACGATCCATCCTAATTCATTCGTACGATCTATTCTAATCCATTCGTACGATCCATTCTAATTCATTCGTACGATCCATTCTAATTCATTCTCACAAATATAACCTTTCTAATTCATTTGTACGATCCATTCTAATTCATTCGTACGATCCATTCTAATCCATTCGTATGATCCATTCTAATCCATTCGTACGATCCATTCTAATTCATTCGCACGAATGTAACCATTCTAATTCATTCGTACAATCCATTCTAATTCATTCGTACGATTCATTCTAATTCATTCTCACGAATGTAACCTTTCTAATTCATTTGCTCATACGTACAATCCATTCTATTTCATTCGCACGAATGTATCCATTCTAATTCATTCGTACGATCCATTCTAATTCATTCGTACAATGCATTCTAATCCATTCGTACGATCCATTCTAATCCATTCGTACGATCCATTCTAATTCATTCTCACGAATGTAACCTTTCTAATTCATTTGTATGATCCATTCTAATTCATTCGTACGATCCATTCTAATCCATTCGTACGATCCATTCTAATCCAATCGTACGATCCATTCTAATCCATTCGTACGATCCATTCTAATCCATTCGTACGATCCATTCTAATTCATTCACACTATCTATTCTAATTCATTCGTACGATCCATTCTAATTCATTCATACGATCCATTCTAATTCATTCGTACGATCCATTCTAATGGTTACATTCGTGCGAATGAATTAGAATGGATCGTACGAATGAATTAGAATGGATCATAGGAATGAATTAGAATGGATCGTGCAAATTAATTAGAATGGATCATACGAATGGATTAGAATGGATCGTACGAATGGATTAGAATAGATCGTACGAATGGATTAGAATGGATCGCACGAATGAATTAGAATGGATCATACGAATGAATTAGAATGGATCGTACGTTTGAATTAGAATGGATCGTACGAATGAATTAGAATGGATAGTGTGAATGAATTAGAATGGATCGTACGAATGGATTAGAATGGATCGTACGAATGGATTAGAATGGATCGTACGAATGGATTAGAATGGATCATACGAATGAATTAGAATGGATCGTGCGAATGAATTAGAATGGATCGTGCAAATGAATTAGAATGGATACATTCGTGCAAATAAATTAGAATGGATCATACAAATGAATTTGAATGGATCGTACGAATGAATTAGAATGGATATATTCGGGCGAATGAATTAGAATGGATCGTACGAATGAATTAGAATGGATCATAGGAATGAATTAGAATGGATTGTGCAAATGAATTAGAATGGATACATTTGTGCGAATGAATTAGAATGGATCGTAGGAATGAATTAGAATGGATCGTACGTTCTAACTTATTCGGTGGATCCATTCTAGTTCATTCGTATGATCCATTCTAATTCATTCGCACGATCCATTCTAATTCATTCGTACAATCCATTTTAATTCATTCGCACGATCCATTCTAATTCATTCGTACGATCCATTCTTATGCATTCATACGATCCATTCTAATTCATTCGTACGGTCCATTCTAATTAATTCGCACGATCCATTCTAATTCATTCGCACAAATGTATCCATTTTAATTCATTCGTACGATCCATTCTAATTCGTACAATCCATTCTAATCGATTCGTACGATCCATTCTAATTCATTCGTACGATCCATTCTAATTCATTTCTACGTACGATCCATTCTAATTCATTCGCACGAATGTAACCATTCTAATTGATTCGTATGACCCATTCTAATTCATTCGTACGATCCATTCTAATCCATTCTAATTCATTCGCACGAATGTAACCATTCTAATTCATTCGCACGAATGTATCCATTTTAATTCATTTGCACGATCCATTCTAATTCATTCCTATGATCCATTCTAATTCATTCATCCGATCCATTCTAATTCATTCGCTCGAATGTATCCATTCTAATTCATTCGTACAATCCATTCTAATGAATTAGAATGCATTGTGCGAATGAATTAGAATGGATCGTATGAATGAATAGGAATGGATCGTACAAATGGATTAGAATGGATTGTATGACGCAATGTAATTCATTCTAATTCATTCGCACGAATGTTTCCAATTTATTCGCAAGATCCATTCTAATTCATTTGTACGATCCATTCTAATTCATTCGCACGATGCATTCTTATTCATTCATACGATCCATTCTAATTCATTCGCACAATCCATTCTAATTCATTCGTACAATCCATTCTAATTCATTCATATGATCTATTCTAACTCATTCGGTGGATCCATTCTAATTCATTCGTATGATCCATTCTAATCTATTTGCACGAATATACGATCCATTCTAATTGATTCGCACAAATGTAACCTTTCTAATTCATTTGTATGATCCATTCTAATTCATTCGTACGATCCATTCTAATCCATTCGTACGATCCATTCTAATCTATTCGTACGATCCTTTCTAATTCATTCGCACGAATGTAACCATTCTAATTCATTCGTACGATCCATTCTAATTCGTTCATACGATCCATTCTAATTCATTCGTACGATCCATTCTAATTCGTACATACGATCCATTCTAATTCGTTCATACGATCGATTCTAATTCGTTCGTACGATCCATTCTAATTCATTCCTACGGTCTATTCTAATTTATTCGTACAATCCATTCTAATTCATTCCTACGATCTATTCTAATTCATTCGTATGATCCATTCTAAGTCATTCCTACGATCTATTCTAATTCATTCGCTCGAATGTATCCATTCTAATTCATTCGTACGATCCATTCTAATTCATTCCTACGATCCATTCTAATTCATTCGCACGAATGTATCCATTCTAACTCATTCATACGATCCATTCTAATTCATTCGCACAATCCATTCTAATTCATTCGTACGATCCATTCTAATTCATTCGTATGATTACTAATTCATTCGTACGATCCATTCTAATTCATTCGCTCGAATGTATCCATTCTAATTCATTTGCACGATCCATTCTAATTAATTCCTATGATCCATTCTAATTCATTCGTACCATCCATTCTAATTCATTCGCACGAATATATCCATTCTAATTCATTCGTACGATCCATTCTAATTCATTCGTATAATTCATTCGCACGATCCATTTTAATTCATTCGTCCGATCCATTCTAATTCATTCGTATGATCAATTCTAATTCATTCGCACGATCCATTCTAATTCATTTGTATGATCCATTCTAATTCATTCGTACAATCCATTCTAATTCATTCGTCCGATCCATTCTAATTCATTCGTATGATCAATTCTAATTCATTCGTACGATCCATTCTAATCCATTCGTACAATCCATTCTAATTCATTCGTACGATCCATTCTAATTCATTCGTACAATCCATTCTAATTCAGTCGTATGAATGTATCCATTCTAATTCATTCGTACGATCCATTCTAATCCATTCGTACGATCCATTCTAATTCATTCGTTCGATCTATTCTAATTCATTCGTATGATCCATTCTAATTTATTCGTACGATCCATTCTAATTCATTTGCATGAATGTATCCATTCTAATTTATTCGTACGATCCATTCTAATTCATTCGTACGATTTATTCTAATTCATTCGCTCGAATGTATCCATTCTAATTCATTCGTTCGATCCATTCTAATTCATTCGTATGATCCATTCTAATTCATTCGCACGAATATATCCATTCTAATTCATTCGTACGATCCATTCTAATTCATTCGTATGATCCATTCTAATTCATTTGTACGATCTATTCTAATTCATTCGCACGATCCATTCTAATTCATTTGTACGAATGTATCCATTCTAATTCATTCGCACGATCCATTCTAATGCATTCGTGTGATCCATTCTAATCCATTCGTATGATCCATTCTAATTCATTCGTACGATCTATTCTAATTTATTCGCACGATCCATTCTAATTTATTCGTACGATCCATTCTAACCCATTCGTACGATCCATTCTAATCCATTCATACGATCCATTCTAATTCATTCGTACGCTCCATTCTTATTCATTCGCATAATCCATTCGTATGATCCATTCTAATCCATTCGTACGATCCATTCTAATTCATTCGTATGATCCATTCTAACTCATTCGGTGGATCCATTCTAATTCATTCATACGATCCATTCTAATTCATTCGCACGATCCATTCTAATTCATTAGTACGATTCATTCTAATTACAATACATTCTAATTCAATCGTATGAATGTATCATTCGAATGAATTAGAATGGATCATACGAATGAATTAGAATGGATCGTACGAATGAATTAGAATGGATAAATTCGAGCGAATGAATTAGAATGGATCGTACGAATGAATTAGAATGGATCATAGGAATGAATTAGAATGGATCGTGCAAATGAATTAGAATGGATACATTCGTACGAAAGAATTAGAATGGATCGTACGAATGAATTAGAATGGATCATACGAATGAATTAGAATGAATCGTACAATCCATTCTAATTCATTCGCACGATCCATTCTAATTCGTTCGTACGATCCATTCTAATTCATTCGCACGATCTATTCTAATTCATTCGTACGATCCATTCTAATCCATTCATATGATCAATTCTAATTCATTCGCATAATCCATTCTAATTCATTCTCACGAATGTAACCTATCTAATTCATTTGTATGATTCATTTTAATTCATTCGTACGATTCATTCTAATCCATTCGTACGATCCATTCTAATCTATTCATACGATCCATTCTAATTCATTCGCTCGAATGTATCCATTCTAATTCATTCGTACGATCCATTCTAATCCATTCGTACGATCCATTCTAAACCATTCGTACGATCCATTCTAATTCATTCGTACGATCCATTTTAATTCATTCCTACGATCCATTCTAATTCATTCGCACGAATGTATTAGAATGGATCATACGAATGGATTAGAATGGATTGTACGAATGAATTAGAATTGATCATACGAATGAGTTAGAATGGATCGTACGAATGAATTAGAATGGATTGTACGAATGAATTAGAATGGATCATACGAATGAATTAGAATGGATCGTGCGAATGAATTAGAATGGTTACATTCGTGCGAATGAATTAGAATGGATCGTAGGAATGAATTAGAATGGATCGTGCAAATGAATTAGAATTGATCATACGAATGAACTAGAATGGTTACATTCGTGCGAATAAATTAGAATGGATCATACGTAGGAATGAATTAGAATGGATCGTAAGAATGAATTAGAATGGATCTTGCGAATGAATTAGAAATTGTTCGTATAAATAAATTATAATGGATCGTACGAATGAATTAAAATGGATACATTTGTGCGAATGAATTAGAATGGATCAAACGATCTAATTAGAATGGATCATACGAATGAATTAGAATGGATCGTATGAATGAATAAGAATGGATCGTACGAATGAATTAGAATGGATTGTGCGAATGAATTAGAATGAATCGTACGAATGCATTAGAATGGATCGTACGAATGAATTAGAATGAATCGTACGATCCATTCTAATTCATTTGTCCGATCCATTCTAATTCATTCGCATGAATGTATCCATTCTAATTCATTCGCACGATCTATTCTAATTCATTCACACAATCCATTCTAATTCATTCGTATGATCCATTCTAATTTATTCGTTGAAATATATCCATTCTAATTCATTCGTACGATCCATTCTAATTCATTCGTACGATCCATTCTAATTCATTCATACAAATGTATCCATTCTAATTCATTCCTATGATCCATTCTAATTCATTCGTACGATCCATTCTAATTCATTCGCACGAATGTAACCATTCTAATTCATTCGTACGATCCATTCTAATTCATTCCTACAATCTATTCTAATTCATTCACACGAATGTAACCATTCTAATTCATTCGTACGATCCATTCTAATTCATTCCTACGAACCATTCTAATTCATTCGCACGAATGTATCGATTCTAATTCATTTGCACAATCCATTCTAATTCGTTCCTATGATCTATTCTAATTCATTCGTACGATCCATTCTAATTCATTCGCTCGAATGTATCCATTCTAATTCATTCGTACGATCCATTCTAATTCGTACGTACGATCCATTCTAATTCGTTCGTACGATCCATTCTAATTCATTCGCACGATCTATCTAACTCATTCATACGATCCATTCTAATCCATTTGTATGATCAATTCTAATTCATTCGCACGATCCATTCTAATTCATTCTCACGTATGTAACCTTTCTAATTCATTTGTATGATCCATTCTAATTCATTCGTACAAATGAATTAGAATGGATCATACGAATGAATTCTAATTCAGTCGTATGAATGTATCCATTTTAATTCATTCGTACGATCCATTCTAATTCATTCGTACAATCTAATTCATTCGTACGATCCATTCTAATTTATTCGCATAAATTAATTAGAATGGATCGTGCGAATGAATTTGAATTGATTGCACGAATTGAATTAGAATGAATCATACGAATGAATTAGAATGGATCGTGCGAATGAATTAGAATTGATCATACGAATGAATTGGAATGGATCGTACGAATGAATTAGAATGTATCGTGCGAATGAATTAGAATGGATCGTATGAACAAATTATGATGGGGCGTACGAATGAATTAAAATGGATACATTTGTGAAAATGAATTAGAATGGATCATACGATTTAATTAGAATGGATCGTACGAATGAATTAGAATGGATCGTACGAATGAATTAGAATGGATCGTACGAATAAATTAGAATGGATCGTATGAATGAATTAGAATAGATCGTGCGAATGAATTAGAATGGATCGCACGAAAGAATTAGAATGGATCGTACGAATAAATTAGAATGGATCACACGAATGAATTAGAATCGATCATGCGAATGAATTAGAATGGATCGTACGAATGAATTAGAATGGATCGTGCGAATGAATTAGAATGAATCATACGAATGAATTAGAATAGATCGTGCGAATAAATTAGAATGGATCATACGAATGAATTAGAATAGATATATTCATGCGAATGAATTAGAATGGATCGTACGAATGAATTAGAATGGATCGTGCGAATGAATTAGAATGGTTCTTATGAATAAATTAGAATGGATCGTACGAATGAATTAAAAAGGATACATTTGTGCGAATTAGAATGGATCGTACGAATGGATTAGAATTAGATCGTACGAATGAATTAGAATGGATCGTACGAAAGAATTAGAATGAATCGTGTGAATGAATTAGAATAGATCGTACGAACTAATTAGAATGGATCATACGAACGAATTAAAATGGATCATATGAATGAATTAGAATGGATCGTGGAAATGAATTAGAAAGGTTACATTTGTGAGAATGAATTAGAATGGATCGTACGAATGAATTTGAATGGATCGTACGAATGGATTAGAATGCATCGTACAAATGAATTAGAATGGATCGTACGAATGAATTAGAATGGATCATAGGGATGAATTAGAATGGATCGTGCAAATGAATTAGAATGGATCGTACGAATGGATTAGAATAGATTGTATCGTACGAACGAATTAGAATGGATCGTGCGAATGAATTAAAATGGATCGTACGAATGAATTAAAATGGATACATTTGTACGAATGAATTAGAATGAATCATACGAATGAATTAGAATGGATCATACGAATGAATTAGAATACATCATGTGAATGAATTAGAATGGATCGTACGTTTGAATTAGATTGGATTGTGCGAATGAATTAGAATGGATACATTCGTGCGAATGAATTAGAATAGATCGTATGAATGAATTAGAATGGATCGTACGAATGAATTAGAAGAGATCGTGCGAATGAATTTGAGTGGATCGTGCGAATGAATTAGAATGGATCATATGAATGAATTAGAATGGATCGTACGAATGAATTAGAATGGATCGTACGAATGAATTAGAATGGATGGTGCGAATGAATTAGAATGAATCGTACGAATGCATTAGAATGGATCGTGCGAATGAATTAGAATGGATACATTCATACAAATGAATTAGAATGGATCGTGCAAATGAATTAGAATGGATCGTACAAATGAATTAGAATGGATCGTACGAATGAAATAGAATGGATCGTGCGAATGAATTTGAATGGATCGTGCGAATGAATTTGAATGGACCATACGAATGAATTAGAATGGATCATGTGAATGGATTAGAATGGATCGTACGAATGGATTAGAATGGATCGTACGAATGGATTAGAATGGATCATACGAATAAATTAGAATGGATACATTCGTGCGAATGAATTATAATGGATCGTACGCATGAATTAGAATGGATCGTGCGAATGAATTAGAATGAATCGTACGAATGAATAAGAATGGATCGTGCGAATGAATTAGAATGAATCGTACGAATGAATAAGAATGGATCATACGAATGAATTGTAATGGATCGTACGAATGAATTAGAATGGATCGTACGAATGAATTAGAATGGATCATACAAATGAATTAGAAAGGTTACCTTTGTCCATATGAATTAGAATGGATTAGAATGGATTAGAATGGATCGTACGAATGAATTCTAATTCCATTCTAATTCATTCGTACGATCCTTTCTAATTCATTCGTACAATCCATTCTAATCCATTCGTACGATCCATTCTAATTCATTCGCACGATCCATTCTAAATCATTCGCACGATCTATTCTAATTCATTCGCACGATCTATTCTAATTCATTCGTACGATCCATTCTAATTCATTCGTAAGATCCGTTCTAATTCATTCGTACGAATGTATCCATTCTAATTCATTCATATGAATTAGAATGGATCGTACGTATGATCCATTCTAATTCATTCGTGCGATCCATACAAATGAATTAGAAAGGTTACATTCGTGAGAATGAATTAGAATGGATCGTACGTATGAATGAATTAGAATGGATCGTACGAATGAATTAGAATGGATCGTAGGAATGAATTAGAATGTATCGTACAAATGGATTAGAATGGATACATTTGTGCGAATGAATTTGAATGGATCGTATATTCGTGCAAATAAATTAGAGTGGATCGTACGAATGAATTAGAATGGATCGTGCGAATGGATTAGAATGGATTGTACGAATGAATTTGAATGGATCGTACGAATGAATTGAATGGAATTAGAATTCATTCGTACGATCCATTCTAATCTATTCTAATCCATTCTAATTCATATGCGTAAAGGTAACCTTTCTAATTCATTTGTATGATCCGTTCTAATGCATTCGTACGATCCATTCTAATTCGTTCGTACGATCCATTCTAATTTATTCGTTCAAATATATCCAATCTAATTCATTCGTACGATCCATACTAATTCATACGTACAATCCATTGAAATTCATTCGTACGATCCATTCTAATTCATTCGTACGATCCGTTCTAATTCATTCGTACGAATGTATCCATTCTAATTCATTCATATGAATTAGAATGGATCGTACGAATGAATTAGAATGGATCGTGCGAATGAATTAGAATGGATCGTACGAACGAATTAGAATGGATATATTTGAACGAATAAATTAAAATGGATCGTACGAAGGAATTAGAATGGATCATACGAATGCATTAGAATGGATCATACAAATGAATTAGAAAGGTTACCTTTGTGCATATGAATTTGAATGCATTCTAATTCGTTCATACGATCCATTCTAATTCATTCGTACGATCCATTCTAATTCATTCGTACGATCCATTCTAATTCATATGAATGAATTAGAATGGATACATTCATACGAATGAATTAGAACGGATCGTATGAATGAATTAGAATGGATCGTACGAATGAATTTGAATGGATTGTACGAATGAATTAGAAAAGATCGTACGATCCATTCTAATTCATTCGCACGAATGTATCTATTCTAATTCATTTGCACGATCCATTCTAATTCATTCGTATGATCCATTCTAATTCATTCCTACGATCTATTATAATTCATTCGTATGATCCGTTCTAATTCATTCGTACGATCCATTCTAATTCATTCGTACGATCGATTCTAATGCATTCGCACGATCCATTCTAATTCATTCGTACGATCCATTCTAATTCATTCGCACGATCCATTCTAATTCATTTGTGCGAATGAATAAGAATGGATCGTATGAATAAATTAGAATGGATCATGCGAATGAATTAGAATAGATCATAGGAATGAATTAGAGTAGATCATACGAATGAATTAGAATGGATCGTGCGAATGAATTAGAATGGATCGTGCGAATGAATAAGAATGGATCGTACGAATGATTTAGAATGGATCGTACGAACAAATTAGAATGGATCGTACGAGCGAATTAGAATGGATCATGTTGAATGGATCGTATGAATGAATTGGAATGGATTGTACGAATGAATTAGAATTGATCGTGCGAATGAACTTGAATTGATCATGCGAATGAATTAGAATAGATCGTGCGAATGAATTAGAATGGATTGTACGAATGGATTAGAATGGATCGTACGAATGGATTAGAATGGATCGTACGAATGAATTAGAATGGATCGTACGAATGAATTAGAATGGATACATTTGTGCGAATGAGTTAGAATGGATCATACGAATGAATTAGAATGGATCGTACGAATGAATTAGAATCGATCATACGAATGAATTAGAATGGATCGTGCGAATGAATTAAAATGGTTTGTACGAATGTCTAATTCATTCATACAATGCGTTCTAATCCATTCGTACGATCCATTCTAATCCATTCGTACGATCCATTCTAATTCATTCGCACGAATGTAACCATTCTAATTCATTCGTACGATCTATTCTCATTCATTCCTAAGATCCATTCTAATTCATTCGCACGAATGTATCCATTCTAATTCATTTGCACGATCCATTCTAATTCATTCCTATGATCCATTCTAATTCATTCATACGATCCATTCTAATTCATTCGCTCGAATGTATCCATTCTAATTCATTCGTACAATCCATTCTAATTCCGTCGTATGAATGTATCATACGAATGAATTAGAATGGATCATGCGAATGAATTAAAATGGATCGTACAAATGAATTAAATGGATCGTACAAATGAATTAGAATGGATCGTACGAATGAATTAGAATGGATCGTACGAATGGATTAGAACGCATTATACGAATGAATTAGAATGGATCGTACGAATGGATTAGAATGGATTGTGCGAATGAATTAGAATGGATCATACAAATGAATTAGAATGGATTCGAATGGATCGTATGAATGAATTAGAATGGATCGTACGAATGAATTAGAATGGATCATACAAATGAATTAGAAAGGTTACATTCGTGAGAATGATTTAGAATGGATCGTACGAATGGATTAGAATGGATCGTACGAATGGATTAGAATGGATCGTATGAATGGATTAGAATGGATCGTACGAATGGATTAGAATGGATCGTACGAATGAATTAGAATGGATCATACAAATGAATTAGAAAGGTTACATTCGTGAGAATGAGTTAGAATGGATCGTACGAACGAATTAGAATGGATCGTACGACCGAATTAGAATGGATCGTACGAACGAATTAGAATGGATCGTACAAATGAATTAGAAAGGTTACATTCGTGAGAATGAATTGGAATAGATCGTAGGAATGAGTTAGAATGGATCGTACAAATGAATTAGAATGGTTACATTCATGCGAATGAATTAGAATGGATCGTATGAATGGATTAGAATGGATCATACGAATGGATTAGAATGGATCGTACGAATGAATTAGAATGGATCGTACGAATGAATTACAATGGATAATACAAATGAATTAGAAAAGTTATATTCGTGAGAATGAATTAGAATGGATCGTGTTCGGGGGATTTTTCGCTGGTCCGTGCGGGCTGCCTGCAAGACAAAGAAAAGAGAACGTGAGAACGGCTGGCTCCCTTAGGAGCGCAGACCCTCCGACGCTCAAGTCAGTCACAGTGGCACAACGGCGAGCTGTAATGGACCAAAGAGGAAGGAAAAAGGATTTCGAACCTGTACTATGGAGCCTGGGGGTGAGTATTTATAGCAATCGGCGGCCTATCGTGCCCCGACACGTGGAGATTCTTCAAGGGCTTTCTAGACCCCCACGATCTGACCCGCGTGGGTCTGACAGTCCTTGGTACTCGCGCCCTGACATTCTGTCGTCAAGCCTGCCAGACGGTTGGAGTGGGGGAGGGAATCTTTCTTGTCGTGGCCAGGTGGCCATTCTGGAGTATTCAAGTCTGGGCGGTCTCGGGTGGGGGGAGCAAAGGTAAGCTCGCCCGGCACCGCTCCGTCCTTTCGTCCATATTTATCAAGAGTCGGACCTCGCGGGAACAACCTCTTCGATAAACAGGGGTCGGGGCGAGCTTGGGCGAGCTCCGGAGCGAGCTAAGCGAGCTCCTGAACGAGCTTGGCGAGCTCCTTAGCGAGCTAAGCGAGCTCCTGAACGAGCTTGGCGAGCTCCTTAGCGAGCTTAGGCGAGCTCAGGGGCGAGCTTGGCGGGCTCCCAGGCGAATTCCCCACCCCTTGGAATCCTAGGGTCTATGAGATCCATAGGCAAGGGCGAACTTGGGCGAGCTCTGGAGAGCTCCTTGCGAGCTGCCTTGGGCGAGCTCTGGCGAACTCCTTGCGAGCTGCCTTGGGCGAGCTCTGGCGAGCTCCTTGCGAGCTGTGGGGCGAGCTCCTTGCGAGCTGTTCGGGCGAGCTCCTTGCGAACTGTGGGCGAGCTCCTTGCGAGCTGTTCCGATGCATGACGATCTAATTCCCGCTGCTTCTGCCAGCGCGTTCTCGTGCGGGCTGGGCGAGCTCCCGAACGAGCTTGGACGACCTCCTGAGAGAGTTTGATCGTCTCTCGAGCGAGCTCTTGGCCTTCGGTCCCTTCAGCCCAATGTGGATCTTGCGCCACTGTCAAGATGATTCGATGAGTACGGGGGAGCGAACTCCTGCGAGGCCTAGGAGGGGCGAGCTGCACTCAGATACAAGGTGTCCATCCAGCTCCCCGCGGGAGCGAGCTCCTGATGGGCTGGGAGGGGTGAGCTGCACTCAGATACAAGGTGTCCATCCAGCTCCCTGCGGGGGCGAGCTCCTGATGGGCTGGGAGGGGCGAGCTGCACTCAGATACAAGGTGTCCATCCAGCTCCGAGCTCCTGATGGGCTGGGAGGGCGAGCTCCCTGCGAGCTTAAATGGGGCATGCTCGGCTTCCGAGGGTTCTAGCTCCTGGACGGGCTTCCTCGAGAACTCTATCTCCGATGTGCTCTGCAAGGCTATCCAAGATATGTGGTTTCTGGCTAACCCCAACATTACCCCCTCCTGAGGGAGCGATCGAGGGAACTCGACGCTTGCTCAGGAGTTTTAGCGAGCTCCTATCCCTAGTAATGTGCCTGATATCAATGTCTGCTGCAACATTTTCCGGGCGGGGCGGAGATAGTTGCGATGGCGGCCTGCACCGAGAACTTTGACTGCCAGTATTTCACAAACGCTGGGCGGACCGGGAGCGTCAGCCACGAGCGATCTCCTTCCGGTGCGAGCTTGCCACACGGGTCAGGGTCTGCGTCGGGCGAGTTGCGGGCTCTAGTCGGGAGCGATCTGCGCCGAGAGTTTTGACTCCCAGTATTTCACAAACGCTGGGCGGGCCGGGAGCGTCAGCCATGAGCGATCTTCTTCCGATGTGAGCTTGTCACATGCGGTCAGGGTCTGCCTCGAGCGAGCTGCGGGCACCTGCCGCGAGCGATCTTGTGACTTGGGTATCGCACCAAATCTCCATCGGTCGCTTCACCTTGAATGCGGCGCGAGGCTCAACGCTGATACGGCGAATCTCATCATGAGGTCCCGATCGGCACGAGACACGTGTCTCCTCCTCATTCGGTCTTCTTTTGTCAGTAAATGGTAGTGTCGGCGCCGGCGCAGCTTTTTCCACACGTGGCCCACGCAGCACTGCCTGTTTGGCGAAGGGCGAGCTGTCACTTCGATCGCCGTCACGTCGCCTCGTCGCGCGTGCTTGGGCATTAACTTCGGATCGATTCACCTGTCTCTCACTTGCCTATAAATAGGGGACGGGGGGCGATTTTTATCGCTGCGTGAAAACAGCTCTCCCTTCTCCCATAACTTTCTCAGCTCGCAGCTCGCCAAAGCCCTCTCGCTCTCATGGCTTCCTCTACTGCCGCTTCTTCTTCAGTCGCTGCTGCTGCTGCTGCGACCTCTCGGGAGGAGCCTCTCAACGTCGCCCCCATCTCGGTGCTCGCCCCGGGCACCGAGAGAGAGGTTTCTCCCAAGGAACCCGCCGTCCTCTGGTTCAACGACATCGGGGGCGTGCCCGTCTCCAAGAGTCTACGGACAGCGGCGGGTATCCCTCTAGAGCTCGCTGTTCGCCCCTTCCCGAGATCGGGGAGACCGCTCTCCGGAACCGCGATCTCCGTGGGGCAAATATGGTCAGGGCTTCGACTGCCCCTGAACCACCTTGCCAGCGAGCTCCTGGAGCTGGCGGGCTTATGCCCCGCCCAGCTCCCAGGCAACTCGTGGGGGATTCTCTACGGGCTTTCTCAGATCGAGGAAGCCCTTAACGTGAGGATCCCCCTGGCCTATCTCCTGAAGAAGTGGTCCCTCAAGCCGGGGACAGTCTTCAGCAATGTCGACTGCGGCCACTTCTACCTCTCAGGCCGCCCTGGCGAGGTGCTGCCCTTCTCTGCGGTCGAGAACAAGGACCGGTACTGGAAGGAGTACCCGTTCGTGGTCGAGGGCAACTGGCGAGGTCCTTGCGCCGGAGTCCGCTCTCTTCCCGGCAGACCGCCTCTGCCAGTGTTTAAGGAGATCGCGGAGTATCGCCCCAAGGGGAAAAAGTGTATCTCCGCAGCCCGAGAGAAATCTCTCGACGATGCAATCTTGCACTTCCTCGGGGGGCGGACTCCTGAGAAGATCCTGGCGCCGGACTTCTCCTTCCTTTGGAAGGATCTCCGGACTGGGACTGTCACCGCCCGGCAGAAGGTGATGCGGAAGAAGGTCGCGGTCTCCCGGCCTGCTGTCGCGACCTCCGGTGCGGGGACCTCGGCGAAGAAGGGGAAAAGGCGGGCTTCCCCCATCCAGGTCGCCGACAAGGACACCCTCGATATGCTCCATGAGGAGGATGTCACGCCGCCGCCACCACCAGCCCGCGAAGCAGGCCCAGGTCAGGCGTCCACACTTCCTGTTATTCCTTCGAGGGCCCCAGTCCCGGTGCCTCGGCGACGTCGTATTTCCTTCGTCGAGCTTGAGGATCCGCGCGTCGAGCTTCTTCTCAGCATGGCGGAAGTGGAGTCCCCAATGGCTGAAGTGCTGATGCGCGGATTCCCAGGCGACCTGACTAAAACCTTGTTTGTTGCGGTGATGAATCCAGAGGAGGGCGCTTCGCGGAAGAAGTCGAAGAAGAAGAAGACTCCTCCAGCCCGCCCGTCGGGAGAGGACAACATTGTTCGGGAGGCTCGGGAAGCCTTCCAACAAGTCATCGAGGACCGGAGGAAAGCCGCCCTCGCGGAGGCGGGCTTGGGACCAGCCGATGATCTCAGCACGACCTCCAGCTCCGACGACGAGGAGCGGGCTTCAGAAGAAGATCCCGCGGCTGCAACTGCGGGACCTCCCCCGCCCTTCGAGGGATCGGCTCCGCCGAGCACGAACCCTCCGCCTGCTCCGAGCTCGGTGCCGACACCGGCCGCGCCTACTCCCAGCACGTCCGCGCCTGTGCCTGCGCCTTCCGCCGCTAGCGCGCCTGCACCCACGGCCGAGCCTGCTGCTGTTAGCGCGCCTGCGCCCGAGCCCGCGTCTGCACCCGTGCCCGAGTCGGCTGCTGTTAGCGCGCCTGCGCCCGAGCCCGCGTCTGCATCCGCGCCCGAGCCCGCTGCTGTTAGCGCGCCTGCGCCCGAGCCCGCGTCTGCACCCGCGCCCGAGCCCGCTGCTGCTAGCGTGCCTGCGCCCGAGCCCGTGCCCGAGCCCGCGCCTACCAGCACGCCGGTGCCCGAGCCCGCGCTCGCGCCTGCGCCTGCCCTCAGTGCGCCTACGCTCGAGCCCGCGCCTGCGCATGCTACCAGCGCGCCCGCGTCCGAGCCCGCGCCTGGCGCTCTTGAGGTTCCTCTTCTCCCAGAGCTGGGCGGGTTGGTCTACTGGTCTCCGGACCTGGGAGCCATCCTGGACGACCTTCCGTGCTCCAGCCCGGAAGCCTCGGACCCGCCCGGACAAGGGGGAGCCGCCGTGCCTTCCCCTGTTAATGAAGGGGTCGCCGGTGCTCAAGGGGCCGAGTCCGCTGCTGCTGCCACCACTGCGCCTCCTCCCGCTGCTCCTGCCGAGGCGAGCCATGCGGGCTCCTCCCATGGCGACCCCGAGCGCGCCCCTTTCTTCATGCGGGAGATCCTGGGGCGCAACATCTTCGCCCGGACTCCCTACATCGATCTTATCAACCGACTGCTCGAGGTAAGACTACCTCCACTTCTCCTTTGTCCCCAAACTCCTGCTCTAACTCTTAACTCAAACTGTTCGCCCTTTTCGCAGGCAGAGCGGGTCAACCGGGCTCTCGCCGACGAGGTCGCGGGCATCGCGGGGGATACTGTCACCCTCTACGATGACACTCTCCATGACTCGGAGAGGAGAGTAGACGAGTACATCTATCGGATCCGCCAAATGGACCGGTCGGGCGAGCTGCGGGCTGAAGTGGACCGGCTGCACCAGCAGGTCGCCTCCTCTAATGCTGAGGTCGCCGAACTGCGCCAGCGGGACACCACTTTCACTACCACGCTAGCTTCGGTGGAGGATGCCCGCGACCGCGCCCTATCCGATGCGCAGGCCGCCCGGAAGGAAATCTCCGAGCTTCAACGTCAGTTGGCGGCCTCTAGGGATGAGATCGCGTCTCTGAGGGAAACGTATCTCCATGACCTCCACTCTCAGCAACGCCGCCTCCAGGCGCAGCTCAACGAGCTCCTGCGGAAAGGTGCGCTTGACGCCATCGAGAAGTACAAGGCTGAAAGGTCGAAAAAGAGGAAGCGCGATGATGACGCGGGCACTGGCGCGGGCCCAGCCTAGGCTGTATCTTTGTAACCCTTGTAATCATTTTCGGTATAATGAATGACATATCCTTTTGAGTTCGCCTCTGCTCCTTACTTTTCCATGTCTCTTTTCCTTTCCTTGTGTTGCTTATGAGTCCGCTTTAGGAGTTCGCAGCGACCTCGAGAGCGATACCCCGGGCGAGGCAGCTAATTCGATTCAAACTTTTTATTTTAAAATATATGCAAACGAAAAATTCGGCATGCTCGCAAAAACTCGATAGTCTCTGAGCCCGGAAAACATTTAAGCGAACCAAAAGACTTCAAAAACTTCCCTACACTCAGAGACTTAAACCATTTTTATTTTTAAAGGAAACTAATAAGTGCTAGCTGCCCCCTGCCCGGTTAATTCCTCTTGATGATCCTGTTCGGCGGGCTCGCCCTTTGAGGGGTTTGCCAACGCCAGGATGCTTCCGTTCATGGCGGGTGAACGCGAAGGATCCTGGTTAGGTTTAGAGTCCACTAGGCAGCGGACTTCCCCGGGAAGCTCAAGGTCGCCCACTGGCTGCCTCTGAGGATCCCGGTCTTGCTTTAAGTCCGCACAGCGGCGGACTGCCCCGGGAAGCTCAAGGTCGCCCACTGGCTGCCTCTGAGGATCCCGGTTTTGCTTTAAGTCCGCACAACGACGGACTGCACACTATAGATCATGCGGGCTCTGTCTGCGCCGAGCTTCCTAGTTCAATTGTTGAAAACCTCTATCGTTCATTCACAACTTCTTCAGAATTTACAAAAATTTCTTTAGGCATAGAACTTGCGAAGGTGCAGAGCGTTCCAAGGTCGCTCTAACAGGTCGCCTCCTGCGGTCATCAACCGGTAAGCCCCCGAGCTTCCTGCTTCGTGTATTATGTATGGGCCTTCCCAGTTCGCCGCGAGCTTTCCTGCATTAGGCTCTTGCGTGTTTGCAAACACCTTTCTCATCACCAGATCGCCGGCCTTGAACGCCCGATGGCGGACTCTTTTGTCATAGGCGCGCTTCATCTCTTGTCTGTATCCGGCGAGGTGTAGATTGGCGCGCTCTCGTCTTTCTTCGAGCTGATCAAGGGAGTCGACGAGCAGTTTGTCGTTGTCGACCTCCGCCGACACGAGCCTTCTTTCAGTGGGCAACTCGGCCTCTATGGGTAGCACGGCTTCGCAACCAAAAGTGAGACTGAAAGGGGATTCGTTAGTTGAGCGACGTGGAGTAGTGCGATAGGCCCACAAGACTCCGTCGAGCTCCTGCTCCCACAATCCTTTTTTCCCTTCCAGCCTCTTCTTGAGGTTGTCCAAGATCACGCGATTCGTTGCTTCGGCCTGCCCGTTGCTTTGAGGGTACCTTGGGGAAGAGAATCTTAGGTCGACTCCATATTCCACACAAAAGCTTCTGATTAAGCGATTGTCGAACTGGCGACCATTGTCGGTGATAAGTATCCGAGGCAGACCGAACCAATAGAAAATATTCTTCCACAGGAAGTCTTTTACCTGCTTCTCGCCTATCTTGGCTAGCGGGACCGCTTCCACCCATTTGGTGAAGTAGTCCGTAGCTACTAGGATGAATTTCTTTTGCCGGGCTGACACAGGGAAAGGTCCCATAATGTCCAACCCCCATTGCTGGAAAGGCCAGGGGCTCACCAGAGGATGCAGTTCTTCTGCGGGCATATGGTTCGTGGTGGCGTGCTTCTGGCATTGGATGCACCTCTGGGCGACCTTCAAAGCGTCTTGTTCCAGAGTAGGCCACCAGTATCCTTACCTTTGTACTTTCGCAGCTAGAGACCACCCACCAGCGTGGTTTCCCAGCTCGCCAGAGTGGATACAATTCAGTACTTCTTCAGTCTCCGGGCTCTCGACGCAACGGAGACTTGGCCCGCCAAAAGATCTTCGAAAAAGGCGATCCCAGCGAATGAGGTAGCGCCCAGCGCATTTCTCCACTCGCCGGGCTTTCTCTCTATCCTCTGGAAGCTCGCCCTTCTGGAGAAAATGAAGAATGGGGGCGGTCCACCCGCTGGGTGGTACGTCGGCAGAGACTTGGTTAACAGCGGGCTCCATCAGTTGGAGCCGAGACTGATTTTGGACTTCGATGAGAATCTGGCAAGCCTCTGATGTTCCCAGCAAAGAGGCGGCGTTTGCCAAAGCATCAGCTCGCCTATTATCGGCTCGCGGAGTTTGCTCAAATGAGATCTTTTCAAACTCCGCGGCCTTGTGCTTCACCAGATCCACATAGCCCGCCATTCGTGCATCCCGAGAGGCGTACTCCCCATTGATTTGGCAAATAATTAGCTGGGAATCGCTAAAGACCTTCAAGCGTTTGGCGCCTACCTCTTGAGCGAGCTCCAGGCCAGCCAGCAGCGCCTCGTATTCCGCCTCATTGTTGGTAGCTGCGAAATCCAGTCGGACTGATTTTTCTAGAAGTACCGATTGGGCGATCAGTGCGACCCCGATCCCAGCCCCCGAAGCGTTGGAGGATCCATCGACGAATAATTCCCAGGCCGCCTCCTCTGAACGCCTAGTTTGAGGAAGCTCGCCTTGGTTGTCCAAGAACATCGCCTTCCCAGGGTGTGCCTCAGTTGGCTCATCTTCCTGGTACTGGATCGGTTCTTCTATGGGGAAGTCCGCCAAGAAATCGGCGAGAACCTGTCCTTTGACAGCAACTCGCGGGACATACTCCAAACCATAGGCGGCGAGCTCGGCGGACCAACGGTAGAGCCTGCCAGCTACCGAGGGCCTGGAGAGCGCGCTCTTTAGAGGGTGCTCTGTGATGACCCTGACAGGGTGGGCCGAGAAGTAGGGGTGGAGCTTTCTCGCGGTAAGGACCAAGGCCAGTGCGACCTTCTCGATTGGTCGATACCGGAGCTCGGCGGGGAGCATTGTGTGGCTTACAAAGTACACAGGCCGCTCCACCTTTGCTTCCTCCACCACCAAGACCCCGCTCACCGCATTCTCAGTGACCGCAAGATACACGCCGAGTTCGGCGCCCTCTTTGGGTGCTGCTAAGATCGGTGGGCTCGCCAGGTAGTCTTTGATCTTCTGGAAGGCGTGCTCGCACTTCTCATCCCAACAAATGCTCGCTCCTTTTCGTAGCAGCTCGAAAAGGGGTCGGCAGCTGTCTGAGGATTTGGAGATGAACCAATTGAGCGCGGTGATTCGCCCGCTCAATCTCTGGACTTCCTGCCGGGTCCTCGGCGCGGGCATTTCGACAAGTGCTCGGATTTGCCCCGGGTCAGCCTCGATCCCCCTGTGGGTGACCAGGTACCCGAGGAATTTCCCCGAAGTCACCCCAAATGCGCACTTCGCCGGATTCAACCTCATTTGGTACTTTCTTAGTATCTCGAAGGTTTCTCGGAGATCGGCAACATGCCCCTCTCGCTTCCGACTCTTCACCAGGAGGTCGTCTACATAAACTTCGACGTTTCTGCCGATCTGATCTTTGAACATCTGAGTGACTAGCCTTTGGTAGGTCGCTCCAGCGTTTTTAAGCCCGAACGGCATCACTCAATAGCAGTACAACTTCTGGTAGCCCGCTCCCGAGTAGAAGGCGGTCTTCTCCTGATCGTCGGCGTGGAGAGGTATCTGGTTATACCCAGAATATCCATCCATGAAGGACAGGGCCTGGAACCCGACAGTTGCGTCGACCAGTGCGCCTATTCTCGGAAGAGGAAATCCGTCCTTCGGGCATGCCTTGTTGAGGTCGGAGAAGTCAATGCACACCCTGACCGCTCCGCTCTTCTTAGGCACCGCCACGATATTGGAGATCCACTCGGGGAAGTGCACCTCGCGGATGAAGCCGGCTCGCTCCAGCTTGTCTATCTCCGCCGCCACTGAAGCGGACTTCGCAGCGGGTATGTGCCGAGCTTTCTGCTTGACCGGCGGGAACTCCTTCATGGTGTGCAGACGATGACAGGCGACCTCCGGGTCGATCCCTGGCATGTCCGCGAAGCTCCAAGCGAATACGTCACGGTATTCCCTGAGTAAGTTGGTTATGGCCAGGACCTCGCCCTTGGTTAGCGAGGTTCCGAGGCTAACAATTCTTGGCCCTTCTTTGCCGCCAAGGTCGACCTCTTGAAGTGGTTCGGCAATTGGTAAACTTCCTCTCTTGGGGGTTATCGGGCGACCTCCCTCCTCCAACTTGAGGTCCACATCGCTCCCACCCGGGGGTGGAGTAGGGGACTTAAGCGAGGAGGCCTTCAGCGGGCTCCCCCATAGCTCGCTCGTTGCGGGCGGTAATTGCTAGGAGGGTGCGGGCCTCTTGGCCTCGGCGACCTCCATGTCCATGAGGTGAAGGACATCCTGCTCGCATCGGGTAGCGGCTACCTGATCCCCCCGAATTACTACGACCCCGCTCGCGGTCGGGAATTTGAGGGCCTGATGGTTGGGTGAAGCTACCGCCTTCATTTGCCTTAGCCGAGGCCGCCCAAGGATGGCGTTAAATGCAGAACTTCCATCCACTACCGCGAAGCGGACTTGGCGAGCCTCCGGGCCAGCGGTCACCGTAAGGGTTATCTCCCCTGCCACTCTGGCGACCTCTCTGGTGAACCCACTGAGGGAGCTCGTCGAGGGAGACAGGTCGGCGAGTCTCAACCCCATTCGCAGGTAGGCCGACAGAAAAAGGATGTCCACGGCGCTCCCCGGATCAACCAGAGCTCGCCTCACCTCGATGTTAGCCATCATCAGGCGTATGACGAGGGGGTCATTGTGGGGCGTAACGACCCCAGTCATGTCATCTTCCGAAAACCAGAGAAAATCGCGGGCTTCCACCCTTGGTGCTTGAAGTAAAGTAGGAGTTAGCGAGACGGAAAATACCTTTTGTGCCCGCTCCATCTCCCTGACTCGTCGGCGGGCTTCATTACTGGATCTCGGGCCGCACAGCCGCCCGCTAATGGTATGGCAGATCGCCGGTCCTTCCGTGGGAGGCAGAGGCAGGGCGGGCTCAGCGGGCCCCGGGCGATCTCCCTCCCGAGGGGCCCGTGTCGGTACTACCTCGAACCTCCTTGGAGGCAAAATAAACTGATTCAAGTGGCCCTGGGTGACCAAATCCTCGAGGTGGTTCTTGAGAGCCCGGTATCTGTTAGTGTGATGCCCAGGGCTTCGATGAAAGGCGCACCGCCGCGAGTTGTCGATAGAGCCAGGCTCTCCGACCTGTAGGGGTGGCGGGTACTGGAAGAAAGGTTCATTCCGAATCTGATGGAAGATTTGTCCTGGCGAGTGGGTCAGCATGGTGAAGTCCCGCTCCCCGGGTCCTGGAGGCAGGCGCCAGTTCGCCGGCCTTCCAGCGACAGCCGTGGGGGCTTCAGCGGGCTGTTCAGCAGGAACAGCGGGCGGTTCGGGCAAAGCCACCGCCAGGGGCACCTCCCTTCTCTCCACGGCCTTGACGACGAGCGGTCGTGGGGCCGGAGGAGGTCGCTGCTCGACTGCCTTTCCCTTTCGGTCTAGCACAGCGTCTTCGAGCTTGATGTGTTGCTGGACCAGGGCAAATAGTTCAACCATCGTGCGAGGGTCCTTGATCACTAGAGCGTCATGAAGCTTGCAACCCTCGGGGAGGGCGCTTCTGAAAGCGCTCACCACGGTACGATCTTGGCCCGCCGCGTCTTCCAGAGCGAGGTAGGCGCTCCGGAATCGCGTTGCGAAGCACCGGAGCGTCTCGCGAGCTCCCATGGTTAAAGTAAACAGAGACTCGATTCTCTTCGGGGGCTGCCTATTGCAGCGATACTGCTCCAGGAATAGCCTAGAGAGAGTTGGAAAGTCGGGGATCGTGCCGGGCGGCAACTTGTGGAACCAGTTCAATGCCGAGCCGGTCAAACTGCTCGGGAAAGCTCGGCACAAGACGTGGTCTTGGTCCCGGAAAAACAGAAGCTTTCTGTAAGCCAAGAGATGGTCAACGGGATCCTGCGACCCGTCGAACAATACAAACTTCGGGGGGGTCCAGTGGTGCGGAAAACCCCCTTGGTGGACCTCGCTGGTGAAAGGCGAGCTACCTCCGTGGGCGGCAAGGTCTTCAAGTAAACCTACTGGCGCACTAGGTCGCCGCCAGCGCCCGGGGAGAACTCCCAGAGGCGGCTGCGCAGGTCCTAGGGGGTCTCGTACGCTCCCTTGTGGCGAGGTCGGCCCCACCCCGCGGTGACCCTCGGGGGCAACCGCTCGGCGGGCTCCTTGCTGTCCACCCACGGATTCCTTCGGCGTGTCAGTTGGTCTGTGGGAGGCCGTTGCCTCTCGAGCTCCTGAAGATATTTCCACCGCGGGCTCTTTCCCTCGTCGCCGATGGCGTGGGTCGCGATCCCGCTCTAGAGATCTTGCCTCCGACCCCTCAGAATCGGCGCTCCGGTTACGGCGGCAGGGAATGGTCGCGCGCGAGGTCGCCTGGTTGCTAGATCGCTGGGTGACTAGCTTCTGCAACCTTGTGAGCGGGGTTTCCGGCACCCCTCGCGCAGCCGCTCTCCCGACTGGGGGTTCCGGATGGGAAACCCGCCGCGCCGGAGCGATCGTGGGAGGGCGCGATGTTGACGCCGGTGGTCGCACCGGAGACGCTATCTTTGCCGGCCCAGATCGCCGGCTGGCCGCCGGAGCCTGACGCAATCGTGCCAGCTCCTCCATCATCGCCCGCTGGGTGGCCAATATCTCCGACAAGAGTTGGTCACTGAGCGGGACCGGGGGCTGAGGGGTCTCGACCGGAGGCTCACTGCACGCAGATCTGGCACGAGTCCTCGGTCGCCTGCGTCCCCTTGTCACCGGAGCCATCTTTGGGGTCACAAAAGCGAACGGCGCTCAACCGCGTGGTCGTGGGCGTTCTCACAGGAACCAGTCGAAGATCCCACAGACGGCGCCAAATGTTCGGGGGATTTTTCGCTGGTCCGTGCGGGCTGCCTGCAAGACAAAGAAAAGAGAACGTGAGAACGGCTGGCTCTCTTAGGAGCGCAGACCCTCCGACGCTCAAGTCAGTCACAGTGGCACAACGGCGAGCTGTAATGGACCAAAGAGGAAGGAAAAAGGATTTCGAACCTGTACTATGGAGCCTGGGGGTGAGCATTTATAGCAATCGGCGGCCTATCGTGCCCCGACACGTGGAGATTCTTCCAGGGCTTTCTAGACCCCCACGATCTGACCCGCGTGGGTCTGACAGTCCTTGGTACTCGCGCCCTGACATTCTGTCGTCAAGCCTGCCAGACGGTTGGAGTGGGGGAGGGAATCTTTCTTGTCGTGGCCAGGTGGCCATTCTGGAGTATTCAAGTCTGGGCGGTCTCGGGTGGGGGGAGCAAAGGTAAGCTCGCCCGGCACCGCTCCGTCCTTTCGTCCATATTTATCAAGAGTCGGACCTCGCGGGAATAACCTCTTCGATAAACAGGGGTCGGGGCGAGCTTGGGCGAGCTCCGGAGCGAGCTAAGCGAGCTCCTGAACGAGCTTGGCGAGCTCCTTAGCGAGCTAAGCGAGCTCCTGAACGAGCTTGGCGAGCTCCTTAGCGAGCTTAGGCGAGCTCAGGGGTGAGCTTGGCGGGCTCCCAGGCGAATTCCCCACCCCTTGGAATCCTAGGGTCTATGAGATCCATAGGCAAGGGCGAACTTGGGCGAGCTCTGGAGAGCTCCTTGCGAGCTGCCTTGGGCGAGCTCTGGCGAACTCCTTGCGAGCTGCCTTGGGCGAGCTCTGGCGAGCTCCTTGCGAGCTGCCTTGGGCGAGCTCTGGCGAGCTCCTTGCGAGCTGTGGGGCGAGCTCCTTGCGAGCTGTTCGGGCGAGCTCCTTGCGAACTGTGGGCGAGCTCCTTGCGAGCTGTTCTGATGCATGACGATCTAATTCCCGCTGCTTCTGCCAGCGCGTTCTTGTGCGGGCTGGGCGAGCTCCCGAACGAGCTTGGACGACCTACTGAGAGAGTTTGATCGTCTCCCGAGCGAGCTCTTGGCCTTCGGTCCCTTCAGCCCAATGTGGATCTCGGGCCACTGTCAAGATGATTCGATGAGTACGGGGGAGCGAACTCCTGCGGGGCCTAGGAGGGGCGAGCTGCACTCAGATACAAGGTGTCCATCCAGCTCCCCGCGGGAGCGAGCTCCTGATGGGCTGGGAGGGGTGAGCTGCACTCAGATACAAGGTGTCCATCCAGCTCCCTGCGGGGGCGAGCTCCTGATGGGCTGGGAGGGGCGAGCTGCACTCAGATACAAGGTGTCCATCCAGCTCCGAGCTCCTGATGGGCTGGGAGGGCGAGCTCCCTGCGAGCTTAAATGGGGCATGCTCGGCTTCCGAGGGTTCTAGCTCCTGGACGGGCTTCCTCGAGAACTCTATCTCCGATGTGCTCTGCAAGGCTATCCAAGATATGTGGTTTCTGGCTAACCCCAATAGATCGTACGAATGAATTAGAATGGATCATGCGAATGAATCTGAATGGATCATACGAATGAATTAGAATGGATCGAACGAATGGATTAGAATGGATCATATGAACGAATTAGAATGGATCGTACGAATGAATTAGAATGGATACATTCGAGCGAATGAATTAGAATGGATCATACGAATGAATTAGAATGGATCATAGGAATGAATTAGCATGGATCGTACGAATGGATTAGAACGCATTGTACGAATGAATTAGAATGGATCGTGCGAATAAATTAGAATGGATAGTGCGAATGAATTAGAATGGATCATACGATTGAATTGTAATGGATCCACCGAATGAGTTAGAATGGATCATTCGAATGAATTAGAATGGATCGTACGAACGAATTAGAATGGATCGTACAAATGAATTAGAATGGATACATTCGTGCGAATGAATTAGAATGGATCGTACGAATGAATTAGAATGGATCGTGCGAATGAATTAGAATGGATAGTGCGAATGAATTAGAATGGATCGTACGAATGAATTGGAATGGATCCACCGAATGAGTTAGAACGGATCATACGAATGAATTAAAATGGATCGTACGAACGAATTAGAATGAATCGTACGATCCATTCTAATTCATTCGTCCGATCCATTCTAATTCATTTGCACGAATGTATCCATTCTAATTCATTCATATAATCCATTCTAATTCATTCGCACGATCCATTCTAATTCATTCGCACGATCCATTCTAATTCATTCGCTCGAATGTATCCATTCTGATTCATTCGTACGATCCATTCTAATCCATTCGTACGATCCATTCTAATTCATTCGTACAATGCGTTCTAATCCATTCGTACGATCCATTCTAATTTATTCATACGATCTATTCTAATTCATTTGTACGATCCATTCTAATTAATTCGTACGCTCCATTCTAATTCATTGGTACGATCCATTCTAATCCATTCTAATTCATTCGCTCGAATGTATCCATTCTAATTCATTCATACGATCCATTCTTATTCATTCATACGATCCAGTCTAATTCATTCGCACGATCCATTCTAATTCATTCGCAAAATCCGTTCTTATTCATTCGCACAATCCATTCTAATTCATTCGCACGAATGTATCCATTCTAATTCATTCGTACGATCCATTCTAATTCATTCGTACGATCCATTCTAAATCATTCGCATGATCCATTCGTACGATCCATTCTAATCCATTCGTACGATCCATTCTAATTAGTTCATACGATGCATTCTAATTCATTCGCACAAATGTAACCTTTCTAATTCATTTGTACGATCCATTCTAATTCATTCGTACGATCCATTCTAATCCATTCGTAGGATCCATTCTAATCCATACGTACGATCCATTCTAACTCATTCGCACGAATGTAACCATTCTAATTCATTCGTACTATCCATTCTAATTCATTCGTACGATCCATTCTAATTCATTCGTACGATCCATTCTAATTCATTCGTACAATCCATTCTAATTCATTCGCACGATCCATTCTAATTCATTCGTATGATCCATTCTTATTCATTCCTATGATCTATTCTAATTCATTCGCTCGAATGTATCCATTCTAATTCATTCGTTCGATCCATTATAATTCATTCGTACGATCCATTCAAATTCATTCGCATGATCCATTCTAATTCATTCGTACGATCCATTCTAATCCATTTGTACGATCCATTCTAATTTATTCGTACGATCATGCAAATGAATTAGAATGGATCGTGCGAATGAATTAGAATGGATCGTGCGAATCAATTAGACTGGATCGTGCGAATGAATAAGAATGGATCATACGAATGAATTAGAATGGATCATACGAATTAATTAGAATGGATACATTCGTGCGAATGAATTAGAATGGATCGTAGGAATGGATTAGAATGGATCGTACGAATGAATTAGAATGGTTACATTCGTGCGAATGAATGAGAATGGATCGTACGAATGGATTAGAATGGATCGTACGAATGGATTAGAATGGATCATACGAATGAATTAGAATGGATCGTACAAATGAATTAGAAAGGTTAAATTTGTGAGAATGAATTAGAATGGATCGTACGAATGAATTAGAATGGATCGTACGAATGGATTAGAATGGATCGTACGAACGAATTAGAATGGATCGTATGAACGAATTAGAATGGATCGTACAAATGAATTAGAATGGATACATTCGAGCGAATGAATTAGAATGGATCGTACGAATGGATTAGAATGGATCGTACAAATGGATTAGAATGGATCGTACGAATGAATTAGAATGGATCATACAAATAAATTAGAAAGGTTACATTCGTGAGAATGAATTTGAATGGATCGTACGAATGAATTAGAATGGATCATACGAATGAATTAGAATGGATCGTACGAATGGATTAGAACGGATCATACGAATGGATTAGAACGCATTGTACGAATGAATTAGAATAGATACATTTGTACGAATGAATTAGAATGGATCGTACGAATGGATTAGAATGGATCGTATGAATGGATCATGCGAATGAATTAGAATGGATCGTACGAATGAATTAGAATAGATCGTACGAATCAATTCGAACGGATACATTTGTACGAATAAATTAGAATGGATTGTACGAATGAATTAGAATGGGTCGTGCGAATGAATTAGAATGGATCGTACGAATGAATTAGAATGGATCGATACATTCATGCAAATGAATTAGAATGGATCGTACGAATCAATTAGAATGGATCATACGAATGAATTAGAGTGGATCATACGAATGAATTAGAATGGATCATATGAATGAATTAGAATGGTTACATTCGTGCGAATGAATTAGAATGGATCGTACGAATGAATTAGAATGGATCGTACGAATGGATTAGAACACATTGTATGAATGAATTAGAATAGATACATTTGTGCGAATGAATTAGATTGCATCGTATGAATGAATTTGAATGGATTGTACGAATGAATTAGAATGGATCGTACGAATGAATTAGAATGAATCGTACGAATGAATTAGAATGGATACATTCGAGCGAATGAATTAGAATGGATTAGAATGGATACATTCGTGCGAATGAATTAGAATGGATCGTACGAATGAATTAAAATGGATCGTACAAATGGATTAGAATGGATCGTACGAATGAATTAGAATGGATCGTACGAATGAATTAGAATTAGATCATACGAATGAATTGGAATGGATCATGCGAATGAATTAGAATGGATTGTACGATTAGAATGGATCCATTCGTACGAATGAATTAGAATGGATCCTGCGAATGAATTAGAATGGATCGTACGAATAAATTTGAATGGATTGTATGAACGAATTAGAATGGATCGTATGAATGAATCAGAATGGATCGTACGAATGGATTAGAATGGATCATACGAATGGATCATGCGAATGAATTAGAATGGATCGTACGAATGAATTAGAATGGATCATACGAATGAATTAGAATGGATACATTCGAGCGAATGAATTAGAATGGATCGTACGAATGAATTAGAATGGATCATAGGATTAAATTAGAATGGATCCTGTAAATGAATTAGAACGGATACATTCGTGCGAATGAATTAGAATGGATCGTAGGAATGAATTAGAATGGATCGTACGAATGAATTAGAATGGTTACATTCGTGCAAATGAATTAGAATGGATCATAGGAATAAATTAGAACGGATCGTGCGAATGAATTATAATGGATCGTACGAATGAATTAGAATGGATCATACGAATGAATTAGAATGGATCGTATGAATGAATTAGAATAGAT
Organism: Chamaelirium japonicum; assembly: GCA_947650365.1. Classification (NCBI taxonomy): domain Eukaryota; kingdom Viridiplantae; phylum Streptophyta; class Magnoliopsida; order Liliales; family Melanthiaceae; genus Chamaelirium; species Chamaelirium japonicum. The sequence continues at coordinate 36,970 of CANTAL010000241.1, forward strand.
CGTGCGAATAAATTAGAATGGATCATACGAATGAATTAGAATAGATATATTCATGCGAATGAATTAGAATGGATCGTACGAATGAATTAGAATGGATAGTGCAAATGAATTAGAATGGATTGTATGAATAAATTAGAATGGATCGTAGGAATGAATTAAAATGGATACATTTGTGCGAATGAATTAGAATGGATTATACGATTGAATTTGAATGGATCGTATGAATAAATTCGAATGGATACATTTGTGCGATAAATAAGAATGGAGCGTACGAATGAATTAGAATGGAGCGTACGAATGAATTAGAATGGATCGTACAAATGAATTAGAATGGATATATTCGTGCGAATGAATTAGAATGGATCGTACGAATGAATTAGACTGGATCGTACGAATAAATTAGAATGGATACATTCATGCAAATGAATTAGAATGAATCGTACGAATGAATTAGAATGGATTGTACGAATGAATTAGAATTGATCATACGAATGAATTAGAATGGATCACACGAATGAATTAGAATGGATCGTGCGAATGAATTAGAATGGATCGTACGAATGAATTAGAATGGATCGTGTTTGGGGGATTTTTCGCTGGTCCTTGCGGTCTTCCTGCAAGACAAAGAAAAACGTAAGAACGGCTGGCTCCCTTGGGAGCGCAGGCCCTCCGACGCTCAAGTCAGAACCCGTCCAATTAAGGGAGAGCTGTAGTAGATGAAAGTGGTAGGGATCAGGGTTTCAAACCTGTACTTTGGAGCCTTGGCGTGTGCATGTATAGACATCGGCGACCTACCGGTGCCCAACACGTGGAGGTTCTTTCCGGTGCCTTCTAGGCCCCCACGTTCTGGCCCACATGGGTCTGACAGTCCTTGGAACCTGGGCCCTTGACCTTCTTTATCGTGTAGCTCGCTTGGCAATGTAGTGGGGGACGGTTATATGTTTTGTCGCTGCCAGGTGGCTATTTCTGGAATGTTCAAGTCTGGTTGGTCTCGAACCTACTCGAGCGGGCTTCTGTGGACTACAATCGTCCACGTAGCTTTAGAGGGGTTTCGACACCTGTCAACCTTCATGCTGCTTTACCGGGGGCGACCTTTAGGTGAGGAAGTTAAAGTGAGTCTGTCTCCGAATGATCCATTTCCCCTACTTCTGTCAAGGGTCGGGCTCTCGCGAGGGCGACCTCTCCGACAAAACAGGGGATTCCTGGCGAGCTTCCGTGCGAGCCGTTCTTACCCACCGCCTTCTTCCTATGCCAAGAGTCGGGCTTCTAGAAGAGCGACCTCTTCGACAAAGGGGGTTGGCCTGGCGAGCTCCTTGGGTGCGTTCCCGGTGTTCGTTGATGTCATCCTAAGTTTTCTCTTTGGCAGAAAATCCTGTGTGAGTTTTGGGGGCGACCTCCTCGTGAGCTGGGGCGCGTGCTTCTATGCATTCGGGTACAAGTCCCCTCATAGTCCAATGTAGATCCCGCTCCCAGTTAAGATGATACTGCGAGCTGGGGGGGCGAGCTCCTTGCGAGCCGGAGGCGAGCTCCTTGCGAGCCGGAGGCGAGCCCCTTGCGAGCTGTGAGTGCGTGCTCCTGGCGAGCTGGGAGAGGGCGAGCTCCTTATGAGCTGGGAAGCACGGGCGAGCTCCTGGCGAGCTGGGGGTAGAGCTTTTGGCGAGCTGTGGGTGAGCTCCTGGCGAGCTGGGGGCGAGCTCCTGGCGAGCTGGGAGCATGCTCTTGGCGAGCTGTGGGCGTGCTCCAGGCGAGCTGGGAGGCGGCGAGCTCCTTGCGAGCTGAGGGGGCGAGCTCTTGCATTTGGATACCAGTCCCCAAATAGCCCAATGTGGATCTCGCTCCCAGTTTATGATTCGGCGAGCTCACAGGGTGTTTAGGAAACTATATATTAGATCACCGAAGTTGCGCGGACGGAAGGTTCCAACTCCTGGACGGGCTCTTGCGCGGGCTCTACATCACAGGCTGCAATGATGTTCAGGATATGCGGTTTTTGGCTACCCCAACAGATCGTACGAATGAATTAGAATGGATACATTCGTGCGAATGCATTAGAATGAATCGTACAATCCATTCTAATTCATTCGTCTGATCCATTCAAATTCATTCGCCCGAATGTAACTATTTTAATTCATTCGTACGATCCATGCTAATTCATTCCTATGATCCATTCTAATTCATTCGTACGATCCATTCTAATTCATTTGCACGAATGTATCCTTTCTAATTCATTTGCACGATCCATTCTAATTCATTCCTATGATCCATTCTAATTCATTCGTACGATCCATTCTAATTTATTCGCTCGAATGTAACCATTCTAATTCATTCGTACGATCTATTCTAATTCATTCCTATGATCCATTCTAATTCATTCGCACGAATGTATCCATTCTAATTCATTTGCACGATCCATTCTAATTTATTCCTATGATCCATTCTAATTCATTCGTACGATCCATTCTAATTCATTTGCTCGAATGTATCCATTCTAATTCAATCGTACGATCCATTCTAATTCATTCGTACGATCCATTCTAATTCATTCTCACGAATGTAACCTTCCTAATTCATTCGTACGATCCATTCTAATCCATTCGTACGATCCATTCTAATCCATTCGTACGATCCATTCTAATCCATTCGTACGATCCATTCTAATTCATTCTCACAAATGTAACCTTTCTAATTCATTTGTACGATCCATTCTAATTCATTCGTACGATCCATTCTAATCCATTCGTACGATCCATTCTAATTCATTCACACCAATGTAACCATTCTAATTCATTCGTACGATCCATTCTAATTCATTCCTACATCCATTTGAATTCATTCGCACGAATGTATCCATTCTAATTCATTTGCACGATCCATTCTAATTCATTCCTATGATCCATTCTAATTCACTCGTATGATACATTCATACGACTGAATTAGAATGGATTGTACGAATGAATTAGAATTGATCATACGAATGAAATAGAATGGATCGTACGAATGTATTAGAATGGATATATTTATGCGAATGAATTAGAATGGATCGAATGAATGAACTAGAATGGATACATTTGTGCGAATGAATTAGAATGGATCCTACGAATGAATTAGATTGGATCGTACGAATGAATTAGAATTGATACATTTGTACGAATGAATTAGAATGGATAGTACGAATGAATTAGAATGGATTGTACGAATGAATTACAATGGATACATTCGAGCGAATGAATTAGAATGGATCGTACGAATGAATTAGAATGGATCATAGGAATGAATTACAATGGATCGTGCAAATGAATTAGAATGGATACATTCGTGCGAATGAATTAGAATGGATCGTACGAATGAATTAGAATGGATCATAGGAATGAATTAGAATGGATCGTGCAAATGAATTAGAATGGATACATTCGTGTGAATGAATTAGAATGCATCGTAGGAATGAATTAGAATGGATCGTACGAATGAATTAGAATGGTTACATTCGTGCGAATGAATTAGAATGGATCGTACGAATGGATTAGAATGGATCGTACGAATGGATTAGAATGGATCGTACAAATGAATTAGAATGGATAGTACAAATAAATTAGAAAGGTTACATTTGTGAGAATGAATTAGAATGGATCGTACGAATGAATTAGAATGGATCGTACGAATGGATTAGAATGGATCGTACGAATGGATTAGAATGGATCGTACAAATGAATTAGAATGGATCATACAAATGAATTAGAAAGGTTACATTCGTGAGAATGAATTAGAATGGATCGTAGGAATGAATTAGAATGGATCGTACGAATGAATTAGAATGGATACATTCGAGCGTATGAATTAGAATGGATCGTACGAATGAATTAGAATGGATCATAGGAATGGATCGTACGAATGAATTAGAATGGATCATACGAATGAATTAGAATGGTTACATTCGTGCGAATGAATTAGAATGGATCATACGATTGAATTTGAATGGATCGTACGAATAAATTAGAGTGGATACATTTGTGCGATGAATAAGAATGGAGCGTACGAATGAATTAGAATGGAGAATATGAATGAACTAGAATGGATACATTCGTGCGAATGAATTAGAATAGATATATTCATACGAATGAATTAGAATGGATATATTCATACGAATGAATTAGAATGGATCGTGCGAATGAATTAGACTGGATCGTACGAATAAATTAGAATGGATACATTCATGCAAATGAATTAGAATGGATCGTACGAATGAATTAGAATGGATCATACGAATGAATTAGAATGGATCGTACGAATGAATTAGAATGGATCATGTGAATGAATTAGAATGGTTAAATTCATGCGAATGAATTAGAATGGATCGTACCAATGGATTAGAATGGATCGTACGAATGGATTAGAACGCATTGTACGAATGAATTTGAATAGATACATTTGTGCGAATGAATTAGTTTGCATCGTACGAATGAATTTGAATAGATTGTATGAATGAATTAGAATGGATCGTACGAATAAATTTGAAGGGATCATGCGAATGAATTAGAATAGATCGTACGAATGAATTAGAATGGATCGTGCGAACGAATTAGAATGGATCGTATGAACGAATTAGAATGGATCGTACGAATGAATTAGAATGGATACATTCGAGCGAATGAATTAGAATGGATCGTACGAATGAATTATAATTGATCGTGCGAATGAATTAGAATGGATCATACAAATGAATTAGAAAGGTTACATTCGTGAGAATGAATTAGAATGGATCGTGTGATGAATTAGAATGGATCATACAAATGAATTAGAATGGATTCTAATCCATTCGTACGATCCATTCTAATCTATTCTAATTCATTCGCACAAATGTATCCATTCTAATTCCATTCTAATTCATTCGTACGATCCATTCTAATTCATTCGCATGATCCATTCTAATTCATTCGTACAATGTGTTCTAATCCATTCTAATTCATTCGTACAATCCATTCTAATTCATTCGTGCGAATGAATTAGAATGGATACATTCGAGCGAATGAATTAGAACGCATTGTACGAATGAATTAGAATGGATCATGCGAATGAATTAAAATGGATCGTACAAATGAATTAGAATGGATCGTGCGAATGAATTAGAATGGATCGTACGAACGAATTAGAATGGATCGTACGAACAAATTAGAATGGATCGTATGAATGAATTAGAATGGATCGTACGAATGGCTTAGAATGGATCGTACGAATGGATCATACGAATGAATTAGAATGGATCGTAGGAATGAATTAGAATGGATCGTGCAAATGAATTAGAATGGATACATTCGTGCGAATGAATTAGAATGGATCGTATGAATGAATTAGAATGGATCGTACGAATGGATTAGAATGGATCGTACGAATGAATTAGAATGGATCATACGAATAAATTAGAATGGATCGTACAAATGAATTAGAAAGGTTACATTTGTGAGAATGAATTAGAATGGATCGTACGAATGAAATAGAATGGATCGTACGAATGGATTAGAATGGATCAAACGAATGGATTAGAACGCATTGTACGAATGAATTAGAATGGATCATACGAATGGATTAGAATGGATCGTACGAATGAATTAGAATGGATTAGAACGCGTTGTACGAATGAATTAGAATGGATCGTGCGAATGAATTAGAATGGATCGTACGAATGAATTAGAATGGAATTAGAATGGATACATTTGTGCGAATGAATTAGAATAGATTAGAATGGATCATACGAATGGATTAGAATCCATTATAATTCATTTGTATGATCCATTCTAATTCATCGCACGAACCATTCTAATTTATTCTCACGAATGTAACCTTTCTAATTCATTTGTATGATCCATTCTAATTCATTCGCATGATCAATTCTTATTCATTCGTACGATCCATTCTAATTCATTCGCTCGAATGTATCCATTCTAATTCATTCGTACGATCCATTCTAATTCGTTCATACGATCCATTCTAATTCGTTCGCACGATCCATTCTAATTCATTCGTACGATCTATTCTAATTCATTCGTATGATCCATTCTAATTCATTCGTACGATCCATTCTAATTCATTCGTACAATCCATTCAAATTCATTCGTACGATGCACTCTAGTTCATTCGCACAAATGTATCTATTCTAATTCATTCATACAATGCGTTCTAATCCATTCGTATGATCTATTCTAATCCATTTGTACGATCCATTCTAATTCATTCGCACGAATGTAACCATTCTAATTCATTCATATGATCCATTCTAATTCATTCGTATGATCCGTTCTAATTCATTCGTATGATCCATTCTAATTCATTCGTACGATCCATTCTAATTCATTTGCATGAATGTATCCATTCTAATTAATTCGTACGATCCAGTCTAATTCATTCGTACGATCCATTCTAATTCATTCGCACGAATATATCCATTCTAATTCATTCGTACGATCCTTTCTAATTCATTCGCACGATCCATTCTAATTCATTCATATGATCCATTCTAATTCATTCGCACGAATGTATCCATTCTAGTTCATTCGTACGCTCCATTCTAATTCCTTCGTACGCACCATTCTTATTCATCGCACAAATGTATCCATTCTAATTTATTCGTACGATCCATTCAAATTCAATCGTATGATCCATTCTAATTAATTTGCACAAATGTATCCATTTTAATTCATTCGTACAATCCATTATAATTTATTCATACGCTCCATTCTAATTCATTCGCATGATCCATTCTAATTCATTCGTACGATCCATTCTAATTCATTCGCATGAATATATCTATTCTAATTCGTTCGTATGATCCATTCTAATTTATTCGCATGATCTATTCAAATTCATTCGTACAATCCATTTTAATTCATTCGTACGATCCATTCTAATTCATTCGCATGAATGTATCATACGAATGAATTACAATGGATCATGCGAATGAATAAAAATGGATCGTACGAATGAATTAGAATGGATCGTACAAATGAATTAGAAAGGTTACATTTGTGAGAATGAATTAGAATGGATCGTATGAATGGATTAGAATGGATCGTACGAATGAATTAGAATGGATCATACAAATGAATTAGAAAGGTTACATTCATGAGAATGAATTAGAATGGATCGTACGAATGAATTAGAATGGATCATGCGAATGAATTTGAATGGATAGTACGAACGAATTAGAATGGATCGAACGAATGAATTAGAATGGATACATTCGAGCGAATGAATTAGAATAGATCATAGAAATGAATTAGAATGGATCATACGAATGAATTAGAATGGATCGTGCGAATGAATTAGAATGGATTGTACGAATGAATTAGAATGGATACATTCGTGCGAATGAATTAGAATGGATCGGACGAATGAATTAGAATGGATCGTACGATTCATTCTAATCCGTTCGTACGATCCATTCTAATACATTCGGATGATCCATTCTAACTCATTCGGTGGATCCATTCTAATTCATTCGTACGATCCATTCTAATTCATTCGCACTATCCATTCTAATTCATTCGCACGATCCATTCTAATTCATTCGTACAATCCATTCTAATTCATTCGCACGATTGTATCCATTCTAATTCATTTGTACGATCCATTCTAATTCACTCATACAATGCGTTCTAATCCATTCGTACGATCCATTCTAATTCATTCCTATGATCCATTCTAATTCATTCGTACGATCCATTCTAATTCATTTGCTCGAATGTATCCATTCTAATTCATTCGTACGATCCATTCTAATTCGTTCATTCGATCCATTCTAATTCGTTCGTACGATCCATTCTAATTTATTCGCACGATCCATTCCAATCCATTCGTACGATCCATTCTAATTCATTCGTAGAAATGAATTAGAATGGATCGTATGAATGAATAAGAATGGATCGTACGAATGAATTAGAATGGATCGTATGAATGCATTAGAATGGATACATTCGTGCGAATGATTTAGAATGGATCGTACGAATGAATTAGAATGGATCATACAAATGAATTAGAAAGGTTACATTCGTGAGAATGAATTAGAATGGATCGTACGAATGAATTAGAATGGATCATATAAATGAATTAGAAAGGTTACATTCGTGAGAATGAATTAGAATGGATCGTACGAATGAATTAGAATGGATCATGCGAATGAATTTGAATGGATCGTACGAATGAATTAGAATGGATCGAACGATTGAATTAGAATGGATACATTCGAGCGAATGAATTAGAATAGATCGTAGGAATGAATTAGAATGGATCGTGCGAATGAATTAGAATGGATCGTACGAATGAATTAGAATGGATCGAACGATTGAATTAGAATGGATACATTCGAGCGAATGAATTAGAATAGATCGTAGGAATGAATTAGAATGGATCGTGCGAATGAATTAGAATGGATCGTACGAATGAATTAGAATGGATCATACGAATGAATTAGAATGGATCGAACGAATGAATTAGAATGGATACATTCGAGCGAATGAATTAGAATAGATCATAGGAATGAATTAGAATGGATCATACGAATGAATTAGAATGGATTGTGCGAATGAATTAGAATGGATTGTACGAATGAATTAGAATGGATACATTCGAGCGAATGAATTAGAATAGATCGTAGGAATGAATTAGAATGGATCATACGAATAAATTAGAATAGATCGTGCGAATGAATTAGAATGGATTGTACGAATGAATTAGAATGGATACATTCGTGCGAATAAATTAGAATGGATCGTACGAATGAATTAGAATTGATCGTGCGAATGAATTAGAATGGATACATTCTTGCGAATGAATTTGAATGGTTCGTATGAATGGATCGTACGAATGAATTAGAATGGTTACATTCGTGCAAATGAATTAGAATGGATCGTACGAATAAATTAGAATGGATACATTCGTGCGAATGAATTAGAATGGATCGTACAAATGAATTAGAATGGATCGTACGAATGAATTAGAATGGATCATGCGAATGAATTAGAATGGATTGTACAAATGAATTAGAATGGATACATTTGTGCGAATGAATTAGAATGGATTGTGCGAATGAATTAGAATGGATCGTACGAATGAATTAGAATGGATATATTTATGCGAATGAATTAGAATGGATACATTTGTGCGAATGAATTAGAATGGATCGTAGGAATGAATTAGAATGGATCGTACGAATGAATTAGAATGGATCGTACGAATGAATTAGAATGGATACATTTGTGTGAATGAATTAGAATGGATCGTACGAATGAATTAGAATGGATTGTACGAATGAATTAGAATGGATACCTTCGAGCGAATGAATTAGAATGGATCGTACGAGTGAATTAGAATGGATCATAGGAATGAATTAGAATGGATCGTGCAAATGAATTAGAACGGATACATTCGTGCGAACGAATTAGAATGGATCGTACGAATGAATTAGAATGGATCATAGGAATGAATTAGAATGGATCGTGCAAATGAATTAGAATGGATACATTCGTGCGAATGAATTAGAATGGATCGTAGGAATGAATTAGAATGGATCGTACGAATGAATTAGACTGGATACATTTGTACAAATGAATTAGAATGGATCGTACGAATGGATTAGAATGGATCGTACGAATTAGAATGGATCGTATGAATGAATTAAAATGGATACATTCATACGACTGAATTAGAAATTTATTCGTACGAATGAAAATAGATACATTTGTACGAATGAATTAAAATGGATCGTATGAAGGAATTAGAATGGATCGTACGAACGAATTAGAATGGATCGTATGAACGAATTAGAATGGATCGTACGAATGAATTAGAATGGATACATTCGAGCGAATGAATTAGAATGGATCGTACGAATGAATTAGAATGGATCATAGAAATGAATTAGAATGGATCGTGCAAATGAATTAGAATGGATACATTCGTGCGAATGAATTAGAATGGATCGTAGGAATGAATTAGAATGGATCGTACGAATGAATTAGAATGGTTACATTTGTGCGAATGAATTAGAATGGATCATATGAATGGATTAGAATGGATCGTACGAATGGATTAGAATGGATCGTACGAATGAATTAGAATGGATCATACAAATGAATTAGAAAGGTTACATTCGTGAAAATGAATTAGAATGGATCGTACGAATGAATTAGAATGGATCCTGTGAATGAATTAGAATGGATCGAACGAATGAATTAGAATGGATACATTCGAGCAAATGAATTAGAATATATCGTAGGAATGAATTAGAATGGATCATACGAATGAATTAGAATGGATCGTGCGAATGAATTAGAATGGATTGTACGAATGAATTAGAATGGATACATTCGTGCGAATGAATTAGAATGGATCGGACGAATGAATTAGAATGGATCGTACGAATGAATTAGAATGGATCGTGCGAATGAATTAGAATGAATCGTACGAATGCATTAGAATGGATACATTCGTGCGAATGAATTAGAATGGATCGTGCAAATGAATTAGAATGGATCGTACGAATGAATTAGAATGGATCGTACGAATGAATTAGAATGGATCGTGCGAATGAATTAGAATGGATCGTATGAATGAATTAGAATGGATCATACGAATGAATTAGAATGGATCGAACGAATGAATTAGAATGGATACATTCGAGCGACTGAATTAGAATAGATCATAGGAATGAATTAGAATGGATCATACGAATGAATTAGAATGGATTGTGCGAATGAATTAGAATGGATTGTACGAATGAATTAGAATGGATACATTCGAGCGAATGAATTAGAATAGATCATAGGAATGAATTAGAATGGATCATACGAATAAATTAGAATAGATCGTGCGAATGAATTAGAATGGATTGTACGAATGAATTAGAATGGATACATTCGTGCGAATAAATTAGAATGGATCGTACGAATGAATTAGAATTGATCGTGCGAATGAATTAGAATGGATACATTCTTGCGAATGAATTTGAATGGTTCGTATGAATGGATCGTACGAATGAATTAGAATGGTTACATTCGTGCAAATAAATTAGAATGGATCGTACGAATAAATTAGAATGGATACATTCGTGCGAATGAATTAGAATGGATCGTACAAATGAATTAGAATGGATCGTACGAATGAATTAGAATGGATCATGCGAATGAATTAGAATGGATTGTACGAATGAATTAGAATGGATACATTTGTGCGAATGAATTAGAATGGATTGTGCGAATGAATTAGAATGGATCATACGAATGAATTAGAATGGATAGATTTATGTGAATGAATTAGAATGGATACATTTGTGCGAATGAATTAGAATGGATCGTACGAATGAATTAGAATGGATCGTACGAATGAATTAGAATGGATCGTATGAATGAATTAGAATGGATACATTTGTGTGAATGAATTAGAATGGATCGTACGAATGAATTAGAATGGATTTTACGAATGAATTAGAATGGATACATTCGAGCGAATGAATTAGAATGGATTGTACGAGTGAATTAGAATGGATCATAGGAATGAATTAGAATGGATCGTGCAAATGAATTAGAACGGATACATTCGTGCGAACGAATTAGAATGGATCGTACGAATGAATTAGAAAGGATCATAGGAATGAATTAGAATGGATCGTGCAAATGAATTAGAATGGATACATTCGTGCGAATGAATTAGAATGGATCGTAGGAATGAATTAGAATGGATCGTACGAATAAATTAGAATGGATACATTTGTACAAATGAATTAGAATGGATCGTACGAATGGATTAGAATGGATCGTACGAATGGATTAGAATGGATCGTACGAATGGATTAGAATGGATCGTATGAATTAGAATGGATCGTATGAATGAATTAAAATGGATACATTCATACGACTGAATTAGAAATTTATTCGTACGAATGAAAATGGATACATTTGTACGAATGAATTAAAATGGATCGTACGAAGGAATTAGAATGGATCGTACGAACGAATTAGAATGGATCGTATGAACGAATTAGAATGGATCGTACGAATGAATTAGAATGGATACATTCGAGCGAATGAATTAGAATGGATCGTACGAATGAATTAGAATGGATCATAGAAATGAATTAGAATGGATCGTGCAAATGAATTAGAATGGATACATTCGTGCGAATGAATTAGAATGGATCGTAGGAATGAATTAGAATGGATCGTACGAATGAATTAGAATGGTTACATTTGTGCGAATGAATTAGAATGGATCATATGAATGGATTAGAATGGATCGTACGAATGGATTAGAATGGATCGTACGAATGAATTAGAATGGATCATACAAATGAATTAGAAAGGTTACATTCGTGAAAATGAATTAGAATGGATCGTACGAATGAATTAGAATGGATCCTGTGAATGAATTAGAATGGATCGAACGAATGAATTAGAATGGATACATTCGAGCAAATGAATTAGAATATATCGTAGGAATGAATTAGAATGGATCATACGAATGAATTAGAATGGATCGTGCGAATGAATTAGAATGGATTGTACGAATGAATTAGAATGGATACATTCGTGCGAATGAATTAGAATGGATCGGACGAATGAATTAGAATGGATCGTACGAATGAATTAGAATGGATCGTGCGAATGAATTAGAATGAATCGTACGAATGCATTAGAATGGATACATTCGTGCGAATGAATTAGAATGGATCGTGCAAATGAATTAGAATGGATCGTACGAATGAATTAGAATGGATCGTACGAATGAATTAGAATGGATCGTGCGAATGAATTAGAATGGATCGTATGAATGAATTAGAATGGATCATACGAATGAATTAGAATGGATCGAACGAATGAATTAGAATGGATACATTCGAGCGACTGAATTAGAATAGATCATAGGAATGAATTAGAATGGATCATACGAATGAATTAGAATGGATTGTGCGAATGAATTAGAATGGATTGTACGAATGAATTAGAATGGATACATTCGAGCGAATGAATTAGAATAGATCATAGGAATGAATTAGAATGGATCATACGAATAAATTAGAATAGATCGTGCGAATGAATTAGAATGGATTGTACGAATGAATTAGAATGGATACATTCGTGCGAATAAATTAGAATGGATCGTACGAATGAATTAGAATTGATCGTGCGAATGAATTAGAATGGATACATTCTTGCGAATGAATTTGAATGGTTCGTATGAATGGATCGTACGAATGAATTAGAATGGTTACATTCGTGCAAATAAATTAGAATGGATCGTACGAATAAATTAGAATGGATACATTCGTGCGAATGAATTAGAATGGATCGTACAAATGAATTAGAATGGATCGTACGAATGAATTAGAATGGATCATGCGAATGAATTAGAATGGATTGTACGAATGAATTAGAATGGATACATTTGTGCGAATGAATTAGAATGGATTGTGCGAATGAATTAGAATGGATCATACGAATGAATTAGAATGGATAGATTTATGTGAATGAATTAGAATGGATACATTTGTGCGAATGAATTAGAATGGATCGTACGAATGAATTAGAATGGATCGTACGAATGAATTAGAATGGATCGTATGAATGAATTAGAATGGATACATTTGTGTGAATGAATTAGAATGGATCGTACGAATGAATTAGAATGGATTTTACGAATGAATTAGAATGGATACATTCGAGCGAATGAATTAGAATGGATTGTACGAGTGAATTAGAATGGATCATAGGAATGAATTAGAATGGATCGTGCAAATGAATTAGAACGGATACATTCGTGCGAACGAATTAGAATGGATCGTACGAATGAATTAGAAAGGATCATAGGAATGAATTAGAATGGATCGTGCAAATGAATTAGAATGGATACATTCGTGCGAATGAATTAGAATGGATCGTAGGAATGAATTAGAATGGATCGTACGAATAAATTAGAATGGATACATTTGTACAAATGAATTAGAATGGATCGTACGAATGGATTAGAATGGATCGTACGAATGGATTAGAATGGATCGTACGAATGGATTAGAATGGATCGTATGAATTAGAATGGATCGTATGAATGAATTAAAATGGATACATTCATACGACTGAATTAGAAATTTATTCGTACGAATGAAAATGGATACATTTGTACGAATGAATTAAAATGGATCGTACGAAGGAATTAGAATGGATCGTACGAACGAATTAGAATGGATCGTATGAACGAATTAGAATGGATCGTACGAATGAATTAGAATGGATACATTCGAGCGAATGAATTAGAATGGATCGTACGAATGAATTAGAATGGATCATAGAAATGAATTAGAATGGATCGTGCAAATGAATTAGAATGGATACATTCGTGCGAATGAATTAGAATGGATCGTAGGAATGAATTAGAATGGATCGTACGAATGAATTAGAATGGTTACATTTGTGCGAATGAATTAGAATGGATCATATGAATGGATTAGAATGGATCGTACGAATGGATTAGAATGGATCGTACGAATGAATTAGAATGGATCATACAAATGAATTAGAAAGGTTACATTCGTGAAAATGAATTAGAATGGATCGTACGAATGAATTTGAATGGATCCTGTGAATGAATTAGAATGGATCGAACGAATGAATTAGAAAGAATATATTCGAGCAAATGAATTAGAATATATCGTAGGAATGAGTTAGAATGAATCATACGAATGAATTAGAATGGATCGTGCGAATGAATTAGAATGAATTGTACGAATGAATTAGAATGGATACATTCGTGCGAATGAATTAGAATGGATCGGACGAATAAATTAGAATGGATCGTACGAATGAATTAGAATGGATCGTGCGAATGAATTAGAATGAATCGTACGAATGAATTAGAATGGATACATTCATGCGAATGAATTAGAATGGATCGTACGAATGAATTAGAATGGATCGTGCAAATGAATTAGAATGGATCGTACGAATGAATTAGAATGGATCGTGCGAATGAATTAGAATGGATCGTACGAATGAATTAGAATGGATCCTACAAATGAATTAGAAAGGTTACATTCGTGAGAATGAATTAGAATGGATCCTACAAACGAATTAGAATGGATCGTACGAATGAATTAGAATGGATACATTCGAGCGAATGAATTAGAATGGATCGTACGAATGAATTAGAATGGATCATAGGAATGAATTAGAATGGATCGTGCAAATGAATTAGAATGGATACATTCGTGCGAATGAATTAGAATGGATCGTAGGAATGAATTAGAATGGATCGTACGAATGAATTAGAATAGATACATTCGTGCGAATGAATTAGAATGGATCGTACGAATGGATTAGAATGGATCGTATGAATGAATTAGAATGGTTACATTCGTGCGAATGAATTAGAATGGATTGTACAAATGGTTTAGAATGGATCGTACGAATGGATTATAATGGATCGTACGAATGAATTAGAATGGATACATTTGAGCGAATGAATTAGAATGGATCGTACGAATGGATTAGAATGGATCGTACGAATGGATTAGAATGGATCATACGAATGGATTAGAATGGATCGTACGAATGGATTAGAATGGATCATACAAATGAATTAGAAAGGTTACATTCGTGAGAATGAATTAGAATGGATCGTACGAATGAATTACAATGGATCATACGAATGAATTAGAATGGATACATTGTGAATGAATTAGAATGGATCGTACGAATGAATTAGAATGGATCATAGGAATGAATTAGAATGGATCGTGCAAATGAATTAGAATGGATACATTCGTGCAAATGAATTAGAATGGATCGTAGGAATGAATTAGAATGGATCGTACGAATGAAATAGAATGGTTACATTCGTGCGAATGAATTAGAATGGATCATAGGAATGAATTAGAATGGATCGTGCGAATGAATTAGAATGGATCGTACGAATGAATTAGAATGGATCGTACGAATGAATTAGAATGGATTGTACAAATGAATTAGAATGGATACCTTTGTGCATATGAATTAGAATGGATCGTACGAAGGAATTAGGATGGATCATATTAATGAATTAGAATGGATCGTACGAATGAATTAGAATTGATACATTCGTGCGAATGAATTAGAATGGATCGTGCGAATCAATTAGACTGGATCGTACGAATGAGTAAGAATGGATCATACGAATGAATTAGAATGGATCGTACAAATTAATTAGAATGGATACATTCGTGCGAATGAATTAGAATGGATTGTATGAATGAATTAGAATTGATTGTACGAATGAATTAGAATGGTTACATTCGTGCGAATGAATTAGAATGGATCGTACGAATGGATTAGAATGGATCGTACGAATGGATTAGAATGGATCGTACGAATGGATTAGAATGGATCGTACAAATGAATTAGAAAGGTTACATTTGTGAGAATGAATTAGAATGGATCGTACGAATGAATTAGAATGGATAGTACGAATAATGCATCCATTCTAATTAATTCGTACGGCCCATTCTAATTCATTCATACGATCCATTCTAATTCATTCGTATGATCCATTCTAATTCATTCCTATGATCTATTCTAATTCATTCGCTCGAATGTATCCATTCTAATTCATTCGTACGATCCATTCTTATTCATTCGTACGATCCATTCTAATTCATTCGTATGACCAATTCTAATTCATTCGCACGATCCATTCTAATTCATTCTCACGAATGTAACCTTTCTAATTCATTTGTATGATCCATTCTAATTCATTCGTACGATCCATTCTAATCCATTCGTACGATCCATTCTAATCCATTCATACGATCCATTCTAATTCATTTGTACGATCCATTCTAATTCATTCTCACAAATGTAACCTTTTTAATTCATTTGTACGATCCATTCTAATTCATTCGTACGATCCATTCTAATCCATTCGTACGACCCATTCTAATTCATTCGCACGAATTTAACCATTCTAATTCATTCGTACGAATGGATCGAACGAATGAATTAGAATGGATCGAACGAATGAATTAGAATGGATACATTTGAGCGAATGAATTAGAATAGATCGTAGGAATGAATTAGAATGGATCATACGGATGAATTAGAATGGATTGTACGAATCAATTAGAATGGATACATTCGTGCAAATGAATTAGAATGGATCGGACGAATGAATAAGAATGAATCGTACGAATGAATTAGAATGGATCGTGCAAATGAATTAGAATGAATCGTACGAATGCATTAGAATGGATACATTCGTGCGAATGAATTAGAATGGATCGTACGAATGAATTAGAATGGATCGTGCGAATTAATTAGAATGGATCGTACGAATGAATTAGAATGGATCGTGCAAATGAATTAGAATGGATCGTACGAATGAATTAGAATGGATACATACAAATGAATTAGAAAGGTTACATTCGTGAGAATGAATTAGAATGGATTGTACGAATGAATTAGAATGGATCATACGAATGAATTAGAATGGATACATTCGAGCGAATGAATTAGAATGGATCGTACGAATAAATTAGAATGGATCATAGGAATGAATTAGAATGGATCGTGCAAATGAATTAGAATGGATCGTACGAATGGATTAGAATGGATCGTACGAATGAATTAGAATGGATCATACAAATGAATTAGAAAGGTTACATTCGTGAGAATGAATTAGAATTGATCGTGCGAATGAATTAGATTGGATCGTGCGAATGAATTAGAATGGATCGTACGAACGAATTAGAATGGATCGTATGACCGAATTAGAATGGATCGTACGAATGAATTAGAATGGATACATTCGAGCGAATGAATTAGAATGGATCGTACGAATGAATTAGAATGGATCATAGGAATGAATTAGAATGGATCATGCAAATGAATTAGAATGGATACATTCGTGCGAATGAATTAGAATGGATCGTTGAAATGAATTAGAATGGATCGTACGAATGAATTAGAATGGTTAAATTCGTGCGAATGAATTAGAATGGATCGTATGAATGAATTAGAATGGATTGTACGAATGAATTAGAATGGATCGTACGATCCATTCTAATTCATTCATATGATCAATTCTAATTCATTTGCACGATCTATTCTAATTCATTCGTACGATCCATTCTAATTCATTCGCACGAATGTAACCATTCTAATTCATTCGTACGATCCATTTGAATTCATTCCACTAATTCATTCGTTCGATCCATTCTAATTCATTCGTACGATCCATTCAAATTCATTCGCATGATCCATTCTAATTCATTCGTACGATCCATTCTAATTCATTCTTACGAATGTAACCTTTCTAATTCATTTGTATGATCCATTCTAATTCATTCGTACGATCCATTCTAATCAATTCGTACGATCCATTCTAATCCATTCGTACGATCCATTCTATTCCATTCGTACGATCCATTCTAATTCATTCGTACGATCCATTCTAATTCATTCTCACAAATGTAACCTTTCTAATTCATTTGTACGATCCATTCTAATTCATTCGTACGATCCATTCTAATCCATTCGTACGATCCATTCTAATCTATTCGTACGATCCATTCTAATTCATTCGCACGAATGTAACCTTTCTAATTCATTCGTACGATCCATTCTAATTCATTCCTATGATCCATTCTAATTCATTCGCACGAATGTATCCATTCTAATTCATTTGCGCGATCCATTCTAATTCATTCCTATGATCCATTCTAATTCAATCGTACGATGCAATCTAATTCATTCGCACAAATGTATGTATTCTAATTCATTCGTACAAATGTATCCATTCTAATTCATTCATATGATCCATTCTAATTCATTCGTCCGATCCATTCTAATTCATTCGCACGAATGTATCCATTCTAATTCATTCGTACGATCCATTCTAATTCATTCGTATGATCCATTCTAATTCATTCGTACGATCCATTCTAATTCATTCGTAAGATCCATTCTAATTCATTCGAACGATCCATTCTACTTCATTCATAAGATCCATTCTAATTCATTCGTATGATACATTCTAATTCATTCACATGAATATATCTATTCTAATTCATTTGTACGATCGATTCTAATCCATTCGTACGATCCATTCTAATCCATTCGTACGATCCATTCTAATTCATTCGCACGAATGTAACCATTCTATTTCATTCGTACAATCCATTGTAATTCATTTGTCCGATCCATTCTAATTCATTCGCACGAATGTATCCATTCTAATTCATTCGTACGATCCATTCTAATTCATTCGTATGATCCATTCTAATTCATTCGTACGATCCATTCTAATTCATTCGTAAGATCCATTCTAATTCATTCGTACGATCCATTCTAATTTATTCGTACGATCCATTTTAATTCATTCGGTTGATCCATTCTAATTCATTCGTACGATCCATTCTAATTCATTCGCACGATCCATTCTAATTTATTCATACGATCCATTCTAATTCATTCATATGATCCATTCTAATTCATTTGTATGAATGTATCCATTCTAATTTATTCGTACGATCAAGTCTAATTCATTCGTACGATCCATTCTAATTCATTCGCACGAAT
This sequence comes from Chamaelirium japonicum, assembly GCA_947650365.1. Taxonomy (NCBI): domain Eukaryota; kingdom Viridiplantae; phylum Streptophyta; class Magnoliopsida; order Liliales; family Melanthiaceae; genus Chamaelirium; species Chamaelirium japonicum. Next base: position 56,553 of record CANTAL010000241.1, read on the forward strand.
GTATCCATTCTAATTCAGTTGCACGATCCATTCTAATTCATTCATATGATCCATTCTAATTCATTCGCACAATCCGTTCAAATTCATTCGCACAATCCATTCTAATTCATTCGTACGATCCATTCTAATTTGTGCGAATGAATTAGAATGGATCGTGGGAATGAATTAGAATGGATTGTACGAATGAATTAGAACGGATACATTCGTGCGAATGAATTAGAATGGATCGGACGAATGAATTTGAATGGATCGTACGATTCATTCTAATTCATTCGTACGATCCATTCTAATGCATTCGTACGATTCATTCTAATTCATTCGCACGATCCATTCTAATTCATTCGTACGATCCATTCTAATTCATTAGCACGATCCATTCTAATTCATTCGTACGATCCATTCTAATTCATTCGTCCGATCCATTCTAATTCATTCGCACGAATGTATCCATTCTAATTCATTTGTACGATCCATTCTAATTCATTCGTACAATCCATTCTAATTCATTCGCATGATCCATTCTAATTCATTCGCACAAATGTATCCATTCTAATTCATTCACTCGAATGTATCCATTTTAATCCATTCGTACGATCCATTCTAATTCATTCGTACGATCCATTCTAATTCATTCTCACAAATGTAACCTTTCTAATTCATTTGTGCGATCCATTCTAATTCATTCATACGATCCATTCTAATCCATTCGTACGATCTATTCTAATCCATTCGTACGATACATTCTAATTCATTCGCACGAATGTAACCATTCTAATTCATTCGTACGATCCATTCTAATTCATTCCTACGATCCATTCTAATTCATTCGTACGATCTATTCTAATTCATTCGCACGATCCATTCTAATTCATTCGTACGATCCATTCTAATTCATTCGTACGATCTATTCTAATTCATTTGCACGAATGTAACCATTCTAATTCATTCGTACGAATGAATGGATTAGAATGGATCGTACGAATGGATTAGAATGGATCGTACGAATGAATTAGAATGGATCATACAAAAGAATTAGATAGATTACATTCGTGAGAATGAATTAGAATGGATACATTTGTGCGAATGAATTAGAATAGATTAGAATGGATCGTACGAATGGATTAGAATCCATTCTAATTCATTTGTATGATCCATTCTAATTCATCGCACGATCCATTCTAATTCATTCGCTCGAATGTATCCATTCTAATTCATTCGTACGATCCATTATAATGCATTCGTACGATCCATTCTAATTCGTTCGTACGATCCATTCTAATTTATTCGTTCAAATATATCCATTTTAATTAATTCATACGATCCATTCTAATTCATTCGTATGATCCATTCTAATTCATTCGTACGATCCATTCTAATTCATTCGTATGATCAATTCTAATTCATTCGTACAATCCATTCTAATTCTGTCGTATGAATGTATCATACGAATGAATTAGAATGGATCATAGGAATGAATTAGAATGGATCGTGCAAATGAATTAGAATGGATACATTCGTGCGAATGAATTAGAATGGATCGTAGGAATGAATTAGAATGGATCGTACGAATGAATTAGAATGGTTACATTCGTGCGAATGAATTAGAATGGATCGTACGAATGGATTAGAATGGATCGTACGAATGGATTAGAATGGATCGTACGAATGAATTAGAATGGATCGTACAAATGAATTAGAAAGGTTACATTTGTGATAATGAATTAGAATGGATCGTACAAATGAATTAGAATGGATCATACGAATGGATTAGAATGGATCGTACGAATGGATTAGAATGGATCGTAGGAATGAATTAGAATGGATCATACAAATGAATTAGAATGGATCATACGATCCATTCTAATTCATTCGTCCGATCCATTCTAATTCATTCGCACAAATGTATCCATTCTAATTCATTCGTACAATCCATTCTAATTCATTCGCACGATCCATTCTAATTCATTCGTATGATCCATTCTAATTCATTCCTACGATCTATTCTAATTCATTCCCTCGAATGTATCCATTCTAATTCATTCGTTCGATCCATTCTAATTCATTCGTACGATCAATTCAAATTCATTCGCATGAATGTATGTATCCATTCTAATTCATTTGTATGAATGTATCCATTCTAATTCATTTGTACGATTCATTCTAATTCATTTGTACGATCCATTCTAATTCATTCGTACGATCCATTCTAATCCATTCGTACGATCCATTCTAATTCATTCGCACGATCCATTCTAATTCATTCGTACAAATGTATCCATTCTAATTCATTCGTACAATCCATTCTAATTCATTCGCATGATCCATTCTAATTCATTCGTACGATCTATTCTAATTCATTTGTACGATCCATTCTAATTCATTCGCACGAATGTATCCATTCTAATTTATTCGTACGATCCATTCTAATTCATTCTCACGAGTGTATCATACGAATGAATTAGAATGGATTGTACGAATGGATTAGAATGGATCGTACAAATGAATTAGAATGGATCGTACGAATGAATTCGAATGTATCCATTCTAATTCATTCATACGATCCATTCTAATTCATTCGTATGATCCATTCTAATTCATTCCCACGAATGTATCCATTCAAATGCATTCGTACGAACCATTCTAATTCATTCGTACGATCCATTCTAATCCATTCGTACAATCCATTCTAATTTATTCGTATGATACATTCGTGAGAATGAATTAGAATGAATCGTACGAATAAATTAGAATGGATACATTCGTGCGAATGAATTAGAATGTGTGGGTGCAAATTTTGGCATAAATCTACCACGGGACCCACCAGCCCTGCCTGGTGGGCCCACTAGGACTACCACGGGACCCACCAGCCCTGCTTGGTGGGCCCACGAGGACTACCACGGGACCCACCAGCCCTGCCTGGTGGGCCCACGAGGACTACCACGGGACCCACCAGCCCTGCCTGGTGGACCCACGAGGACTACCACGGGACCCACCAGCCCTGCCTGGTGGGCCCACGAGGACTACAGCGGGACCCACCGGCCCTGCCTGGTGGACCCACGAGGACTACAACGGGACCCATCGGCCTTGCCTGGTGGGCCCCCGAAGACAACCGCAGGGCTCGCAACTTTACCTGGAGGATCCCCAGATACTGCAGTAGAAACCGCCATTCGCCACCCGAAATGCCTATAAATAGCAGTGCCTTCGAATGTAAAAGGATCGAAATCCAGATCCACAAATCTGATTTCCACTCTGAGATCTGACTTTCAGAACCAGAGCTCTGGGATTTCACACTTCCGATCTACCATCTCCCTTTGATCTTCTTTTAGAAAGATCAGTATTTACAGTGATACTCGGCCTGTCGAGATCACTTCAATATAAGTGTTAGTGAATTCGGGTTGCACCCTATAGCACGGAGACGTAGGCTTCGGCTGAACTCCGAGATCACTTCTCGTGTCAAACTCTCTCTGATTGCATCTCTCTGTTTACAAATCAAAAGCTTCAACTTCGATCAACAGTCGATCAACAGATCGACCAACGATCTTCGACGTCAACACGAACATTCAACTGACTGGTGCTGCGAGAGTCTTCGGGTCGGCACGAAGATTTTCCCCCACAGTTTGGCGCCGTCTGTGGGATCCGAGCGAGAAGCCGTGTCCTCTCTACTTCGACTACCAGATCAATAGCCAAACTTCCTCGCCCCCTCGGTTGATCAGACAACTGATCGGACATCGGCAATCTCGTTGTACCTTTCGCATTCTGAATGGCGAGAACCAAACATCAGGGTCAACCAGAAGGAAGTAATACTCAACATCAACCTCGTCCTGAGACTCGTTCAATGAGTCAAAGGCTCAACTTCGGGCAGCCCCTTGCTGTCCCCGAGATGGGGGTTCACTCAGGAAGCGGAAGATCAGTCGATCGACCGATCGCCCCTCATCCTCATCAATCAATTGGGCAGACTGTCCCTGCTCCTGCTGAAGATCCTCCATCGACTTACCAGATCTCTGCAATCGATTTCCAACTACTCCAATTGGCGAAACAAAACGCCACCCTCACTGCTGAGAGGGATGCTCTGAAGAAGGCAGCTTCCGAAGCTGGAATTGCTATTCCGATCCCCTCCGCAAGTGGGAGGGTTGATCCTCCTCGACATTCAATTTACTCCGAACAACGGAGGTCAATGGGCACTGATGCCCTCGAGAGGATTCGACGCGACCCAACTCCCTCTGCTGCTCCTTGGAAGCAGAGTGTCTGGGATCGTCTTGAAGACGAGTCCTCCCAATCTTCATCTGGTCGTAACTGCGACAAAAGAGCACCATCGAAGCTCAACCTGCCAAGGAAGCACCAAATGAAAGGCGCTCCTTCAAAGAGTAGAGTCTCCCCTTCCATTCCACTCCAACGTGGACTTGGATCGGACCTTCGACACCGACTTCGACCAGCAAACACTTCAATGCCAGAGCAAGACCTTGCGATCTTGCCTCTTGACCCACCTCTAGGTCGAGGACATGGTCGTAGGGATGGCTACTCTTCTGCCGGGCCACTACATCGAAGCCTTTTCGAATCAGTATTTCCAAGAGGATGGAGAACTCCTACCCTCCCCAAATTCAACTGCGTCCGAGGAGATCCAAGCCTCCATATACTTGCCTTCAAGCAAGCTCTAACGCCACACGAAGAGGAAAACAACGTGCTCTGCCGCACCTTCGCGGGAAGTCTCGACGAGCCTTCACTCGACTGGTATCACAATCTCCGAGCTGGGTCCATTACCCAGTTCGGTGTTTTGGCTAACCTCTTTGTGCAGCATTACCAGCTCAACCTGAAACCCGAGAAGAAGCTCGACTCTCTATATCGACTAAGGATGGGTGCAGATGAGACTCTCCGCAGCTTCACGAGGAGGTTTCGCAACGAGCATGCTGCTCTCTCTGGAAGGCATCTGGATGATGAAGCCATCATGTTGGCTTTCCAGAACGCTCTCCGCTTTGATCTACATATCTACAACGACTTCATCCGCAATCCCCCTCCTTCTCTGGGAGCTATGTTCGATCGAATTCAGAGGGAGATTGAGGTGGAAGACGATCAAGTCGCTCGAAAAGGGCGAGAAACTAAAAGAAGGCCTGCTGAAAAAGAAGCACCTAAATATGCTGCAAAGGCTCACAACACTGAAGCAGCAGCCCCTCCGGCCAACAAAAGATCAAAGAATGATGGGCGTCGGTCTCCAACGAAGACCACTTTCACCGAGTGGAACATGCCAGTCGAGCAGATACTCGACCGTATTCAACACGACGAGTATCTTCGGAGGCCCAATCCTCTTCAACCGAATTCCAAATTCACAGCAGACAAAACAGTCTACTGTGAATTCCATCGAAGTCACGGACATTCCACCGATCGGTGTTTTCGGCTGAAATTCCATCTTGAAGACTTACTACGAGAAGGCCACCTTCAAGAATTCGTCAACAATGGGCACGATCAACGTCGAACCTCGGCCAAAGGGAAAGAAGTGTGTTGGATACATCAAATCTCATCCAACCGGCAACCAATTTCTGTGAATGCCAATGTCTTTGGCATTCATGGAACCCTGCACAATCAAGCTTTGACCGGGAAGGAAGTCGATCGGCAGGTTCGACGCATCTTCCATGTTCGATCTACTGCAAACAAAGAAGATACCTGGATCGAGAAGCCCATCGAAGGTCTGGCTTGGCCATCCATAGTCTTCAATGACACCGATCTTCAAGGAGTTCACACTCCCCATCGAGACCCCCTGGTCTTGAAACTCATCATCGACGGAAGCACCGTCAATCGAATCCTCATAGACACTGGAAGCTCCATTGACATTATGTTCTCCGACTGTTTCAAACGTCTGGGACATAAGTATCAAAGCCTCGACGTCGTCCCCACTGTGATCACCGGCTTCAATGGTGAACAAAGCATCACAGTGGGCGAATCCAGATTCACCATCGACCTCAGCCGAGAGACTCGAGTCTCGGTGAGGTTTGCGATCGTCGAAGGAATGTCTAGCTACAACGCCATTCTTGGGCGACCATTCCTCCATCAGATCAATGCCATCTCCTCCTCTTACCATCAACTACTCAAGTTTGCAACTGGAGAAGGCATCGTCTGCATTCGAGGCGATCAGCAAGCTGGAAGATCTTGTGAAGCTGCTGCTGCTAAAACAGATCGAAAAATCAATATTGCTCCTCCAAAGCGGCCACGAGATGAAGCTGGTCCCTCTTCCAAATAGCAATCAAAGGAGATTCCGCTGACCAAACCCCCACCCATCGAATGGGAAGCATCACCTTCAATTGAAGAAATCATCCCGATCAACATAGGCAGCGAAGATCTCCCTCAACAAACATTTATTGGTACCGGTCTTAGCGACGCAGAAGCGCAAGACATGGTATCCTTCCTCCAGTCCAATATCGACGTCTTCGCATGGTGCTTCGAAGACATGCCTGGGATCAATCCAGATGACGCTTGTCACCGACTTGCGATCAAAGAAGAGGTGAAGCCCGTCAAGTAAAAGCCTCGCACCATTCGACCAGAGCTACAAGTTGCTGTTCAAGAAGAAATTACCAAGCTACTCGCAGCCGGATTCATCCGAGAAGTAGAGTATCCAACTTGGATCTCTAACATAGTGGCTGTTCCAAAGAAGAATGGGAAAGTCAGAGTCTGCATCGACTTTACCAATCTCAACAAGGCTTGCCCCAAAGATCCTTTTCCCATGCCAAGGATAGATAGACTCGTCGACGCCACTGCTGGCCACGAGCTATTGTCTTTCATGGATGGGTATTCTGGATACAATCAAATTCCACTCCACGCTGATGATCAAGAGAAGACATGTTTTGTGACTAGCCGAGGTCTTTATTGCTACAATGTCATGCCATTCGGCCTCAAAAATGCTGGTTCCACCTATCAAAGGCTAGTCACCAAAATGTTCGAAGATCAGATCGGTCGCAACGTCGAAGTCTATGTCGATGATCTCCTCACCAAGAGTTCCGTTCGGAGCAAACATCTATCTGATCTGGCTGAAACCTTCCAAGTCCTTCGAAAGTATCGAATGAAGCTCAATCCAGCCAAATGCGCCTTCGGAGTTCAATCTGGCAAATTCCTGGGTCATCTTGTGACCAGGAGAGGTATTGAAGCCAATCCTGATCAAATTCGAGCCATCATCGACATGCCTTCACCTACAAATCGAAAAGAAGTTCAACGTCTCACTGGAAGATTAGCAGCACTCAATCGATTCATTTCAAAATCTTCAGACAAGTGCAAGCCACTCTTCGACAAACTACGAAAGGCGGATACATCTGGCTGGAATCCAATCTGTGAAGAGGCATTTCAAAGCATCAAGAAATATCTGGTGCAAGCTCCTATCCTGACTGCTCCACTTCCAAAAGAAGACTTGTGGCTCTACCTTGCCGTGACCGATCAAGCAATCAGCGCGGTCTTAGTTAGTAGAAGAGAAGGCATCGAACATCCAGTCTACTACATCAGCCACACTCTTCTTCCGGCTGAGACTCGCTACTCAAAAACTGAGAAGGTCATATTGGCCTTGCTCACTGCATCGCGTCGTCTTCAACCGTACTTCGTCTCCCACCAGATTACTGTCATTTCAGAACACTCACTCAAAGATATCATTGACAAAGCTGGTCGAGCTGGTCGAATGACCAAATGGGTGATCGAAATGAGTGCTCTGGGGATTCAATTCGAATCTCGCACTTCTATCAAAGGTCAAGCAATTGCTGATTTTCTAGCTGACTTTCCAGTTGAAGACCCCATCACTTGGGAAGAAGATGTCGATATGCGCTTGGAAGATGAGGATAAGCCTCCGATCAATCCTACAACGAAAATTGATCTAAGTCTTGAAGTTATTGTTGCAACTCCTCCTTGGAAGCTATATACTGATGGAGCATCAAGTTCGATCGGTTCGGGAACTGGGATAGTCTTAATATCCCCCGAACTTGATCATCTCCAGAAGGCCACTCTACTTGGGTTTAATGCCACCAACAACGAAGCTGAATATGAAGCACTCATTTCCGGACTCGAAATGGCAGAATCTCTGGGGGTAGATCAAATCATCATATACAGCGACTCCCAATTGATCATAAGGCAAATCAATGGAGAGTACACAGCTCGAGAAGAAAGAATGCAACTCTACTTGGCCTTAGTACGACGTCTTCAACAACGTTTTACTAGCGCTGAATTCATTCAAATCCCCAGAGCAGAGAACCGAGAAGCAGATGCCTTAGCTAATGCTGCCTCAGTTCTTGGAGACTCACTCGGAGGAAGGCAAATACAAATTGATTATCAAGAAGTGCCCAAAACCATCCCCGATCAACAGATTCTTACCACTACAGAAGGATCTGGGGGTGGAGATCAGCTTGAAGATTGGAGACGACAAATTCTTGACTTCTTCAAACATGGCAAAATGCCAGAAGATCCAAATCAAGCCCGAAGGCTCCAAAGGAAGCTCCCTTGCTACACTTTACAAGGTGAAGATTTATATTTCAAATCTCACAACGGGATGTTACTCAAGTGCCTTGGTCCTGAACAAGCACAGGCAATCCTGATTGATATCCACTCCGGAGCTTGTGGAAATCATTCGGGAGAAAGATCCCTTGAAGCCAAGACGAAGCTACAAGGGTACTACTGGCCAACAATGGCAAGGGATGCTCAACAAGTCATTCAAAGGTGCGAACCTTGTCAACGGCACGCTCGAGCTATTCATCTCCCTACAGATGAACTCCATCAATTATCAAGTCCCTGGCCCTTCCATCAATGGGGTTTAGACTTCTTGGGTCCTTTCCCTCCAACTCCAAGCAAGAAGAAGTACCTACTGCTGGCCACAGATTACTTCACCAAATGGGTTGAAGCTGTGCCCCTCTTCCGAGAGACTGATAACGAAGTGATCAAATTCATTCGGCACAACATCTTCTCAAGATTTGGTACACCTCAAGTTCTCGTTGCAGACAATGGAGCTCAGTTTGACTCCGACAAGTTTCGAGAATTCTGTCTGAACCATGGTATTAAGCTATTCTATTCAACTCCAAGATATCCTCAATGCAATGGCCAAGCAGAAGCCTCCAACAGAGCTATTCTTGGTATACTCAAGAAGAAACTCAATGATAAGAAAGGATTGTGGGAGCAAGTCCTACCTGAAGTTCTTTGGGGGTATCGCACAACTCCGAGAAGATCAACTGGGTTCTCGCCTTTTCGCCTAACATATGGATCAGAGGCAGTACTCCCAGCAGAAAACATATCAAGTACTTTGAAGACTAAAGCTGTTGAAGAAGGAGTCAATGAAGAACTTCGGATCAATGATCTAGACTTCTCTGAAGAACTACGAGATCTAGCATCACTTCGTGTGGCCAAATATCAACAGAAGATCAAAAGAGCCTATGACAAGAAAGTCCACAAGAGACAATTCCCAGTGGGTAGTTTAGTTCTCAGAGCAGTTTTCTACAATACCAAAGAACACAGCAGTGGAAAGCTTGCTCCCAACTGGGAAGGTCCATATATCATTGAGTCAGTTGGAGGCAAAGGTTCTTACAGACTGATTACACCAGAAGGAGATAGATTGCCTCGAGCTTGGAATTCTAGACACCTCAAGTTGTTCTATCCATAATGTATATTCTGTGATGAATAAAGCTCTCTTTCAAATGTTCAAATGTACAAGTGTTCTGATTTTCAATCCAAGTTCTGAAGCAATTACAAGTTATCCATATTCAAGTTACCAGGTCTTTTAACAAGTTTGGGTGTTAGGGTTGCGACCCAACCCCTTACTAGCAAATGTTAAAAACTGACCATTTTCAAGTTACCAGGTCTTAACATGTTTGGGTGTTAGAGTTGCGACTCGACCCCTTACTAGCGAATGTTAAACTGACCTTCGAAATTCAATCAATTCGATATCGTCTAACAAGTTTGGGAGTTTGAGTTGCGACTCGACCCCTTACATTCAAATGTTATTCGAATTCAAATTCAATTTTCAAAGTTACAAAGTTTGGGTGATTGAGTAGCGACTCAACCCCTTACATTCAAGTATACGCGTATTCAATTTACATTCAAATGTATGTATACTCAAATAGCATTCCAGAATTCAACATTCAAAGACATTCAACTCAAAAGAAGTGCAAGTTTCAAATACAAAAAAGATGTCTTCTATTATCATCAAAATATGTCAGATACAAGGAGCTGTTACATTTCAAAAATTTACAAGTACAACAACAAAGAAGAAGAAAAGTCTCAGGGCTTGGCCACACTCTTCGCATGCGACTTCTCCCCTTCGGATCCAGGACGAGCTTTACTCGCCACTGATGCCTTGGAGGATCGGACGCTAGCTACATGAGTCCTGAGCGCTTCTGCCGCCTTCTCTGCTGTCTCCTTGTAAACCTTGCACTCAGACAACGCGTGCTCCAGTGCCTTCTTCGAAGTCTCTTCTCTGGCAGCAAAGGCAGCGTGCTGGGTAGCAAGTTGTTGCTTCAGCTCTTGGATCTCGATGGAACGGCCACAGGACACATCCTCAACCTTTGAGAGTCGAGTCTTCAGAGATTCGAGTTCGTGACTCTGTGCCTCACATCGATCCTTCAGCCCTTTGATCTCCAGCTTTCCCTCCCGAAGTTCCTTAATCTTGGTTTTGAGAGAAGCTTTCTTCGAAGTCAGGAGATCTCTTAGCTCATCTCTCTCCGCGGTCAACTTATTTATTTCAGCCACAGCTTCTTTTGCTCCCGCCCTCAAAGAGAGTTTGGTTGCAACATTCATAAGTGCTGAGTTCTGCAAAAGAACAAAAGAGTTGAATTATTCTGAAGAAAGATAAGATTCAAATGATCGATCAAGCAGATGCACCTACCACCAGGTTAATTCTATCAAAAGCTTCATCCAAAGTGGCACTCGGAAGGTTGATGAGCTTTCTGATCGCAGCAGTGGGGCGGTTGATATCAACGTCACCCAAGTTTTTTATTGTCGGAGTCAATCCAGCAGGCGTACCTGCAATCAAAGGGAATCAAAGTGTTAGATTATTTTCGAACTTCAGAAACAAGACATTCAAAACAAGTTAAGTTCAATTACCTGATGTTTCGACCTTCGGCTCTTTGCCTTTCCGACGATCAGAGCCACTCTTAGGAGTTGATTTCTCCTGAGTCGGGGTTGGCGCTGGTTGAGGTTGAGGAGCCCCATCCCCCACTCGACTTCCCCTCTCCAAATTAGCAGGGGGGGAAGCATTCCTGGGAGGTGAGGCTCTCTCTTCTTGCGACCCGCCTGGCTGGGTAAGCCCGGCCAGCATGGCCTCCACCTCGTTGAGCAGAGAGTGAGAGGGGGGAGGGGGTTGCTCAACCTCTACACCCCCACTCATTGTTGCTCCCTCAATGCGAGGAGCGTCGGGGGGGATTTGATTCAGAGGCGTGGGGTTGCTTCCAACCCCAGCACTCTTCGACAGCTTTATCTTGAAGCGCATCGGCTTCTTCAATTCGTCGAACTTGTAGGTGGGAACCGCTTTTGGGCCATCACCTTCCATGTCAAGCACTTCTTCCATTTGACGGGCTTTGACCTCGTCAATGGGAATTGGAATCGAATCCTCCCCTGTTGCACCACCAGTGGGGGTGGGAGGAATTTCTTCCTCACCACCCCCGTTTTCATTCTCACCATCCCCATTGGAGGAGGTAGTAGACGGATCATCCTCGCCGTCCCCGTCCTCGTCTTCATCATTGCCACTGATGTCGTGGCTGATATTTTCTGTCTCTTCTTCTTCTTCATTTTTCTTCCTTTCTTCTTCCTCTTCGTTCTTTTTCTTTTCTTCTTCTTCATCTTCCTTAGGCTTGATGAGTGTTTTTCGCTTCTTCTTCGCGGGGCCTCTTTGGATAACCAATTTCTCATCCATAGTGGGCAATCGGCGCCTCGCGTTGTAGACTTTCTTCTCGACCCTAATCTTCCGGATGATCTTGCCCGAGCTGGGATCCTCTTCATAATCAGAGTATAGGACTTCGTTGTCCTCATACATGTCCTTCGATCTGTGGAGGAGATTGGCCTTGCCATATCTCACAGGACAGTTAGAAAACTGTTTCCACGACCTGGTTCCACAGGTCAGCTCGAGGAACAAATTATCTATGGCTCCCGCCCTCTCAGAACTCCAGGCGAAGATGCCTCCAGCGCTGTACATCTTAACTGCGTCGTGTACGCTGTCTCGGGGGGTGTCTGGCACTGACATGGATGTCCACGCGCCGGAGACAGAGATTGGCCAGTCAGTATACAATTTGTCCGAAGGGACTGTATCGGTGAGTGGGCGCAGTGGAGATATTCCAGTCAAATTATAGAAAGGGCTGTCCTTCCTGTAGCTCCATCGATAGTGAAAGAAGAAATATCCAAGCTCGATCCGGGCAGGTTCTCCTACCGGGATACTGGAGTAGCAGGCCCTCAAGTCCTCTTGAAAATCTGACTCCACTCGGCAGAAGGCGTAAATGATTCGCCATGCGTTCCCAGTGACCTGCCCCGGGCAAAGGCCAGAAGTATTCAGCAATCTGGCAGCGAAGGGTGGCAAAGGCAGACGTAGACCGCAGTTGAGTTGGCCAACGGTCACTATAGTTCCCATGACCTGCTCTTTGCTAGCAAAATTGGTGAAGACTGTCTTCTTGTCGATGCCGAACGCAGTCTGAATGCTGGGGAGCGAAGGCTGCGCCCCCTTCCCTTCTGTGAAGAAAGAGAGCAATGCTTGCCACTTCTTTCTCTTCGTATCCGTGAGCTCGCTACCTACATTATACATGTACTCCGTCTCCTCTGTCAGGGGCATGAGAGGGCCCAGAACAAACTTCACCTTGGGGATGAACTCTGGCCTTGATGGCGCCGAAGCAAACCCAACCCCTTGGTGCCTCTTGCCAAGTTGGCCAAGTTCAGCGAGAGCAGCCTTGCCTTTGCCACGGCCCCTCGGAGGAGATTGGACCTCGACGATTTCCTTTCCCTTTCTCTTCGAGGGAGTCGTACCGGACTTCTTCGAACTGCCCGAGGAAGCCATTTCACCGATCAGACAAGCGCAGAGAACAGAGAGCAGAAATCAAGAGAGCAAGAGTCTGGACTTCGAAAAATTTTGGAAGCGTGAGGCAAAATGACAGCCGGTGAAAGCTTTTTGTACCCAGGGTAAAACAGGTGCGCAAATCGAGAAGACACGTGTCTTCACCATATCAAATCGCGTGTTTTTGTAGGTACACGTGGCATCCATCCGTAGCAAGCGCAAAACCAGGCGAACAGTCGCGACCAGGCGAAACGTCGGACCTACCGGTCCGCATGAACCAACGGTCTAATCAAGCCACCGGTCTAGGTAAACCGGACCGCCGGTTCAAAGCAACCATCAAGCCAATCAAGTATTCAAAACAAGAAGAATCAAGCTCCATCAATGTTCAAAACTCTGCCAAAATATCGAAGAACAAAGCAGCAAACTTTCTCTGAAGGGCAGGTTCGAACTTCACCTTGACCGGATATTTCTTCACCGATCGGACAAACATGTCCGATCGGCGAAAGTTATCTGATCGGTCAAATTTCTACTCGATCTGGCAAAAAACCAAGGTTTTTTGCCGATCATTCGAACCTTGACCGGATATTTTTCACCGATCGGACAAACATGTCCGATCGGCGAAAGTTATCTGATCGGTCAAATTTCTACTCGATCTGGCAAAAAACCAAGGTTTTTTGCCGATCATTCGAACCTTGACCGGATATTTCTTCACCGATCGGACAAACATGTCCGATCGGCGAAAGTTATCTGATCGGTCAAATTTCTACTGGATCTGGCAAAAAACCAAGGTGTTTTGCCGATCACTCGAACCTTGACCGGATATTTTTCACCGATCGGACAAACATGTCCGATCGGCGAAAGTTATCTGATCGGTCAAATTTCTACTGGATCTGGCAAAAAACAAAGTATAGGACTTCGTTGTCCTCATACCTGTCCTTCGATCTGTGGAGGAGATTGGCCTTGCCATATCTCACAGGACAGTTAGAAAACTGTTTCCACGACCTGGTTCCACAGGTCAGCTCGAGGAACAAATTATCTATGGCTCCCGCCCTCTCAGAACTCCAGGCGAAGATGCCTCCAGCGCTGTACATCTTAACTGCGTCGTGTACGCTGTCTCGGGGGGTGTCTGGCACTGACATGGATGTCCACGCGCCGGAGACAGAGATTGGCCAGTCAGTATACAATTTGTCCGAAGGGACTGTATCGGTGAGTGGGCGCAGTGGAGATATTCCAGTCAAATTATAGAAAGGGCTGTCCTTCCTGTAGCTCCATCGATAGTGAAAGAAGAAATATCCAAGCTCGATCCGGGCAGGTTCTCCTACCGGGATACTAGAGTAGCAGGCCCTCAAGTCCTCTTGAAAATCTGACTCCACTCGGCAGAAGGCGTAAATGATTCGCCATGCGTTCCCAGTGACCTGCCCCGGGCAAAGGCCAGAAGTATTCAGCAATCTGGCAGCGAAGGGTGGCAAAGGCAGACGTAGACCGCAGTTGAGTTGGCCAACGGTCACTATAGTTCCCATGACCTGCTCTTTGCTAGCAAAATTGGTGAAGACTGTCTTCTTGTCGATGCCGAACGCAGTCTGAATGCTGGGGAGCGAAGGCTGCGCCCCCTTCCCTTCTGTGAAGAAAGAGAGCAATGCTTGCCACTTCTTTCTCTTCGTATCCGTGAGCTCGCTACCTACATTATACATGTACTCCGTCTCCTCTGTCAGGGGCATGAGAGGGCCCAGAACAAACTTCACCTTGGGGATGAACTCTGGCCTTGATGGCGCCGAAGCAAACCCAACCCCTTGGTGCCTCTTGCCAAGTTGGCCAAGTTCAGCGAGAGCAGCCTTGCCTTTGCCACGGCCCCTCGGAGGAGATTGGACCTCGACGATTTCCTTTCCCTTTCTCTTCGAGGGAGTCGTACCGGACTTCTTCGAACTGCCCGAGGAAGCCATTTCACCGATCAGACAAGCGCAGAGAACAGAGAGCAGAAATCAAGAGAGCAAGAGTCTGGACTTCGAAAAATTTTGGAAGCGTGAGGCAAAATGACAGCCGGTGAAAACTTTTTGTACCCAGGGTAAAACAGGTGCGCAAATCGAGAAGACACGTGTCTTCACCATATCAAATCACGTGTTTTTGTAGGTACACGTGGCATCCATCCGTAGCAAGCGCAAAACCAGGCGAACAGTCACGACCTGGCGAAACGTCGGACCTACCGGTCCGCATGAACCAACGGTCTAATCAAGCCACCGGTCTAGGTAAACCGGACCGCCGGTTCAAAGCAACCATCAAGCCAATCAAGGATTCAAAACAAGAAGAATCAAGCTCCATCAATGTTCAAAACTCTGCCAAAATATCGAAGAACAAAGCAGCAAACTTTCTCTGAAGGGCAGGTTCGAACTTCACCTTGACCGGATATTTCTTCACCGATCGGACAAACATGTCCGATCGGCGAAAGTTATCTGATCGGTCAAATTTCTACTCGATCTGGCAAAAAACCAAGGTTTTTTGCCGATCATTCGAACCTTGACCGGATATTTTTCACCGATCGGACAAACATGTCCGATCGGCGAAAGTTATCTGATCGGTCAAATTTCTACTCGATCTGGCAAAAAACCAAGGTTTTTTGCCGATCATTCGAACCTTGACCGGATATTTCTTCACCGATCGGACAAACATGTCCGATCGGCGAAAGTTATCTGATCGGTCAAATTTCTACTGGATCTGGCAAAAAACCAAGGTGTTTTGCCGATCACTCGAACCTTGACCGGATATTTTTCACCGATCGGACAAACATGTCCGATCGGCGAAAGTTATCTGATCGGTCAAATTTCTACTGGATCTGGCAAAAAACAAAGGTTTTTTGCCGATCACTCGAAACCTTGACCGGATATTTTTTCACCGATCAGACAAACATGTCCGATCGGCGAAAGTTATCTGATCGGTCAAATTTCTACTGGATCTGGCAAAAAACCAAGGTTTTTTGCCGATCAATCGAACCTTGACCGGATATTTTTTCACCGATCGGACAAACATGTCCGATCGGCGAAAGTTATCTGATCGGTCAAATTTCTACTGGATCTGGCAAAAAACCAAGGTTTTTTGCCGATCACTCGAACCTTGACCGGATATTTTTTCACCGATCGGACAAACATGTCCGATCGGCGAAAGTTATCTGATCGGTCAAATTTCTACTGGATCTGGCAAAAAAAACCAAGGTTTTTTGCCGATCACTCGAACCTTGACCGGATATTTTTCACCGATCGGACAAACATGTCCGATCGGCGAAAGTTATCTGATCGGTCAAAATTCTACTGGATCTGGCAAAAAACCAAGGTTTTTTGCCGATCACTCGAAACCTTGACCGGATATTTTTTCACCGATCGGACAAACATGTCCGATCGGCGAAAGTTATCTGATCGGTCAAATTTCTACTGGATCTGGCAAAAAACCAAGGTTTTTTGCCGATCACTCGAACCTTGACCGGATATTTTTCACCGATCGGACAAACATGTCCGATCGGCGAAAGTTATCTGATCGGTCAAATTTCTACTGGATCGGTCAAAAAACCCTGTTTTTTGACCGATCAATCGATTCTTGACCGGTTGAATTTTGCCCGATCGGTCAAAATTTGACCGATCGGTCAAAAGTGACCGATCGGTCAAAATTTAACCGATCGGCCAAATTTCAGCTGATCGGTCAAAAATACTACTGGATCGGTCAAAAAACCCTGTTTTTTGACCGATCACCCGATTCTTGACCGGTTGAATTTTGACCGATCGGTCAAAATTTGACCGATCGGTCCAAATTGACCGATCAAGTCACTTTTTTCTCTCTAACATGCGGCAAGTTTCTTCGTGTCCGTTTTTCTAAACAGGAAGTTGCTATTTTTTGCACCAAAGTCCAAGCCAGCTAGAATGCACTCTAGCTAACTTGGAGGGGGTAACTGTGGGTGCAAATTTTGGCATAAATCTACCACGGGACCCACCAGCCCTGCCTGGTGGGCCCACTAGGACTACCACGGGACCCACCAGCCCTGCTTGGTGGGCCCACGAGGACTACCACGGGACCCACCAGCCCTGCCTGGTGGGCCCACGAGGACTACCACGGGACCCACCAGCCCTGCCTGGTGGACCCACGAGGACTACCACGGGACCCACCAGCCCTGCCTGGTGGGCCCACGAGGACTACAGCGGGACCCACCGGCCCTGCCTGGTGGACCCACGAGGACTACAACGGGACCCATCGGCCTTGCCTGGTGGGCCCCCGAAGACAACCGCAGGGCTCGCAACTTTACCTGGAGGATCCCCAGATACTGCAGTAGAAACCGCCATTCGCCACCCGAAATGCCTATAAATAGCAGTGCCTTCGAATGTAAAAGGATCGAAATCCAGATCCACAAATCTGATTTCCACTCTGAGATCTGACTTTCAGAACCAGAGCTCTGGGATTTCACACTTCCGATCTACCATCTCCCTTTGATCTTCTTTTAGAAAGATCAGTATTTACAGTGATACTCGGCCTGTCGAGATCACTTCAATATAAGTGTTAGTGAATTCGGGTTGCACCCTATAGCACGGAGACGTAGGCTTCGGCTGAACTCCGAGATCACTTCTCGTGTCAAACTCTCTCTGATTGCATCTCTCTGTTTACAAATCAAAAGCTTCAACTTCGATCAACAGTCGATCAACAGATCGACCAACGATCTTCGACGTCAACACGAACATTCAACTGACTGGTGCTGCGAGAGTCTTCGGGTCGGCACGAAGATTTTCCCCCACAGAATGGATCGTACAAATGAATTAGAATGGATCGTACGAATGAATTAGAATGGATCATGCGAATGAATTAGAATGGATTGTACGAATAAATTAGAATGGATATATTTGTGCGAATGAATTAGAATTGATCGTACGAATGAATTAGAATGGATCGTACGAATGAATTAGAATGGATATATTTATGCGAATGAATTAGAATGGATCGAACGAATGAATTAGAATGTATACATTTGTGCGAATGAATTAGAATGGATCGTACGAATGAATTAGAATGGATCGTACGAATGAATTAGAATGGATACATTTGTGCGAATGAATTAGAATGGATCATGCGAATGAATTAGAATGGATCGTACGAATGAATTAGAATGGATCGTCCAAATGAATTAGAATGGATCGTACGAATGAATTAGAATGGATCGTATGAACGAATTAGAATGGATCGTACGAATGAATTAGAATGGATACATTTGAGCGAATGAATTAGAATGGATCGTACGAATGAATTAGAATGGATCATAGGAATGAATTAGAATGGATCGTGCAAATGAATTAGAATGGATATATTCGTGCGAACGAATTGGAATGGATCGTAGGAATGAATTAGAATGGATCGTACGAATGAATTAGAATGGTTACATTCGTGCGAATGAATTAGAAAGGATCGTACGAATGGATTAGAATGGATCGTACGAAAGGATTAGAATGGATCGTACGAATGAATTAGAATGGGTCGTACAAATGAATTAAAAAGGTTACATTTGTGATATTCTAATTCATTCGTACGATCCATTCTAATCCACTCGTACGATCCATTCTAACTCATTCATACGACCCATTCTAATTAATTCGCACGAATATATCCATTCTAATTCATTCGCACGATCCATTCTAATTCATTCGTACGATCCATTCTAATTCATTCGTACGATCCATTCTAATTCATTCGTACTATCTATTCTAATTCATTCGTACGATCCATTCTAATTCATTCGTATGATCCATTCTAACTCATTCGGTGGATCCATTCTAATTAATTTGCATGATCCATTCTAATTAATTCCTATGATCCATTCTAATTCATTCGTATGATCCATTCTAATTCATTCGTTCGAATGTATCCTTTCTAATTCATTCGTATGATCCATTCTAATTCATTCGTACGATCCATTCTAATTCATTCGCATGATCCATTCTAATTCATTCGTATGATACATTCATACGACTGAATTAGAATGGATTGTACGAATGAATTAGAATTGATCATACGAATGAATTAGAATGGATCATACGAATGAATTAGAATGGATCGTACAAATGAATTCTAATGCATTCGTACGGTTCATTCTAATTCATTCGTATGATCCATTCTAATGCACGAATATACGATCCATTCTAATTTATTCGCAATAATGTATCCATTCTAATTCATTCGTACAATCCATTCTAATTTATTCGTACAAATGTATCCATTCTAATTCATTCGTTCGATCCATTCTAATTCATTCGTACAATCCATTCTAATTCAATCGCACGATCCATTCTAATTCATTCGTACGATCCATTCTAATTCATTACTACGATCTATTCTAATTCATTCGCTCGAATGTATCCATTCTAATTCATTCGTACGATCCATTCTAATTCATTCGTACGATCCATTCTAATTCATTCGTACGATTCATTCTAATTCATTCGCTCGAATGTAACCATTCTAATTCATTCGTACGATCCATTCTAATTCATTCCTACGATCCATTCTAATTCATTCGCACGAATGTATCCATTCTAATTCATTTGAACGATCCATTCTAATTTTTTCCTATGATCCATTCTAATTCATTCGTACAATCCATTCTAATTCATTCGCTCTAATGTATCCATTCTAATTCATTCGTACGATCCATTCTAATTCATTCGTACGATCCATTCTAATTCATTCTCACGAATGTAACCTTTCTAATTCATTTGTATGATCCATTCTAATTCATTCGTACGATCCATTCTAATCCATTCGTACGATCCATTCTAATCCATTCGTACGATCTATTCTTATCCATTCGTACGAATGAATTAGAATTGATCGTGCGAATGAATTAGAATGGATCATAGGAATTAATTAGAATGGATCGTACGAATGAATTAGAATGGATCGTATGAACGAATTAGAATGGTTCGTACGAATGAATTAGAATGGATCGTACAAATGAATTAGAATGGATCGTACGAATGAATTAGAATGGATATACTCGTGCGAATGAATTAGAATGGATCGTGCGAATGAATTAGAATAGATCGTACAAATGAATTAGAAAGGTTAAATTTGTGAGAATGAATTAGAATGGATCGTACGAATGAATTAGAATGGATCGTACGAATGGATTTGAAAGGATCGTACGAATGGATTAGAACGGATCGTATGAATGGATTAGAATGGATCATACAAATGATTTAGAAAGGTTACATTCGTGAGAATGAATTAGAATGGATCGTACGAATGTATTAGAATGGATCGTACGAATGAATTAGAATGGATAAATTCGAGCGAATGAATTAGAATGGATCGAACGAATGAATTAGAATGGATCATAGGAATGAATTAGAATGGATCGTGCTAATGAATTAGAATGGATACATTAGTGCGAATGAATTAGAATGGATCGTAGGAATGAATTAGAATGGATCGTACGAATGAATTAGAATAGTTACATTCGTGCGAATGAATTAGAATGGATCGTACGAATGAATTAGACTGGATCATGCGAATGAATTTGAATGGATCGTACGAATGAATTAGAATGGATCGTGCGATCCATTCTAATTCATTCTCACAAATGTATCCATTCTAATTTATTCGTATGATCCATTCTAATTCATTCACACGATCCATTCTAATTCATTCGCACGAATATATCCATTTTAATTCATTCGTACGATCTATTCTAATTCATTCGTACGATCCATTCTAAATCATTCGCACGATCCATTCTAATTAATTCGTACGATCCATTCTAATTCATTCGTACGATCTATTCTAATTCATTCGCACGAATGTAACCATTCTAATTCATTCGTACGATTCATTCTAATTCATTCGTATGATCCATTCAAACTCATTCATACGATCCATTCTAATTCATTCGTACGATCCATTCTAATTCATTTGTACGATCCATTCTAATTCATTCACACAAATGTATCCATTTTAATTCATTCGTACGATCCATTCTAATTTATTCATATGATCCATTCTAATCCATTCGTACAATGCGTTCTAATCCATTCGTACGAATGAATTAGAATGGATACATTCATGCGAATGAATTAGAATGGATCGTACGAATGAATTAGAATGAATTAGAATGGATCGTACGAATGAATTAGAATGGATACATTCGTGCGAATCAATTAGAATAGATCGTACGAATGAATTAGAATGGATCGTACGAATGAATTAGAATGGATCGTACGAAGGAATTAAAATGGATACATTTGTGCGAATGAATTAGAATGGATCGTACAAATGAACAAGAATGGATCGTACGAATGAATTAAAATGGATCGTATGAATGAGTTTGAATGGATCATACGAATGATTTAGAATGAATCGTACGAATGAATTAGAATGGTTACATTCGTGCGAATGAATTAGAATAGATCATACGAAAGAATTAGAATGCATCGTACGAATGAATTAGAATGAATCGTACGTTCGAATGAATTAGAATAGATCGTAGGAATGAATTCGCAAATTAGAATGGATCGTACGAATGAATTAGAATGGTTACATTCGTACGAATGAATTAGAATGGATCGTACGAATGAATTAGAATGGATCGTGCGAATGAATTAGAATGGATCGTATGAATAAATTAGAATGGATCGTACGAATGAATTAAATGGATACATTTGTGCGAATGAAATAGAATGGATCGTACAAATGAAGTAGAAGGGATCATACGAATGAATAAGAATGGATCGTATGGTGGAGTTTGAATGGATCATACGAATGAATTAGAGTGGATCGTACGAATGAATTAGAATGAATCGTACGAATGAATTAGAATGGATCGTACGATTGAATTAGAATGGATCGTGCGAATGAATTAGAATGGATCGTACGAATGAATTAGAATGGATCGTACGAATGAGTTAGAATGGATATATTCGTGCGAATAAATTAGAATAGATCGTGCAAATGAATTAGAATGGATCATATGAATGAATTAGAATGGATCCATTCAAATTCATTTGCGTGATCCATTCTAACTCCTTCGTACGATCCATTCAAATTCATTCGCATGATCCATTCTAACTCATTCGTACGATCCATTCTAATTCATTCGCACGAATGTAACCATTCTAATTCATTCGTACGATCCATTCTAATTCATTCCTACGATCCATTCTAATTCATTCGCACGAATGTATCCATTCTAATTCAATTGCACGATCCATTCTAATTCATTTGCATGAATCAATCTATTTCATTCGTACGATCCATTCTAATTCATTCGTACGATCCATTCTAATTCAGTTGTACGCATGTATCCATTCTAACTCATTTGGTGGATCCATTCTAATTCATTCGTACGATCCATTATAATTCATTCGCACGATCCATTCTAATTTATTCGTACGATCTGTTCTAATTCATTCATACGATCTATTCTAGTTCATTCGCACGAATGTAACCATTCTAATTCATTCGTACGATCCATTAGAATGGATCGTACAAATGAATTTGAATGGATCGTACGAATGAATTAGAATGGATCGAACGAATGAATTAGAATGGATACATTCGAGCGAATGAATTAGAATAGATCGCAGGAATGAATTAGAATCGATCATACGAATGAATTAGAATGGATCGTGCGAATGAATTAGAATGGATTGTACGAATGAATTAGAATTGATACATTCGTGCGAATGAATTAGAATGGATCGTACGAATGAATTAGAATGGATCGTACGAATGAATTGGAATGAATCGTACGAATGAATTAGAATGGATCGTACGAATGAATTAGAATGGATCGTATATTCATACAAATAAATTAGAATGGATCGTACGAATGAATTAGAATGGTACGTAGATTCTTGCGAATAAATTAGAATGGATCATATTTTCATGCAAATAAATTAGAATGGATCATACGAATGAATTAGAATGGATCGTGCGAATGAATTAGAATGAATCGTACGAATGCATTAGAATGGATTGTACGAATGAATTAGAATGAATCGTACGATCCGTTCTAATTCATTCGTTCGATCCATTCTAATTCATTCACACGAATGTATCCATTCTAATTCATTCGTGCAATCCATTCTAATTCATTCGCACGATCCATTCTAATTCATTCGTATGATCCATTCTAATTCATTTCTACGATCAATTCTAATTCATTCACTCAAATGTATCCATTCTAATTCATTCGTTCGATCCATTCTAATTCATTAGTATGATCCATTCAAATGCATTCGCATTATCTATTCTAAATCATTCGTACGATCCATTCTAATTTATTCTCACGAATGTAACCTTTCTAATTCATTTGTATGATCCATTCTAATTCATTCGTACGAACCATTCTAATTCATTCGTACGATCCATTCGTTCAAATATATCCATTCTAATTCATTCGTCCGATCCATTCTAATTCATTCGCACAATTCATTCTAATTCATTCGTGCGATCCATTCTAATTCATTCGTACGATCCATTCTAATTCATTCGTACAATCCATTCTAATTTAGTCGTATGAATGTATCCATTTTAATTCATTCGTACGATCCATTCTAATTCATTCGTACGATCTAATTCATTCGTACGATCCATTCTAATTCATTCATACGATCGATTCTAATTTATTCGCAAGATCCATTCTAATTCCTTCGTACGATCCATTCTAACTCATTTGTATGATCTATTCTAATTTATTCGTTCAAATATATCCATTCTAATTCATTCGTACGATCCATTCTAATTCATTCACACGATCCATTCTAATTCATTCGTACGATCCATTCTAATTCATTCGTATGATCAATTCTAATTCATTCGCACGATCCATTCTAATTCATTTGTACGATCTATTCTAATTCATTCGGACAATCCATTCTAATTCATTCGCACGAATGTATCCATTCTAATTCATTCGTACGATCCATTCTAATTCATTCGCACTATCCATTCTAATTCATTCTTACGATCCATTCTAATTCATTCGAACGATCCATTCTAATTCATTCGTACGATCCATTCTAATTAATTCGCACAAATGTATCCATTCTAATTCATTCGTACGATCCATTCAAATTCAATCGTATGATCCATTCTAATTCATTCGTACGAATGAATTAGTATGGATCGTACAAATGAATTAGAATGGATCGTACGAATGAATTAGAATGGATAAGAATGGATCATACGAATGAATTAGAATAGATCATACGAATGAATTAGAATGGATCATATGAATGAATTAGAATGGATCGTACGAATGAATTAGAAAGGATAAATTCGTGCGAATGAATTAGAATGGATCGTACGAATAAATTAGAATGGATCGTGCGAATGAATTAGAATGGCTCGTACGAATGAATTAGAATGGATCATAGGAATGAATTAGAATGGATCGTTCAAATGAATTAGAATGGATACATTCGTGAGAATAAATTAGAATGGATCGCACGAATGAATTAGAATGGATCGTACGAATGAATTAGAATGGTTCATGCGAATGAATTAGAATGGATCGTACGAATGTATCCATTCTAATTCATTCGTACGATCCATTCTAATTCGTTCATACGATCCATTCTAAATCGTTCGTACGATCCATTCTAATTCGTTCGCAAGATCCATTCTAATTCATTCGTATAATCCATTCTAATTCATTCATACGATCCGTTCTAATTCATTCGCACAATCCATTCTAATTCATTCTTACGATACATTCTAATTCATTCATATGATCCATTCTAATTCATTCGCACGATCCATTCTAATTCATTTGCACGATCCAATTCTAATTCATTTGTACGATCCATTCTAATTCATTCGCACGAATGTACCCATTCTATTTCATTTGTACGATCCATTCTAATTCATTCGTACAATGCGTTCTAATCCATTCGTACGATCCATTCTAATTTCATTCGAACGATCCATTCTAATCCATTCGTACGATCGATTCTAATTCATTCGCACGATCCATTCTAATTCATTCATACAATCCATTCAGATTCATTCGCACAAATGTATCCATTCTAATTCATTCGTATGATCCATTTTATTTCATTCAAATGATCCATTCTAATTCATTCGTATGATCCATTCTAATTCATTCCTACGATCCATTCTAATTCATTCGCTCGAATGTATCCATTCTAATTCATTCGTACGATCCATTCTAATCCATTCGGACGATCCATTCTAATTCATTCGTACGATCCATTCTAATTCATTCTCACAAATGTAACCTTTCTAATTCATTCGTACGATCCATTCTAATTCATTCGTACGATCGATTCTAATTCATTCGCACAAATGTATCCATTCTAATTCATTCGTACGATCCATTCTAATTCATTCGCACGATCCATTCTAATTCATTCGTTCGATCCATTCTAATTCATTTGCACGATCCGTTCTAATTCATTCCTATGATCCATTCTAATTCATTCGCACAAATGTAACCATTCTAATTCATTTGTACGATCCATTCTAATTCTTTCCTATGATCCATTCTAATTCATTTGCACGAATGTATCCTTTCTAATTCATTTGCACGATCCATTCTAATTCATTCCTATGATCCGTTCTAATTCATTCGTACGATCCATTCTAATTCATTCGCTCGAATGTATCCATTCTAATTTATTCGTACGGTCCATTCTAATTCATTCGTACGATCCATTCTAATTCATTCTCACGAATGTAACCTTTCTAATTCTATGAATGAATTAGAATGGATCGTGCGAATGAATTAGAATCGATCGTACGATTGAATTAGAATGGATCGTACGAATGAATTAGATCGTAGGAATGAATTAGAATGGAGCGTACGAATGAATTAGAATGGTTACATTCGTGTGAATGAATTAGAATGGATCGTACGAATAAATTAGAATGGATCATGCGAATGAATTTGAATGGATCGTACGAATGAATTAGAATGGATCGAACGAATGAATTAGAATGGATACATTCGAGCGAATGAATTAGAATAGATCGTAGGAATGAATTAGAATGGATCATACAAATGAATTATAATGGATCATACGAATGAATTAGAATGGATCGTACGAATGTATCCATTTTAATTCATTCGTACGATACATTCTAATTCATTCGCACGATCCATTCTAATTTATTCGTACGATGCAATCTGATTCATTCTCACGAATGTAACCTTTCTAATTCTACAAATGAATTAGAATGGATCGAACGAATGAATTAGAATCAATCATACGAATGAATTAGAATGGATCGTATGAATTAATTAGATCGTACGAATGAATTAGAATGGATCGTATGAATGAATTAGAATGGTTACATTCGTGCGAATGAATTAGAATGGATCGTACGAATGAATTAGAATGGATCATGCAAATGAATTGGAATGGATCGTACGAATGAATTAGAATGGATCGAACAAATGAATTAGAATGGATACATTCGAGTGAATGAATTAGAATCAATCGTAGGAATGAATTAGAATGGATCATACGAATGAAATAGAATGGATCGTACGAACGAATTAGAATGGATTGTACGAATGAATTAGAATGGATACGTTCGAGCGAATGAATTAGAATGGATCGTACGAATAAATTAGAATGGATCGTGCGAATGAATTAGAATGAATCGTACAAATGCATTAGAATGGATCGTATGAACGAATTAGAATTGATCGTACGAATGAATTAGAATGGATACATTCGAGCGAATGAATTAGAATGGATCGTACGAATGAATTAGAATGGATCGTGCGAATGAATTAGAATGGATCGTACGAATGAATTAGAATTGATCGTGCGAATGAATTAGAATCGATCATACGGATGAATTAGATCGTACGAATGAATTAGAATGGATCATACGATTGAATTTGAATGGATCGTACGAAAGAATTAGAATGGATACATTCATGCGAATGAATTAGATTGGATCGTATGAATGAATTAGAATTGATCGTACGAATCGATTAGAATGAATTAGAATGGATCATATGAATGAATTTGAATGGATCGTACGAATGAATTAGAATGGATCGAACGAATGAATTAGAATGGATACATTCGAGCGAATGAATTAGAATAGATCGTAGGAATAAATTAGAATGGATCATACGAATGAATTAGAATGGATCGTGCGAATGAATTAGAATCGATTGTACGAATGAATTGGAATGGATACATTCGTGCGAATGAATTAGAATGGATCGGACGAATGAATTAGAATGGATTCATTCAGGCGAATGAATTAGAATGGATCGTTCGAATGAATTAGAATGGATCGTACGAATGAATTAGAATTGATCATACGAATGAATTAGAATGGATCGCACGAATGAATTAGAATGGATCGTGCGAATGAATTAAAATGGATCGTAGGAATGAATTAGAATGGATACATACAATTGAATTAGAAAGGTTACATTCATGAGAATGAATTAGAATGGATCGTACAAATGAATTAGAATAGATACATTCGAGCGAATGAATTAGAATGGATCGTGCGAATGAATTAGAATGGATCGTAGGAATGAATTAGAATGGATCGTACGAATGAATTAGAATGGTTACATTCGTGCGAATGAATTAGAATGGATCGTTCGAATGAATTAGAATGGATCGTATAAATGAATTAGAAAGGTTACATTTGTGCGAATGAATTAGAATGGATCGTACGAATGAATTAGAATGGGTCGTGCGAATGAATTAGAATGGATACATTTGTGCGAATGAATTAGAATGGATCGTACGAATGAATTAGAATAAATCATACGCATGAATTAGAATGGATCATACGAATGAATTAGAATACATCATGTGAATGAATTAGAATGGATCGTACGTTTGAATTAGATTGGATTGAGCGAATGAATTAGAATGGATACATTCGTGTGAATGAATTAGAATAGATCGTATGAATGAATTAGAATGGATCGTACGAATGAATTAGAATGGATCATGCGAATGAATTTGAATGGATCGTGCGAATGAATTAGAATGGATCCTACGAATGAATTAGAATGGATCGTACGAATGAATTAGAATGGATACATTCGAGCGAATGAATTAGAATGGATCGTACGAATGAATTAGACTGAATCGTACGAATAAATTAGAATGGATACATTCATATGAATGAATCAGAATGGATCGTACGAATGAATTAGAATGGATCGTACGAATGGATTAGAATGGATCGTACGAATGGATTAGAATGGATCGTACGAATGAATTAGAATGAATCATACAAATGAATTAGAATGGTTACATTTGTGAGAATGAATTAGAATGGATCGTACGAATGAATTAGAATGGATCATGCGAATGAATTTGAATGGATTGTACGAATGAATTAGAATGGATCGAACGATTGAATTAGAATGGATACATTCGAGCGAATGAATTAGAATAGATCATAGGAATGAATTAGAATGGATTATACGAATGAATTAGAATGGATCGTGCGAATGAATTAGAATGGATCGTGCGAATGAATTAGAATGAATCGTACGAATGCATTAGAATGGATACATTCGTACGAATGAATTAGAATGGATCGTGCGAATGAATTAGAATGGATCGTACGAATGAATTAGAATGGATCGTATGAATGAATTAGAATGGATCGTGCGAATAAATTAGAATAGATTGTACGAATGAATTAGAATGGATACATACAAATGAATTAGAAAGGTTACATTCATGAGAATGAATTAGAATGGATCGTACGAATGAATTAGAATGGATCGTATGAATGAATTAGAATGGATACATTCGAGCGAATGAATTAGAATGGATCGTGCGAATGAATTAGAATGGATCATAGGAATGAATTAGAATGGATCGTACGAATGAATTAGAATGGTTACATTCGTGCGAATGAATTAGAATGGATTGTACAAATGAATTAGAAAGGTTACATTTGTGCGAATGAATTAGAATTGATCGTATGATTGAATTAGAATGGATCGTAGGAATGAATTAGTATGGATCGTACGAATGACTTAGAATGGTTACATTCGTGCAAAAGAATTAGAATAGATCGTACGAATGAATTAGAATGGATCGTACAAATGAATTAGAAAGGTTACATTTGTGCGAATAAATTAGAATGGATCGTACGAATGAATTAGAATGGATCATACGAATGGATTAGAATGGATCATACAAATGAATTAGAATGGATCGTACAAATGAATTAGAAAGGTTACATTTGTGAGAATGAATTAGAATGGATCGTACGAATGAATTAGAATGGATCGTACGAATGGATTAGAATGGATCGTACGAATGAATTAGAATGGATCGAACGAATGAATTAGAATGGATACATTCGAGCGAATGAATTAGAATAGATCGTAGGATTGAATTAGAATGGATCGTACGAATGAATTAGAATGGAAATATTCGTGCGAATAAATTAGAATGGATTGTACGAATGAATTAGAATGGATCATAGGAATGAATTAGAATGGTTCGTGCAAATGAATTAGAATGGATACTTTCGTGCGAATGAATTAGAATGGATCGTAGGAATGAATTAGAATGGATCGTACGAATGGATTAGAATGGATCGTACGAATGAATTAGAATGGATCGTACAAATGAATTAGAAAGGTTACATTTGTGAGAATGAATTAGAATGGATTGTATGAATGAATTAGAATGGATCTTACGAATGGATTAGAATGGATCGTACGAATGAATTAGAAAGGATCGTACGAATGAATTAGAATGGATCGCACGAATGAATTAGAATGGATCATGCGAATGAATTAGAATGGATTGTACGAATGAATTAGAATAGATACATTTGTGCGAATGAATTAGAACGGATCGTGCGAATGAATTAGAATGGATCGTACGAATGAATTAGAATGGATATATTTATGCGAATGAATTAGAATGGATCGAACGAATGAATTAGAATGGATACATTCATTCGAATGAATTAGAATGGATCATATGAATGAATTAGAATAGATATATTCATGCGAATGAATTAGAATGGATCGTATGAATGAATTAAAATGGATCGTACGAATGAATTAGAATGGATCATATGAACGAATTAGAATGGATCGTACGAATGAATTAGAATGGATACATTCGAGCGAATGAATTAGAATGGATCGTGCGAATGAATTAGAATGGATCATAGGAATGAATTAGAATGGATCGTGCAAATGAATTAGAATGGATACATTCGTGCGAATGAATTAGAATGGATCATAGGAATGAATTAGAATGGATCGTACGAATGAATTAGAATGGATCGTACAAATGAATTAGAATGGATACATTTGTGCGATGAATAAGAATGGACCATAAGAATGAATTAGAATGGAGCGTACGAATGAACTAGAATGGATACATTCGTGCGAATGATTTAAAATGAATCGTGCGAATGAATTAAAATGGATCATACGAATGAATTAGAATAGATCATAGGAATGAATTAGAATGGATCATACAAATGAATTAGAAAGGTTACATTCGTGAGAATGAATTAGAATGGATCATACGATCCATTCTAATTCATTCTCACGAATGTAACCTTTCTAATTCATTTGTATGATCCATTCGTACGATCCATTCTAATTCATTCATACGATCTATTCTAATTCATTCGCACGAATGTATCCATTCAAATTTATTTGTATGATCAATTCTAATTCATTCGTAAAATCCATTCTAATTCAGTCATATGATCCATTCTAATTCATTCATACAAATGAATAAGAATGGATCGTATGAACGAATTAGAATGGATTGTGCGATTGAATTAGAATGGATCGTACGAATGAATTAGAATGAATCGTACGAATGAATTAGAATAGATCGTATGAATGAATTAGAATGGATACATTCGTGCGAATGAATTAGAATGGATCGTAGGAATGAATTAGAATGGATCGTGCAAATGAATTAGAACGGATACATTCGTGCGAAAGAATTAGAATGGATCGTAGGAATGAATTAGAATGGACCGTACGAATGAATTAGAATGGTTACATTCGTGCGAATGAATTAGAATGGATCGTACGAATGAATTAGAATGGATCGTGCGAATGAATTAGAATGGATCGTACGAATGAATTTGAATGGATCGTGCGAATGAATTAGAATGGATCGTACGAATGAATTAGAATGGATCCACCGAATGAATTAGATTGGATCGTACGAATGAATTTGGATGGATCCACCGAATGAGTTAGAATGGATCGTACGAATGAATTAGAATTGATCGTACGAATCAATTAGAATGGATCGTACGAATGAATTAGAATGGATCGTATGAATGAATAAGAATGGATCGTACGAATGAATTAGAATGGATCGTGCGAATGAATTAGAATGAATCGTACGAATGTAATAGAATGGATCGTACGAATGAATTAGAATGAATCATACGATCTATTCTAATTCATTCGTACGATCCATTCTAATTCATTCTCACAAATGTATCCATTCTAATCCATTCATACGATCTATTCTAATCCATTCGTACGATCCATTCTAATTCATTCGTACGAACCATTCTAATTCATTCGTACAATTGTATCCATTCTAATTCATTCGTACGATCCATTCTAATTCATTCCTACGATCCATTCTAATTCATTCGCACGAATGTATCCATTCTAATTCATTTGCACGATCCATTCTAATTCATTCCTATGATCCATTCTAATTCATTCGTACGATCCATTCTAATTCATTCGTATGATCCATTCTAATTCATTTGTATGATTCATTCTAATTCATTCGTACGATCCATTCTAATTCATTCGCACAAATGTATCCATTCTAATTCATTCGTACGATCCATTCTAATTCATTCGCACGATCCATTCTAATTCATTTGTACGAATGTATCCATTCTAATTCATTCGCATGATCCATTCTAATTCGATCGCACAAATGTATCCATTCTAATGCATTCGTACGAACCATTCTAATTCATTCGTACGATCCATTCTAATTCATTCCTACGATCCATTCTAATTCATTTGCACGAATGTATCCATTCTAATTCATTTGCACGATCCATTCTAATTCATTCCTATGATCCATTCTAATTCATTCGTACGATCCATTCTAATTCATTCGCTCGAATGTATCCATTCTAATTCATTCGTACGATCCATTCTAATTTATTCGTACGATCCATTCTAATTCATTCCTACGATCCATTCTAATTCATTCGCACGAAAGTATCCATTCTAATTCATTTTCACCATCCATTCTAATTCATTCCTATGATCCATTCTAATTCATTCTTACGATCCATTCTAATTCATTCGCTCAAATGTATCCATTCTAATTCATTCGTAAGATCCATTCTAATTCATTCGTACGATCCATTCTAATTTATTCTCACGAATGTAAGCTTTCTAATTCATTTGTATGTAACCATTCTAATTCATTCGTACGATCCATTCTAATTCATTCGCACGATCAATTCTAATTCATTCGTATGATCCATTCTAATTTATTCGTACGAATGTATCCATTCTAATTCATTCGTACGATTCATTCTAATTCATTCGCACGATCCATTCTAATTCATTCGTACGATCTATTCTAATTCATTTGTACGATCTATTCTAATTTATTCGCACGAATGTAACCATTCTAATTCATTTGTACGATTCATTCTAATTCAGTCGTATGAGCTATTCTAATTCATTCGTACGATCCATTCTAATTAATTCGTACGATCCATTGTAATTCATTCATACAATCCATTCAGATTCATTCGCACCAATGTATCCATTCTAATTCATTCGTACAATCCAATCTAATTCAAACGTACGATCCATTCTAATTCATTCGTACGATCCATTCTAATTTGCGAATGAATTAGAATGGATCATAGGAATGAATTAGAATGGATCGTACGAATGAATTAGAATGGTTACATTCGTGCGAATGAATTAGAATGGATCGTACAAATGGATTAGAATAGATCGTACAAATGGATTAGAATGGATCGTACGAATGAATTAGAATGGATCGTACAAATGAATTAGATAGGTTACATTTGTGAGAATGAATTAGAATGGATCGTATGAATGAATTAGAATGGATCGTACGAATGAATTAGAATGGATCGTGTGAATGAATTAGAATGAATCGTACGAATGCATTAGAATGGATACATTCTTGCGAATGAATTAGAATGGATCGTACGAATGATTTAGAATGGATCGTGCGAATGAATTAGAATGGATACATTCGAGCGAATAAATTAGAATGGATCGTACGAATAAATTAGAATGGATCGTACGAATGAATTAGAATGGATCGTACGAATGAATTAGAATAGATCGTATGAATGAATTTGAATGGATCATAGGAATGAATTAGAACGGATACATTCGTGCGAATGAATTAGAATCGATCGTACGAATGAATTTGAATGGATACATTCGAGCGAATGAATTAGAATAGATCGTAGGAATGAATTAGAAAGGATCATACGAATGAATTAGAATGGATCGTGCGAATGAATTAGAATGGATAGTACAAATGAATAAGAATAGATTGTGTGAATAAATTAGAATGGATCATACGAATGAACTAGAATAGATATATTCATGCGAATGAATGAAAATGGATCATACGAATGCATTAGAATGGATCGTACGAATGAATTAGAATGGATACATTCGAGCGAATGAATTAGAATGGATCGTGCGATGAATTAGAATGGATCGTGCAAATGAATTAGAATGGATCGTACAAATGGATTAGAATGGATCGTACGAATGAATTAGAATGGATCATACAAATAAATTAGAAAGGAATTAGAATGGATCGTACGAATGAATTAGAATTGATCGTGCGAATGAATTAGAATTGATCATACGAATGAATTAGAATGGATCGTACGAATGAATTAGAATGGATACATACATTCATGCGAATGAATTAGAATGGATCATCCAAATGAATTAGAATGGATATATTTGAACGAATAAATTAAAATGGATCATATGAATGAATTAGAATGGATCGTACGAATGGATTAGAACGCATTATACGAATGAATTAGAATGGTTACATTTGTGAGAATGAATTAGAATGGATCGTACGAATGAATTAGAATGGATCGTTCGAATGGATTAGAATAGATCGTACGAATTAATTAGAATGGATCGTACGAATAAATTAGAATAGCTCATATGAATGAATTAGAATGAATCGTACGAATGAATTAGAATGGTTACATTCATGCGAATGAATTAGAATGGATCGTACGAATGAATTAGAATGGATCATACGAATGAATTAGAATGGATCGTATGAATGAATTAGAATGGATCATACAAATGAATTAGAAAGGTTACATTCGTGAGAATGAATTAGAATGGATACATTCGAGCGAATGAATTAGAATGGATACATATAAATGAATTAGAATGGATCGTGCGAATGAATTAGAATTGATCGTACGAATGGATTAGAATGGATCATATGAATGAATTAGAATGGTTAATTTGTGCGAATGAATTAGAATGGATCGTACGAATAGATTAGAATGGATCGTACGAATGGATTAGAACGGATACATTCGTACGAATGAATTAGAATGGATCGTACGAATGGATTAGACTGGATCATACGAATGAATTAGATCGTAGAAATGATTTAGAATGAATCGTACGAATGAATAAGAATGGATCATACGAATGAATTAGAATGGATCGTATGAATGGATTAGAATGGATCGTACGAATGGATTAGAATGGACCGTACGAATGAATTAGAATGGATCGTACAAATGAATTAGAAAGGTTACATTTGTGAGAATGAATTAGAATGGATCGTACGAATGGATTAGAATGGATCGTACGAATGGATTAGAATGGATCATACAAATGAATTAGAAAGGTTACTTACGTGAGAATGAATTAGAATGGATCATACGAATGAATTAGAATGGATCATACCAATGAATTAGAATGGATCGTGTGAATGAATTAGAATGGATTGTATGAATGAATTAGAATGGATACATTCGTGCGAATGAATTAGAATGGATCGGACGAATGAATTAGAATGGATTGTATGATCCATTCTAATTTATTTGCACGAATATACGATCCATTCTAATTTATTCGTAAGAATGTATCCATTCTAATTCATTCGTACAATCCATTCTAATGTATTCGTACAAATGTATCCATTCTAATTCATTCGTACGATCCATTCTAATTCATTCGTACGATTCATTCTAATTCATTCGCACGAATATATCATACGAATGAATTAGAATGGATCATGCGAATGAATTAAAATGGATCGTACGAATGAATTAGAATGGATCGTACAAATGAAATAGAAAGGTAACATTTGTGAGAATGAATTAGAATGGATCGTACGAATAAATTAGAAGGGATCGTACGAATGGATTAGAATGGATCGTACGAATGAATTAGAATGGATACATTCGAGCGAATGAATTAGAATGGATCGTAGGAATGAATTAGAATGGATCGTACGAATGAATTAGAATGGATACATTCGTGCGAATGAATTAGAATGGATCGTACGAATGGATTAGAATGGATCGTACGAATGGATTAGAACACATTGTACGAATGAATTAGAATAGATACATTTGTGCGAATGAATTAGATTGCATCGTACGAATGAATTTGAATGGATGGTACGAATGAATTAGAATGGATCGTACGAATGGATTAGAATGGATCGTACGAATGGATTTGAATGGATCGTACGAATGAATTAGAATGGATCGTACAAATGAATTAGTAAGGTTACATTTGTGAGAATGAATTAGAATGGATCGTACGAATGAATTAGAATGGATCGTACGAATGGATTAGAATGGATCGTACGAATGGATCCGAATGAGTTAGAATGGATCATACGAATGAAATAGAATGGATCGTACGAATGAATTAGAATGGATTGTGCGAATGAATTAGAATGGATCGTATGAATGAATAAGAATGGATCATACGAATGAATTAGAATGGATCGTACGAATGCATTAGAATAGATCGTACGAATGAATTAGAATGGATCATGCGAATGAATTTAAATGGATCGTACGAATGAATTAGAATAAATCGTACGATCCATTCTAATTCATTCTCACAAATGTAACCTTTCTAATTCATTTGTATGATCCATTCTAATTCATTCGTACGATCCATTCTAATTCATTCCTATGATCCATTCTAATCCATTCGTACGATCCATTCTAATTCATTCGCACAAATGTAACCATTCTAATTCATTCGTACGATCCATTCTAATTCATTCCTACGATCCATTCTAATTCATTCGCACGAATGAATCCATTCTAATTCATTTGCACGATCCATTCTAATTCATTCCTATGATCCATTCTAATTCATTCGTATGGTACATTCATACGACTGAATTAGAATGGATTGTATGAATGAATAAGAATTAATCATACGAATGAATTAGAATGGATCGTACGAATGATCGTGCGAATGAATTAGAATAGATCGTACGAATGTATTAGAATGGATCCACCGAATGAGTTAGAATGGATCATACGAATGAATTAGAATGGATCGTACGAAAGAATTAGAATGGATTGTGCGAATGAATTAGAATGGATCGTATGAATGAATAAGAATGGATCGTATGAATGAATTAGAATGGATCGTGCAAATGAATTAGAATGAATCGTACGAATGCATTAGAATGGATCGTACGAATGAATTAGAAAGAATCGTACGAACGAATTAGAATGGATCGTACGAACGAATTAGAATGGATCGTATGAACGAATTAGAATGGATCGTACGAATGAATTAGAATGGATACATTCGAGCGAATGAATTTGAATGGATCGTACGAATGAATTAGAATGGATCATAGGAATGAATTAGAATGGATCGTGCAAATGAATTAGAATGGATACATTCATGCGAATGAATTAGAATGTATCATAGGAATGAATTAGAATGGATCATACAAATAAATTAGAATGGATCGTACGAATGAATTAGAATGGATCGTACGAATGAAATAGAATGGATCGTACGAATGAATTAGAATGGATCGTACGAATGGATTAGAAAGGATCGTACGAATGAATTAGAATGGATATATACAAATTAATTAGAAAGGTTACATTCGTGAGAATAAATTAGAATGGATCGTACGAATGAATTAGAATGGATCGTACAAATGAATTAGAATGGATAAATTCGAGCGAATGAATTAGAATGGATTCGTGCGAATGAATCAGAATAGTTCGTATGAATGAATTAGAATGGATCGTACGAATGAATTAAAATGGATCATACGAATGAATTAGAATGGATCGTACGAATGAATTAGAATGGATAGTGCGAAGGAATTAGAATGGATCATACGAATGAATTAGAATGGATCGTACGAAAGAATTAGAATGGATAGTGCGAATAAATTAGAATGGATCGTACGAATGAATTAGAATGGATTGTACGAATGAATTAGAATAGATCGTGCGAATTAATTAGAATGGATCGTACAAAAGAATTAGAATGGATCGTACGAATGAATTAGAATGGATCGTACGAATGAATCTGAATGGATTGTATGAATGAATTACAATGGATCGTGCGAATGAATTAGAATGGATACATTCGAGTGAATGAATTAGAATAGATCGTACGAATGAATTAGAATGGATCATAGGAATTAATTAGAATGGATAGTGCAAATGAATTAGAATGGATCATAGGAATGGCAAATGAATCGCACGATCCATTCTAATGGATTGTACGATCCATTCTAATCCTTTTGTACAATCCATTCTAATTCATTCGCACGAATGTAACCATTCTAATTCTAATTCGTTCGTACGATCCATTCTAATTCATTCGTACGAATAAATTAGAATGGATACATTCTAGAAAGGTTACATTTGTGAGAATGAATTAGAATGGATCGTATGAATAAATTAGAATGGATCCTGCAAATGAATTAGAAAGGTTACATTTGTGAGAATGAATTAGAATGGATCATACGAATGATATAGAATGGATCGTACGAATGAAAATGAATTAGAATGGATCGTACGAATGGATTAGAATGGATCGAACGAATGGATTATAATGGATTAGAATGGATCGTACGAATGAATTAGAATGGATCATACAAATGAATTAGAAAGGTTACATTTGTGAGAATTAATTAGAATGGATCGTACGAATGAATTAGAATGGATCGGACGAATGGATTAGAATGGATCGTACGAATGGAATAGAATCGATCGTACGAATGAATTAGAATGGATCATACAAATGAATTAGAAAGGTTACATTCGTGAGAATGAATTAGAATGGATCGTACGAATGAATTAGAATGGATCATGTGAATGAATTTGAATGGATCGTACGAATGAATAAGAATGGATCGTACGAATGAATTAGAATGGATTGAGCGAATGAATTAGAATGGATACTTTGAATGAATTAGAATGGATCGTACGAATGAATTAGAATGGATCCACCGAATGAGTTAGAATGGATCATACGAATGAATTAGAATGGATCGTACGAACGAATTAGAATGAATCGTACGATGCATTCTAATTCAATCGTACGATCCATTCTAATTCATTCGTACGATCCATTCTAATTCATTCGCACGAATGTATCTATTCTAATTCATTTGTACGATCCATTCAAATTCATTCGTACGAATGAATTAGAATGGATCATAGGAATGAATTAGAATAGATCGTGCAAATGAACTAGAATGGATACGTTCGTACGAATGAATTAGAATGGATCGTAGGAATGAATTAGAATGGATCGTACGAATGAATTAGAATGGTTACATTCGTGCGAATGAATTAGAATGGATCGTACGAATGGATTAGAATGGATCGTACGAATGAATTAGAATGGATCGTACAAATGAATTAGAAAGGTTACATTTGTGAGAATGAATTAGAATGGATCGTACGAATGAATTAGAATGGATCATACGAATGAATTAGAATGGATCGTACGAACGAATTAGAATAGATCGTACGAACGAATTTGAATGGATCGTACGAATGGTTTAGAATGGATCGTACGAATGAATTAGAATGGATCGTAGGAATGAATTAGAATAGATCATATGAATGAATTAGAATGGTTACATTCGTGCGAATGAATTAGAATGGACCGTACGAATGGATTAGAATGGATCTTACGAATGGATTAGAATGGATCGTACGAATGAATTAGAATGGATCGTTCAAATGAATTAGAAAAGTTACATTCATGAGAATGAATTAGAATGGATTAGAATGGATCGTACGAATGAATTAGAATACGAATGAATTAGAATGGATCGTGCGAATGAATTTGAATGGATCGTACGAATGGATTAGAATGGATCGTACGAATAAATTAGAATGGATTGTACGAATGAATTAGAAAGGTTACAATCGTGAGAATGAATTAGAATGGATCGTACGAATGAATTAGAATGGATCATGCGAATGAATTTGAATGGATCGTACGAATGAATTAGAATGGATCGAACGAATGAATTAGAATGGATAAATTCGAGCGAATGAATTAGAATAGATCGTAGGAATGAATTAGAATGGATCATACGAATGAATTAGAATGGATCGTGCGAATGAATTAGAATGGATCGTACAAATGAATTAGATCGTGCGAATGAATTAGAATGGATCGTACGAATGGATTAGAATGGATCGTACGAATGGATTAGAATGGATCGTACGAATAAATTACAATTGATCGTACAAAAGAATTAGAAAGGTTACATTTGTGAGAATGAATTAGAATGGATCGTACGAATGAATTAGAATGGATCGTACGAATGGATTAGAATGGATCGATCCATTCTA
This sequence comes from Chamaelirium japonicum, assembly GCA_947650365.1. NCBI lineage: Eukaryota > Viridiplantae > Streptophyta > Magnoliopsida > Liliales > Melanthiaceae > Chamaelirium > Chamaelirium japonicum. The sequence goes on from CANTAL010000241.1 coordinate 96,424, forward strand.
ATTCATTTGCACGATCCATTCTAATTCAAATTCATTCGTACGAATGAATAGAATGGATCGTACGAATGAATCGTAATAATGAATTAGAATGGATCATGCGAATGAATTAGAATGGATCGTACGAATGAATTACAACAGATCGTGCGAATGAATTAGAATGGATCGTACGAATGAATTATAATGGATCGTACGAATGAATTAGAATGGATACCTTTGTGCATATGAATTAGAATGGATCGTGCGAATGAATTAGAATGGATCGTAGGAATGAATTAGAATGGACCGTACGAATGAATTAGAATGGTTACATTCGTGCGAATGAATTAGAATAGATCGTACGAATGGATTAGAATGGATCGTACGAATGGATTAGAATGGATCGTACAAATAAATGAGAAAGGTTATATTTGTGAGAATGAATTAGAATGGATCGTACGAATGAATTAGAATGGATCATACGAATGAATTAGATGGGATCATAGGAATGAATTAGAATGGATCGTACAAATGAATTAGAAAGGTTACATTCGTGAGAATGAATTAGAATGGATCGTACGAATGAATTAGAATGGATCGTATGAACGAATTAGAATGGATCGTATGAACAAATTAGAATAGATCGTACGAATGAATTAGAATGGATACATTCGAGCGAATGAATTAGAATGGATCGTACGAATGAATTAGAATGGATCATAGGAATGAATTAGAATGGATCGTACGAATGGATTAGAACGCATTGTATGAATGAATTAGAATGGATCGTACAAATGAATTAGAATGAGTCGTACGAATGAATTAGAATGGTTACATTCGTGCGAATGAATTAGAATGGATCATACGAATGAATTAGAATGGATCATACGAATGAATTAGAATGGATACATTCGTGCGAATAATTAGAATGGATCGTACGAACGAATTAGACTGGATCGTACGAATAAATTAGAATGGATACATTCATACGAATGAATTAGAATGGATCGTACGAATAGATTAGAATGGATCGTACGAATGAATTAGAATGGATCATACAAATGAATTAGAAAGGTTACATTCGTGAGAATGAATTAGAATGGATCGTACGAATCAATTAGAATGGATCATGCGAATGAATTTGAATGGATTGTACGAATGAATTAGAATGGATCGTACGAATGAATTAGAATGGATACATTCGAGCGAATGAATTAGAATAGATTGTAGGAATGAATTAGAATGGATCACACGAATGAATTAGAATGGATCGTGCGAATGAATTAGAATGGATTGTACAAATGAATTAGAATGGATACATTCGTGCGAATGAATTAGAATGGATCGGACGAATGAATTTGAATGAATCGTAGGAATGAATTATAATGGATCATACAAATGAATTAGAATGGTTACATTCGTGCGAATGAATTAGAATGGATCGTACGAATGGATTAGAATAGATCGTATAAATGAATTAGAAAGGTTACATTTGTGAGAATGAATTAGAATGGATCATACAAATGAATTAGAATGGATCGTACGAATGGATTAGAATGGATCGTACGAATGGATTAGAATGGATCGTACGAATGGATTAGAATGGATCATACAAATAAATTAGAAAGGTTACATTCGTGAGAATGAATTAGAATGGATCATACGAATGAATTAGAAATGGATCATACGAATGAATTAGAATGGATCGTGCGAATGAATTAGAATCGACCGTACGAATGAATTAGAATGGATCGTATCAATGAATTAGATCGTACGAATGAATTAGAATGGATCGTACGAAAGAATTAAAATGGATACATTCATACGACTGAATTAGAATGGATCATGCGAATTAATTAGAATGGATCGTACGAATGAATTTAAATGGATACATTTGTGCGAATGAATCTGAATGGATTGTATGAATGAATTACAACGGATCGTACAAATGAATTAGAATGGATCGTACGAATGTATTAGAATAGCTCATACGAATGAATTAGAATGAATCGTACGAATGAATTAGAATGGTTACATTCTTACGAATGAATTAGAATAGATCGTACGAATGAATTAGAATGGATCGTACAAATGAATTAGAATGGATCGTACGAATGAATTAGAATGGATCATACAAATGAATTAGAAAGGTTACATTCGTGAGAATGAATTAGAATGGATCCTACGAATGAATTAGAATGGATCATGCGAATGAATTTGAATGGATCGTACGAATTAATTAGAATGGATCGAACGAATGAATTAGAATGGATACATTCGAGCGAATGAATTAGAATGGATCGTACGAATGAATTAGAATGGATCATAGGAATGAATTAGAATGGATCGTACGAATGGATTAGAACGCATTGTATGAATGAATTAGAATGGATCGTACAAATGAATTAGAATGAATCGTACGAATGAATTGGAATGGTTACATTCGTGCGAATGAATTAGAATGGATCATACGAATGAATTAGAATGGATCGTACGAATTAATTAGAATGGATACATTCGTGCGAATGAATTAGAATGGATCGTACGAACGAATTATACTGGATCGTACGAATAAATTAGAATGGATACATTCATACGAATGAATTAGAATGGATCGTACGAATGGATTAGAATGGATCGTATGAATGAATTAGAATGGATCATACAAATGAATTAGAAAGGTTACATTTGTGAGAATGAATTAGAATGGATCGTACGAATCAATTAGAATGGATCATGCGAATGAATTTGAATGGATCGTACGAATGAATTAGAATGGATCGTACGAATGAATTAGAATGGATACATTCGAGCGAATGAATTAGAATAGATTGTAGGAATGAATTAGAATGGATCACACGAATGAATTAGAATGGATCGTGCAAACGAATTAGAATGGATTGTACGAATGAATTAGAATGGATACATTCGTGCGAATGAATTAGAATGGATCGGACGAATGAATTTGAATGAATCGTATGAATGAATTATAATGGATCGTACGAATGAATTAGAATGGTTACATTCGTGCAAATGAATTAGAATGGATCGTACGAATGGATTAGAATGGATCGTATAAAAGAATTAGAAAGGTTACATTTGTGAGAATAAATTAGAATGGATCATACGAATGAATTAGAATGGATCGTACGAATGTATTAGAATGGATCGTACGAATGGATTAGAATGGATCGTACGAATGGATTAGAATGGATCATACAAATGAATTAGAAAGGTTACATTTGTGAGAATGAATTAGAATGGATCATACGAATGTATTAGAAATGGATCGTACGAATGAATTAGAATGGATCGTGCGAATGAATTAGAATCGATCGCACGAATGAATTAGAATGGATTGTATGAATGAATTAGATCGTACGAATGAATTAGAATGGATCGTACGAAAGAATTAAAATGGATACATTCATACGACTGAATTAGAATGGATCGTGCGAATTAATTAGAATGGATCGTACGAATGAATTTAAATGGATACATTTGTGCGAATAAATCTGAATGGATTGTATGAATGAATTACAACGGATCGTACGAATGAATTAAAATGGATCGTACGAATGTATTAGAATAGCTCATACGAATGAATTAGAATGAATCATACGAATGAATTAGAATGGTTACATTCTTACGAATGAATTACAATAGATCGTACGAATGAATTAGAAAAGATTGTACAAATGAATTAGAATGGATCGTACGAATGAATTAGAATGGATCGTACGAATGAATTAGAATGGATCATACAAATGAATTAGAAAGGTTACATTCGTGAGAATGATTAGAATGGATCCTACGAATGAATTAGAATGGATCATGCGAATGAATTTGAATGGATCGTACGAATTAATTAGAATGGATCGAACGAATGAATTAGAATGGATACATTCGAGCGAATGAATTAGAATAGATCGTAGGAATGAATTAGAATGGATCATACGAATGAATTAGAATGGATCATGCGAATGAATTAGAATGGATTGTACGAATGAATTAGACTGGATACATTCATGCGAATGAATTAGAATGGATCGGATGAATGAATTAGAATGGATCGTACGAATGAATTAGAATGGATCGTGCGAATGAATTAGAATGAATCGTACGAATGCATTAGAACGGATACATTCGTGCGAATGAATTAGAATGGATCGTACGAACGAATTAGAATGGATCGTGCGAATGAATTAGAATGGATCGTACAAATGAATTAGAATGGATTGTGCGAATGAATTAGAATGGATAGTACGAATGAATTAGAATAGATACATACAAATGAATTAGAAAGGTTACATTCGTGAGAATGAATTAGAATGGATCGTACGAATGAATTAGAATGGATCATACGAATGAATTAGAATGGATACATTCGAGCAAATGAATTAGAATGGATCGTACGAATAAATTAGAATGGATCATAGGAATGAATTAGAATGGATCAGGCAAATGAATTAGAATGGATACATTCGTGCGAATGAATTAGAATGGATCGTAGGAATGAATTAGAATGGATCATACAAATGAATTAGAATAGTTACATTCGTGCGAATGAATTAGAATGGATCATATGTACAAATTAGAATGGATCGTATTAATTAGAATGGATACATTTGTGATAATGAATTAGAATGGATCGTACGAATGAATTAGAATGGATCGTACGAATGGATTAGAATGGATCGTACGAATGGATTAGAATGGATCGTGCAAATGAATTAGAATGGATTGCACGAATGTATCCATTCTAATCCATTCGTACGAATGGATTAGAATGGATCGTATGAATAAATTAAATTGGATCGTGCGAATGAATTAGAATGGATCGTATGAATAAATTAGAATGGATTGTACGAATGAATTAAAATGGATACATTTGTGCGAATGAATTAGAATGGATCATGCGATTGAATTAGAATGGATCGTATGAATGAATTAGAATGGATCATGCAAATGAATTTGAATGGATCGTACGAATGAATTAGAATGGATCGAACGAATGAATTAGAATGGATACATTCGAGCGAATGAATTAGAATAGATCGTAAGAATGAATTAGAATGGATCATACGAATGAATTAGAATGGATCGTGCGAATGAATTAGAATGAATCGTACGAATGCATTAGAATGGATACATTCGTGCGAATGAATTAGAACGGATCGTACGAATGAATTAGAATGGATCGTGCGAATGAATTAGAATAGATCGTAGAAATGAATTAGAATGGATCATACGAATGAATTAGAATGGATCGTGCGAAAGAATTAGAATGGATCATACGAATGAATTAGAATGGATCGTATGAACGAATTAGAATGGATCGTACGAATGAATTAGAATGGATACATTCGAGCGAATGAATTAGAATGGATCGTACGATTCATTCTAATTCATTCGTACGATCCATTCTAATGCATTCGTACGATTCATTCTAATTCATTCGCACGATCCATTCTAATTCATTCATATGATCCATTCTAATTTATTTGGATCGTACAAATGAATTAGAATAGTTACATTCGAGCAAATAAATTAGAATGGATCGTACGAATGAATTAAAATATATCGTGCGAATGAATTAGAATGGATCGTACGAACGAATTAGAATGGATCGTACAAACGAATTAGAATAGATCGTATGAACGAATTAGAATGGATCGTACGAATGAATTAGAATGGATACATTCGAGCGAATGAATTAGAATGGATCGTACGAATGAATTAGAATGGATCATAGGAATGAATTAGAATGGATCGTGCAAATGAATTAGAATGGATACATTCGTGCGAATGAATTAGAATGGATCGTAAGAATGGATTAGAATGGATCATACGAATGGATTAGAATGGATCGTATGAATTAGAATGGATCGTACGAATGAATTAAAATGGATACATTCTTATGACTGAATTAGAATGGATCGTGCGAATTAATTAGAATGGTTCGTACGAATGAATTTGAATGGATACATTTGTGCGAATGAATCTGAATGGATTGTATGAACGAATTACAATCGATCGTACGAATGGATTAGAATGGATCGTACGAATGAATTAGAATGGATCATACAAATGAATTAGAAAGGTTATATTCGTGAGAATAAATTAGAATGGATCGTACGAATGAATTAGAATGGATCATGCGAATGAATTTGAATGGATCGTACGAATGAATTAGAATGGATCGTGCGAATGAATTAGAATGGATCGTACGAATGAATTAGAATGGATATATTTGTGCGAATGAGTTAGAATGGATCATACGAATGAATTAGAATGGATCGTACGAATGAAATAGAATGGATCGTATGAATGGATTAGAATGGATCGTACAAATGGATTAGAATGGATCGTACGATCCATTCTAATTCATTAGCACGATCCATTCTAATTCATTCGTACGATCCATTCTAATTTATTCGCACGAATGTAACCATTCTAATTCATTCGTACGATCCATTCTAATTCATTCCTACAATCTTGTACGATCCATTCTAATTCATTCGTACGATCCATTCTAATTCATTCCTATGATCCATTCTAATCCATTCGTACGATCCATTCTAATTCATTCGCACGAATGTATCCATTCTAATTCATTTGTACGATCCATTCTAATTCATTCGTACGATCAATTCTAATTCATTCGTACGATCCATTCTAATTCATTCGCACAAATGTATCCATTCTAATTCATTCGTACGATCCATTCTAATTCATTCGCACGATCCATTCTAAATCATTCGTACGATCCATTCTAATTCATTCGCACGATCCATTCTAATTCATTCGTACGATCCATTCTAATTTATTCGCACGAATATACCCATTCTAATGCATTCGTACGATCCATTCTAATTCATTCGTATGATCCATTCTAATCCATTCGTACGATCCATTCTAATTCATTCGTACGATCCATTCTAATTCATTCTCACAAATGTAACCTTTCTAATTCATTTGTACGATCCATTCTAATTCATTCGTACGATCCATTCTAATCCATTCGTACGATCCATTCTAATTCATTCGCACAAATGTATCGTGCGAATGAATTAGAATGGATCGTATGAATGAATTAGAATGGTTGCATTCATGCGAATGAATTAGAATGGATCGTGCGAATGAATTATAATGGATCGTGTGAATGAATTAGAATGGATCGTACAAATGAATTAGAATGGATCGTACGAATGGATTAGAATGGATCGTACGAATGAATTAGAATGGATCGTACAAATGAATTAGAAAGGTTACATTTTGTGAGAATGAATTATAATGGATCGTACGAATGGATTAGAATGGATCGTACGAATGGATTAGAATGGATCGTACGAATGAATTAGAATGGATCGTACGAATGAATTAGAATGGATCATGCAAATGAATTAGAATGCATACATTCGTGCGAATGAATTAGAATGGATCGTAGGAATGAATTTGAATGGATCGTACGAATGAATTAGAATGGTTACATTTGTGCGAATGAATTTGAATGGATACATTCATGCGAATGAATTAGAATAGATCGGACGAATGAATTAGAATGGATCGTACGATTCATTCTAATTCGTTTGTACGATCCATTCTAATTCATTCGTTTGATCCATTCTAACTCATTCGGTGGATCCATTCTATTTCATTCGTACGATCCATTCTAATTCATTCGCACTATCCATTCTAATTCATTCGCACGATCCATTCTAATTCATTCGTACGATCCATTCTAATTCATTCGCACGAATGTATCCATTCTAATTCATTTGTACGATCCATTCTAATTCATTCGTACAATGCGTTCTAATCCATTCGTACGATTCATTCTAATTCATTCCTATGATCCATTCTAATTCATTTGTACGATCCATTCTAATTCATTCGCTCGAATGTATCCATTCTAATTCATTCGTATGATCCATTCTAATTAGTTCATACGATCCATTCTAATTCGTTCGTACGATCTATTCTAATTCATTCGCACGATCCATTCTAATCCATTCGGATGATCCATTCTAATTCATTCTAATCCATTCGTACGATCCATTCTAATCCATTCGTACGATCCATTCTAATCCATTCGTATGATCCATTCTAATTCATTCGTACGATCCATTCTAATTCATTCTCACCAATGTAACCTTTCTAATTCATTTGTATGATCCATTCTAATTCATTCGTACGATCCATTCTAATCAATTCGTACGATCCATTCTAATTCATTCGTACGATCCATTCTAATTCATTCGCTCGAATCTATCCATTCTAATTCATTCGTATAATCCATTCTAATTCGTTCATACGATCCATTCTAATTCGTTCGTACGATCCATTCTAATCCATTCGTACGATCCATTCTAATTCATTCGTACGATCCATACGACCCATTCTAATTCATTCGCTTGAATGTATCCATTCTAATTCAATCGTACGATCCATTCTAATTCGTTTGTACGATCCATTCTAATTCATTTGTACGATCCATTCTAATTCATTCATACGATCCATTCTAATTCATTCATACGATCCATTCTAATTCATTTGTACGAATGAATTAGAATGGATCGTACGAATGGATTAGAATGGATCGTACAAATGAATTAGAATGGATCGTGCAAATGAATTTGAATGGATACATTCGTGCGAATGAATTAGAATGGATCATACGAATGGATTAGAATGGATCGTACGAATGGATTTGAATGGATCGCACGAATGGATTAGAATGGATCGTATGAATGAATTTGAATGGATTAAACAAATGAATTAGAAAGGTTACATTCGTGAGAATGAATTAGAATGGATTGTACGAATGAATTAGAATGGATCACGCGAATGAATTTGAATGGATCGTACGAATGAATTAGAATGGATCGAACGAATGAATTAGAATGGATACATTCGTGCGAATGAATTAGAATGGATACATTCGTGCGAATGAATTAGAATGGATCGTATGAATGAATTAGAATGGATCGTACAAATAAATTAGAAAGGTTACATTTGTGCGAATGAATTAGAATAAGTTAGAATGGATCATACGAATGACTTAGAATGGATCGTACGAATGAATTAGAATGGATCGTGCGAATGAATTAGAATTGATCATACGAATGAATTAGAATGGATCGTATGAATGAATTAGAATGGATCGTGAGAATGAATTAGAATGGATCGTACGAACGAATTAGAATGGATCGTATGAACGAATTAGAGTGGATCATACGAATGAATTAGAATGGATACATTCGAGCGAATGAATTAGAATGGATCGTATGGATCATACGAATGAATTAGAATGGATCGTACGAGTGGATTAGATTGGATCGTACGAATGAATTAGAGTGGATCGTATGAACGAATTAAAATGGATCATACGAATGAGTTAGAATGGATACATTCGAGCGAATGAATTAGAATGGATCGTACGAATGAATTAGAATGGATCATACAAATGAATTAGAAAGGTTACATTCGTGAGAATGAATTAGAATGAATTGTACGAATGAATTAGAATGGATCGTGCAAATGAATTAGAACGGATACATTCGTGCGAAAAAATTAGAATGGATCGTAGGAATGAATTAGAATGGATCGTACGAATGAATTAGAATGGATACATTCGTGCGAATGAATTAGAATGGATCATACGAATGGATTAGAATGGATCGTACGAATGGATTAGAATGGATCGTACGAATGAATTAGAATGGATCGTACAAATGAATTAGAAAGGTTACATTTGTGAGAATGAATTAGAATGGATCGTACGAATGAATTAGAACGGATCGTACAAATGGATTAGAATGGATCATACGAATGGATTAGAATGGATTGTACGAATGGATTAGAATGGATCGTACGAATGGATTAGAATGGATCATATAAATGAATTAGAAAGGTTACATTCGTGAGAATGAATTAGAATGGATCGTACGAATGAATTAGAATGGATCATGCGAATGAATTTGAGTGGATCATACGAATGAATTAGAATGGATCAAACGAATGAATTAGAATGGATACATTCATGCGAATGAATTAGAATGGATCGTAGGAATGAATTAGAATGGATCATACGAATGAATTAGAATGGTTACATTCGTGCGAATGAATTGGAATGGATCGTACGTAGGAATGAATTAGAATGGATTCTACAAATAAATTAGAATGGATCGTACGAATGGATTAGAATGGATCATGCGAATGAATTAGAATGGATCGTATGAATAAATTAGAATGGATCGTACGAATGAATTAAAATGGATACATTTGTGCGAATGAATTAGCATGGATCATACGATCTAATTAGAATGGATTGTACGAATGAATTAGAATGGATCGTATGACTGAACAAGAATGGATCGTACGAACGAATTAGAATGGATCGTGCGAATGAATTGGAATGAATCGTACGAATGCGTTAGAATGGATCGTACGAATGAATTAGAATGAATCGTACGATCCATTCAAATTCATTCGTATGATCCATTCTAATTCATTCGCACGAATATATCCATTCTAATTCATTCGCACGATCTATTCTAATTCATTCACACAATCCATTCTAAATCATTCGTCCGATCCATTCTAATTCGTTCGCACGAATGTATCTATTCTAATTCATTCGCATGATCCATTCTAATCCATTCGTACGATCCATTCTAATTCATTCGTACGATTGATTCTAATCATTCGTACGATCCATTCTAATTCGTTCGTACGATCCATTCTAATTTATTCAAACGATCCATTCTAATTCATTTGTACGATCCATTTTAATTTATTCGCATGATCCATTCTAATTCATTCGTATGATACATTCGTGCGAATGAATTAGAATGGATCGTACGAATGAATTAGAATGGATCGTACGAATGAATTAGAATAGATTGTGCGAATAAATTAGAATGGATCATACGAATGAATTAGAATAGATATATTCATGCGAATGAATTAGAATGGATCGTACGAATGAATTAGAATGGATCATGTGAATGACTTAGAATGAATCGTACGAATGCATTCTAATTCATTCGTACGATCCATTCTAATTCATTCTCACGAATGTAACCTTTCTAATTCATTTGTATGATCCATTCTAATTCATTCGTACGATCCATTCTAATCCATTCGTATGATCCATTCTAATTCATCGCACGATCCATTCTAATTCATTCGCTCGAATGTATCCATTCTAATTCATTCAAATGAATTAGAATGGATCGTGTTAATGGATTAGAATGGATACATTCGTACAAATGAATTAGAACGGATCGTGCGAATGAATTAGAATGGATCGTACGAATGAATTTGAATGGATCGTACGAATGAATTAGAATAAATCGTACGATCCATTCTAATTCATTCGTCCGATCCATTCTATATCATTCGCACGAATGTATCCATTCTAATTCATTCGTACAATCCATTCTAATTCATTCACACGATCCATTCTAATTCATTCGTATGATCCATTCTAATTCATTCCTACGATCTATTCAAATTCATTCGCTCGAATGTATCCATTCTAATTCATTCGTACGATCCATTCTAATGCATTCGTATGATTCATTCTAATTCATTCGCACGATCCATTCAAATTCATTCGTACGATCCATTCTAATTCATTCGCACGATCCATTCTAATCCATTCGTACGATCCATTCTAATCCATTCGTCAGCTCGAATGTATCCATTCTAATTCATTCGTATGATCCATTCTAATTCATTCGCACGATCCATTCTAATTCATTCATATGATCCATTCTAATTCATTCGCACGATCCATTCTAATTCATTCGTCCGATCCATTCTAATTCATTCGTCCAATCCATTCTAATGCATTCGCACGAATGTATCCATTCTAATTCATTCGTACAATCTATTCTAATTCATTCGCACGATCCATTCTAATTCATTCGTATGATCCATTCTAATTCATTCGTACGATCCATTCTAATTCGTTCGTATGATCCATTCTAATTCGTTCATACGATCCATTCTAATTCATTCGCACAAATGTATCCATCCTAATTCATTCGTACGATCCGTTCTAATTCATTTGCACGATCCATTATAATTCATTCGTACGATCCATTCTAATTCATTCGCACGATCCATTCTAATTCATTCGTACAAATGGATCCAATATAATTCATTCGCACGATCCATTCTAATTCATTCCTACGATCCATTCAAATTCATTCGCATGATCCATTCTAATTCATTCGTACGATCCATTCTAATTCATTCGTCCGATCCATTCTAATTCATTCGTCCGATCCATTCTAATTCATTCGCACGAATGTATTGGAATGGATCAAATTCATTCGCTCGAATGTACCCTTTCTAATTAGAATGGATCGTACAAATGAATTAGAAAGGTTACATTCGAGCGAATGAATTTGAATGGATCGTACGAATGAATTAGAATGGATCATAGGAATGAATTAGAATGGATCGTACGAATGAATTAGAATGGATCATGCGAATGAATTTAAATGGATCGTACGAATGAATTAGAATGGATCGAACGAATGAATTCGAATGGATACATTCGAGCGAATGAATTAGAATAGATCGTAGGAATGAATTAGAATGGATCATACGAATGAATTAGAATGGATACATTCGTGCGAATGAATTAGAATGGATCGTAGGAATGAATTAGAATGGATCGTACGATCCATTCTAATCCATTCGTACGATCCATTCTAATTCATTCGTACGATCCATTCTAATTCATTTTCACAAATGTAACCTTTGTAATTCATTTGTACGATCCATTCTAATTCATTCGTACGATTCATTGTAATTCATTCGCATGATCCATTCTAATTCATTCCTACGATCTATTCTAATTCATTGGTATGATCCATTCTAATTCATTCGCACGATCCATTCTAATTCATTCGCACGATCCATTCTAATTCATTCGCTCGAATGTATCCATTCTAATTCATTCGTACGATCCATTCTAATCTATTCGTACGATCCATTCTAATTCATTCGCACGAAAGTAACCATTCTAATTCATTCGTACGATCCATTCTAATTCATTCCTACGATCCATTCTAATTCATTCGGACGAATGTATCCATTCTAATTTATTTGTACGATCCATTCTTATTCATTCGTACGATCCATTCTAATTCATTCTCACAAATGTAACCTTTCTATTTTATTTGTACGATCTATTCTAATTCATTCGCACGATCCATTCTAATTCATTCGCACGAATATATCCATTCTAATTCATTCGTACGATCCATTCTAATTCATTCCTATGATCCATTCTAATTCATTCGCACGATCCATTCTAATTCATTCATACGATCCATTCTAATTCATTCGTATGATCAATTCTAATTCATTCGTACAATCCATTCTAATTCAGTCGTATGAATGTATCATACGAATGAATTAGAATGGATCATAGGAATGAATTAGAATGGATCATGCAAATGAATTTGAATGGATACATTCGTGCGAAGGAATTAGAATGGATACATTCGTGCGAATGAATTAGAATGGATACATTTATTCGCAAGAATGTATCCATTCTAATTCATTCGTACAATCCATTCTAATTTATTCGAACAAATGTATCCATTCTAATTCATTCGTACGATCCATTCTAATTTATTCGTACGATTCATTCTAATTCATTCGCACGATCCATTCTAATTCATTCGTACGACCCATTCTAATTCATTCGCACGAATATATCCATTCTAATTCATTCGTACAATCCATTCTAATTCATTCGCACGATCCATTCTAATTCATTCGTATGATCCATTCTAATTCATTCCTACGATCTAGTCTAATTCATTCGCTCGAATGTATCCATTCTAATTCATTCATTCGATCCATTCTAATTCATTCGTACGATCCATTCAAATTCATTCGCATGATCCATTCTAATTCATTCGTACGATCCATTCTAATTCATTCTCACGAATGTAACCTTTCTAATTCATTTGTATGATCCATTCTAATTCATTCGTACGATCCATTCTAATCCATTCGTACGATCCATTCTAATCCATTCGTACGATCCATTCTAATCCATTCGTATTATCCATTCTAATGCATTCGTGCGAATGAATTAGAATGGATTATACGAATGAATTAGAATGGATCGTACGAATGAATTAGAATGGATACATTCGTGCGAACGAATTAGAATGGATCGTACGAATGAATTAGACTGGATCGTACTAATAAATTAGAATGGATACATTCATACGAATGAATTAGAATGGATCGTACGAACGAATTAGAATGGATCGTATGAATGAATTAGAATGGATCGTACGAATGGATTAGAATGGATCGTACGAATGTATTAGAATGGATACATTCGTGCAAATGAATTAGAATGGATCGTAGGAATGAATTAGAATGGATCATACGAATGAATTAGAATGGATACATTCGAGCGAATGAATTAGAATAGATCGTAGTAATGAATTAGAATAGATCATATGAATGAATTAGAATGGATCGTACGAATAGATTAGAATGGATCGTACGAATAAATTAGAATGGATACATTCGAGCGAATGAATTAGAATGGATCATACGAATGAATTAGAATGGTTACATTCGTGCGAATGAATTAGAATGGATCGTACGAATGGATTAGAATGGATCGTACGAATGAATTAGGATGGATACATTCGAGCGAATGAATTAGAATAGATCGTAGGAATGAATTAGAATGGATCATACGAATGAATTAGAATGGATCGTGCGAATGGATTAGAATGGATTGTATGAAAGAATTAGAATGGATCGTACGAATGAATTAGAATGGATACATAGGAATGAATTAGAATGGATCGTACGAATGGATTAGAATGGATCGTACGAATGGATTACAACGGATCGTACGAATGGATTAGAATGGATCGTACGAATGGATTAGAATAGATCATGCGAATGAATTAGAATGGATCGTACGAATGAATTAGAATGGATCGTGCGAATGAATTAGAATGAATCGTACGAATGCATTAGAATGGATCGTACAAATGAATTAGAATGAATCGTACGATCCATTCCAATTCATTCGTCCGATCCATTCTAATTCATTCGCACGAATGTATCCATTCTAATTCATTCGTATAATCCATTCTAATTCATTCGCACGATCCATTATAATTCATTCATACGATCCATTCTAATTCATTCCTACGATCCATTCTAATTCATTCGCTCGAACGTATCCATTCAAATTCATTCGCTCGAACGTATCGATTCTAATTCATTCGTACGATCCATTCTAATTCATTCGTACGATCCATTCTAATCCATTCGTACGATCCATTCTAATTCATTCGTACGATCCATTCTAATTCATTCGCACGATCCATTCTAATTCATTTGTACGATTGTATCCATTCTAATTCATTCGCACGATCCATTCAAATTAATTCGCACGATCCATTCTAATTCATCCGTATGATCCATTCTAATTCATTTGTACGATCCATTCTAATTCATTCGCACAAATGTATCCATTCTAATTCATTCGTACATTCATGCGAATGAATTAGAATGGATCGTATGAATGAGTTAGAATGGATCGTATGAATGAATTAGAATGGATTGCATGAATGAATTAGAATGGATCATACGAATGAATTGGAATGGATCGTAAAAATAAATTAGAATGCATCGTACGAATGGATTAGAATGGATCGTACGAATGGATTAGAATGGATCATACGAATGAATTAGAATGGATCCTACAAATGAATTAGAAAGGTTACATTCGTGAGAATGAATTAGAATGGATATATTTGAACGAATAAATTAGAATGGATCATACGAATGAATTAGAATGGATCGTACGAATGAATTAGAATGGATCGTGAGAATGAATTAGAATGGATCGTGCGAATGAATTAGAATGGATATATTCGTGCGAATGAATTAGAATGGATCGTGCGAATGAATTAGAATAGATCATACGAATGAATTAGAATGGATTGTACGAATGAATTAGAATGGATACATTCGTGCGAATGAATTAGAATAGATCATACGATTGAATTAGAATGGATCGTACGAATGAATTAGAATGGATCATGCAAATGAATTTTAATGGATCCTACGAATGAATTAGAATGGATCGAACGAATGAATTAGAATGGATACATTCGAGCGAATGAATTAGAATAGATCATAGGAATGAATTAGAATGGATCATACGAATGAATTAGAATGGATCGTACGAATGAATTGGAATAGATCGTACGAATGAATTAGAATGGATATATTCATGCAAATGAATTAGAATGGATCGTAGGAATGAATTAGAATGGATCATACAAATGAATTAGAATGGATCGTGCGAACGAATTAGAATGGATCGTATGAACGAATTAGAATGGATCGTACAAATGAATTAGAATGGATACATTCGAGCGAATGAATTAGAATGGATCGTACGATGCAATCTAATAAATTCGCACGATCCATTCTAATTCGTTCGTACGATCCAGTCTAATTCTTTCGCACGATCTATTTTAATTCATTCATACGATCCATTCTAATCCATTCGTATGATCAAGTCTAATTCATTCGCACGATCCATCTAATTCATTCGTACGACCCATTCTAATCCATTCGTAAGATCCATTCTAATCTATTCGTACGATCCATTCTAATTCATTCGTATGATCCATTCTAATTCATTCGCTCGAATGTATCCATTCTAATTCATTCGTATCCATTATAATCCATTCGTATGATCCATTCTAAACCATTCGTACGATCCATTCTAATTCATTCGCATGAATGTAACCATTCTAATTCATTCATACGATCCATTCTAAGTCATTCCTACGATCCATTCTAATTCATTAGTATGATCAATTCTAATTCATTCGCACGATCCATTCTAATTCATTCGTACAATCCATTCTAATTCATTCGCACGAATGTAACCATTCTAATTCATTCGTACGATCCATTCTAATTCATTCGCACGATCCATTCTAATTCATTCGCACGAATATATCCATTCTAATTCATTCGCACGATCCATTCTAATTCATTCCTATGATTCATTCTAATTCATTCATACGATCTATTCTAATTCATTCTTACAAATGTAACCTTTCTAATTCATTTGTATGATCCATTCTAATTCATTCGTATGATCCATTCTAATCTATTCGTACGATCCATTCTAATCCATTCGTACGATCCATTCTTATTCATTCGTAGGAATGAATTAGAACGGATACATTTGTACGAATGAATTAGAATGGATACATTCGAGCGAATGAATTAGAAAGGATACATTCATACGACTGAATTAGAATGGATTGTACGAATGAATTAGAATAGATCGTACGAATGAATAAGAATGGATCGTACGAATCCATTCAAATGGATCGTACGAATGAATTAGAATGGATCGTGCGAATGAATTAGAATGGATCGTACGAATGAATTAGAATGGATCGTACGAATGAATTAGAATGGATATATTCGTGCGAATGAATTAGAATGGATCGTGCGAATGAATTAGAATGGATCATACGAATGATTTAGAATGGATACATTTGTGAGAATGAATTAGAATGGATCGTACGATCCATTCTAATTCATTCCGCTCGAATGTATCCATTCTAATTCATTTGTACGATCCATTCTAATTCATTCGCACGATCCATTCTAATTCATTCGTACGATCGATCCATTCTAATTTATTCGCACGATCTATTCTAATTCATTCGAACGAATGTATCCATTCTAATTCATTCATACGATCCATTCAAATTCATTCGTGCGAATGAATTAGAATGGATCGTACGAATGGATCATGCGAATGAATTAGAATGGATCGTACGAATGAATTAGAATGAATCGTACGAATGAATTAGAATGTATACATTCGAACGAATGAATTAGAATGGATCGTATGAATGAATTAGAATGGATCATAGGAATGAATTAGAATGGATCGTGCAAATAAATTAGAATGGATACATTTGTGCGAATGAATTAGAATGGATCGTAGGAATGAATTAGAATGGATCGTACGAATGAATTAGAATTGATCGTGCGAATGAATTAGAATGGATCGTACGAATGGATTAGGGTGAATCGTACGAATGAATTAGAACGGATCGTACGAATGAATTAGAATGGATCGTACAAATGAATTAGAAAGGTTACATTCGTGAGAATGAATTAGAATGGATCGTACGAATGAATTAGAATGGATCATGCGAATGAATTTGAATGGATCGTACGAATGAATTAGAATTGATCGAACGAATGAATTATAATGGATATATTCGAGCAAATGAATTAGAATAGATCGTAGGAATGAATTAGAATGGATCGTACGAATGAATTAGAATCGTTACATTCGTGCGAATGAATTAGAATGAATCGTACGAATGGATTAGAATGGATCGTACGATCCATTCTAATCCATTCGTACGATTCATTCATTCGTATGAGCTATTCTAATTCATTCGTACGATCCATTCTAATTCATTCTTACGATCCATTCTAATCCATTCGTATGATCCATTCTAATTCATTCCTACGATCTATTCTAATTCATTCGCTCGAATATATCCATTCTAATTCATTCGTTCCCTCCATTCTAATTCATTCGTACGATCTATTCAAATTCATTCGCACGAATGCAACCATTCTAATTCATTCGTACGATCCATTCTAATTCATTCGTATGATCCATTCTAATTCATTTGTACGAATGTATCCATTCTAATTCATTCGCACGATCCATTCTAATTCATTCGCACGATCCATTCTAATTCATTCGTATGATCCATTCTAATTCATTCGTACGATCCATTCTAATTCATTCAAACGATTCATTCTAATTCATACAATGCGTTCTAATCCATTTGTACGATCCATTCTAATCCATTCGTACGATCCATTCTAATTAATTCGCACAAATGTAACCATTCTAATTCATTCGTACGATCCATTCTAATTCATTCGTACGATCCATTCTAATTCATTCGCACAATCCATTCTAATTCATTCGTACGATCCATTCTAATTCATTCGCACAAATGTATCCATTCTAATCCATTCATACGATCCATTCTAATTCATTCGTACGATCCATTCTAATTCATTCGTATGATCCATTCTAATTCATTCGCACGAATGTATCCATTCTAATTCATTTGCACGATCCATTCTAATTCATTCCTATGATCCATTCTAATTCATTCGTACGATCCATTCTAATTCATTCGCTCGAATGTATCCATTCTAATTCATTCGTACGATCCATTCTAATTCATTCGTACGATCCATTCTAATTCATTCGCACGAATGTATCCATTCTAATTCATTCGTACAATCCATTCTAATTCATTCGTACGATCTATTCTAATTCATTCCTATGATCCATTCGCACAAATGTATCCATTCTAATTCATTTGTACGATCCATTCTAATTCATTCGTACGATCCATTCTAATTCATTCGTACGATCCATTCAAATTCATTCGCACGAACCATTCTAATTCATTTGTATGATTCATTCTAATTGATTCGTACGATCCATTCAAATTCATTCGAATGTATCCATTCTAATTCATTCGTTCGATCCATTCTAATTCATTCGTATGATCCATTCTAATTCATTCGCACAATCCATTCTAATTCATTTGTACGATCCATTCTAATTCATTCGTATGATCCATTCTAATTCATTCCTACGATCTATTCTAATTCATTCGCTCGAATGTATCCATTCTAATTCATTCGTTCGATCCATTCTAATTCATTCGTACGATCCATTCAAATTCATTTCTTACGATCCATTCTAATTCATTCGTATTATCCATTCTAAATTATTCGTACGATCCATTCTAATTCATTCTCATGAATGTAACGTTTCTAATTCGTTTGTATGATCTATTCTAATCCAATCGTATGATCCATTCTAATCCATTCGTACGATCCATTCTAATCCATTCGTACGATCCATTCTAATCCATTCGTACGATCCATTCGAATTCATTCTCACAAATGTAACCTTTCTAATTCATTTGTATGATCCATTCTTATTCATTCGTACGATCTATTCTAATCCATTTGTACGATCCATTCTAATTCATTCGTACGATACATTCGAGCGATCCATTCTAATTCATTTGCACGATCCATTCTAATTCATTCCTACGATCCATTCTAATTCATTCGTACGATCCATTCTAATTCATTCGCATGATCCATTCGTACGATCCATTCTTATTCATTCGCACGATCCATTCTAATTCATTCGTATGATCCATTCTAATTCATTCGAGCGAATGTATCCATTCTAATTCATTCGTACGATCCATTCTAATTCATTCTCACAAATGTAACCTTTCTAATTCATTCCTATGATCCATTCTAATCCATTCGTACGATCCATTCTAATTCATTTGCACGAATGTAACCATTCTAATTCATTCGTACGATCCATTCTAATTCATTCGTACGATCCATTCTAATTTGCACAAATGTATCCATTTTAATTCATTCGTACGATCCATTCTAATTCATTCGCGCGATCAATTCTAATTCATTCACACAATCCATTCTAATTCATTCGTCCGATTCATTCTAATTCATTCGTCCGATCCATTCTAATTCATTCGTATGATCCATTCTAACTCATTCGGTGGATCCATTCTAATTCATTCGTACGAACCATTCTAATTCATTCGCACGATCCATTCTAATTCATTCGTACGATCCATTCTAATTCATTCACAGGATCCATTCTAATTCATTCGTACGATCCATTCTAATTCATTTGCACGATGCAATCTAATTCATTCGCACAAATGTATCTATTCTAATTCATCCGTACAATGCGTTCTAATTCATTCTAATTAATTCGCACGATCCATTCTAATTCAGTCGTATGAATATATCCATTTTAATTCATTCGTACGATCCATTCTAATCCATTCGTACGATCTATTCTAATTCATTCGCTCGAATGTATCCTTTCTAATTCATTCGTACGATCCATTCTAATTCATTCGTACGATCCATTCTAATTCATTCGTACGATCCATTTTAATTCGTTCGTACGATCCATTCTAATTTATTCGTACGATCCATTCTAATTCATTCGTACGATCCATTCTAATTCATTCGCACGAATGTATCCATTCTAATTCATTTGCACGATCCATTCTAATTCATTCCTATGATCCATTCTAATTTATTCGTACGATCCATTCTAATTCATTCCTATGATCCATTCTTATTCATTCATACGATCCATTCTAATTTATTCGCACAATCCATTCTAGTTCATTCATACGATCTATTCTAATTCATTCGTACGATCCATTCTAATTCATTCGCACGATCCATTCTAATTTATTCGTACGATCCATTCTAATTCATTCGTACAATCTATTCTAATTCATTCGCACGAATGTAACCATTCTAATTCATTCGTACGATTCATTCTAATTCATTCGTATGAGCTATTCTAATTCATTCGTACGATCCATTCTAATTCATTCGTACAATCCATTGTAATTCATTCGTATGATCCATTCTAACTCATTCGGTGGATCTATTCTAATTCATTCGTACGATCCATTGAATTAGAATGGATCGTACGAATGAATTAGAATGGATCATAGGAATGAATTAGAATGGATCATGCAAATGAATTAGAATGGATACATTCGTGCGAATGAATTAGAATGGATCGTAGGAATAAATTAGAATGGATCGTATGAATGGATTAGAATAATTCGTACGAATGCATTAGAATGGATACATTTGTGCGAATGAATTAGAATGGATCGTGCGAATGAATTAGAATGGATACATTCGTACAAATGAATTAGAATGGATCGTACGAATGAATTAGAATGGATACATTTGTGCAAATGAATTAGAATAGATCGTACGAATGAATTAGAATGAATCATACGAATGAATTAGAATGGATCATACGAATGAATTAGAATACATCAGGTGAATGAATTAGAATGGATCGTACGTTTGAATTAGATTGGATTGTGCGAATGAATTAGAATGGATACATTCGTGCGAATGAATTAGAATAGATCGTATGAATGAATTAGAATGGATCGTACGAATGGATCATACAAATGAATTAGAAAGGTTACATTCGTTAGAATGAATTAGAATGGATCGTACGATCCATTCTAATTCATTCTCACGAATGTAACCTTTCTAATTGATTTGTATGATCTTTTCTAATTCATTCGTACGATCCATTCTAATCCATTCGTACGATCCATTCTAATCCATTCGTACGATCCATTCTAATTCATTCGTATGATCCATTCTAATTCATTCCTATGATCTATTCTAATTCATTCGCTCGAATGTATCCATTCTAATTCATTCGTTCGATCCATTCTAATTCATCCGTACGATCCATTCTAATTCATTCGTACGATCCATTCTAATTCATTCTCACAAATGTATCCATTCTAATTAATTCGTACGATCCATTCTAATTCATTCATACGATCCATTCTAACTCATTCGTATGATCCATTCTAATTCATTCCTACGATCTATTCTAATTCATTCGCTCGAATGTATCCATTCTAATTCATTCGTACAATCCATTCTAATTCATTTGCACGATCCATTCGAATTCATTCCTACGATCCATTCTAATTCATTCATATGATCTATTCTAATTCATTCGCACGAATGTATCCATTCTAATTCATTTGCACGATCCATTCTAATTCATTCCTATGATCAATTCTAATTCATTCGTACGATCCATTCTAATTCATTCGCTCGAATGTGTCCATTCTAATTCATTCATATGATCCATTCTAATTCGTTCGTACGATCCATTCTAATGCATTCGTACAATCCATTCTAATTCATTCGCACGATCCATTCTAATTAATTCATACAATCCATTCTAATTCATTCGTATGATCTATTCTAATTCATTCGCACGATCTATTCTAATTCATTCATACAATCCATTCTAATTCATTCTCACTATCCATTCTAATTCATTCGCACGATCCATTCTAATTCATTCGTACGATCCATTCTAATTCATTCGTATGATCTATTATAATTCATTCGCACGAATGTATCCATTCTAATTCATTTGCACGATCCATTCTAATTCATTCCTATGATCCATTCTAATTCATTCGTACGATCCATTCTAATTCATTCGCTCGAATGTATCCTTTCTAATTCATTCGTACGATCCATTCTAATTCATTCGCACGAATGTATCATACGAATGAATTAGAATGGATCATGCGACTGAATTAAAATGGATCGTACAAATGAATTAGAATGGATCGTGCGAATGGATCGTGCAAATGGATTAGAATTAGATCGTACGAATGAATTAGAATGGATCGTACGAATGAATTAGAATGAATCGTGCGAATGAATTAGAATGGGTCATATGAACGAATTAGAATGGAACGTACGAACGAATTAGAATGGATCATATGAACGAATTAGAATGGATCGTATGAATGTATTAGAATGGATACATTCGTACGATCCATTCTAATTCATTCGTACGATCCATTAATACATTCGTACGATCCATTCTAATTCATTCGTACGATCCAATGTTATTCATTCGTACGATCCATTCAAACGTACGAATGAATTAGAATGGATCATAGGAATGAATTAGAATGGATCGTTCAAATGAATTAGAATGGATACATTCATGCGAATGAATTAGAATGGATCGTAGGAATGAATTAGAATGGATCGTACGAATGAATAACAAGCTCTCCAGTGATCACCTGAGACTGACTTGAGCGACGGAGGGTCTGCGCTCCTTAGGGAGCCAGCCGTTCTTACGTTTTTCTTTATCTTGCAGGCAGACCGTATGGACCAGTGAAAAAATCCCCCAAATATTTGGCGCCGTTTGTGGGATCTTCGACTGGTTCCTGCGAGAACGCCCACGACCACAAGGTTAGCCACCGGGGACTCTCGTAACCCGAAGATGGCACCGCCGGCGAGGGGACACAGGTGAACGAGGACCCGTGCGGGGTCCATGCGCAGCGAACCTCCTTCGGAGACCCCCCAGCCCCTGGTCCCTCTCAGTGACCAGCTCCTGTTGGAGATTTTGGCCACCCAGCGGGCCATGATGGAGGAACTGACACGGCTGCGTCAGCTCCTGACGGCGAGCCGACGATCTGGGCCAGCGGGGGTTGCATCCCCTGTGCGACCTCCCGTCTCATCGTGCCTACCCACGGTGGTCCCAGCCCGAAGGAGTTCACAATCGGAGCCCCCAGCCGAGAGAACGGCCGTGCGTGGGGTGTGCGAAACCCCACTTACAAGGTTGCAAAAGCTGGTGACCCAGCGGTCTAGCAACAAGGCGACCTCGCGAGCAACCCTCCCTCGCCACCGTGGCAGGAGCGCCGACTCCGACGAGTCGGAGGCGAGATCGCTCGAGAGGGAACGCGACCCGCGCCATCGACGATGAGAGAAGGAGCCCGCGGAGGCAATACCTGGTGTTGCCCAAGAGGTTACCTCCTTTCATCAATCCACTCTCGTGGCGAAGCAGCCCGCTGACGGGCGGCAGAAAGGTCGTCGGGGGGAAGCCCATTCAAGTCGCCATGATGTGGGACCGAACCCCCCGAGAGGAAACGTGCGTGACCGCATAGGACCTGCGCAGCCGCCTCTGGGAGCATTCCCCGGGCACTAGCAGCGACCTAGCGCACCGGTGGACCTACTGGAGGACCTCGCCGCCCATGGGGGTAGCTCGCCCTTCACCAGCGAGGTGCACCAAGGAGGTTTTTCGCACCATTGGACCCCCCCAAAATTTGTATTGTTCGACGGATCGCAAGATCCCGTTGACCACCTCTTGGCCTACCGAAAGCTTTTATTTTTTCGGGATCAAGACCATGTGTTGTGCCGGGCTTTCTCGAGCAGTTTGGCGGGCTCAGCGTTGAATTAGTTCCATAAACTACCGTTCGGCACAATCCCAGATTTCCCTACCCTGTCGAGATTATTCCTAGAGCAATACCGTTGCAACAGGCAGCCCCCTAAGAGGATCGAATCTCTCTTCACCTTGTCTATGGGAGCTCGCGAAACCCTTCGCAGCTTCGCAACGAGGTTCCGGAACGCCTACCTCGCTCTAGAGGATGCGGTCGGTCAAGATCGCACGGCGGTGAGCGCGTTCCGGAACGCCCTCCCTGAAGGTGGCAAGCTCTATGGCACGCTGGTTATAAAGGACCCGGCACCATGGTCGAGCTGTTCGCCCTGGTCCAACAACACATCAAGCTCGAAGATGTGGTGCTCGACCGAAAGGGAAAAGCGGTCGAACAGCGACCTCCTCCGGCTTTGCGACCTCTCGTCGTTAAAGCCGTGGAAAGGCGGGAGGTACCCCTGGTGGCACCTTCGCCCGGGCCACCCGCAGCTCCGGCCGTGCAGCCCGCAGAAGCCCCCGCGGTAGCCGCTGGAAGTCCGGCGAACTGGCGCCTACCTCCGGGGCCCGGGGAGCGGGATTTCACTGTATTAACCAACTCCCCGGGGCAAATCCTGCACCAAATCCGGAATGAGCCCTTCGTTCAATACCCGCCCCCACTGCAAGAAGGGGAGCCCGGTTCGACCGACAACACCCGACGATACGCGTTTCATCGCAGCCCCGGGCATCACACCAATAGATGCCGGGCTCTGAGGAACCACCTGGAGGATTTGGTCACCTTGGGGCACTTGAGCCAATTCATCTCGCCCCCGAGAAGATTCGAGGTGATCCCGGTACGGGTCCCTTGGGAGGGAGATCGCCCGGGGCCTGCGAAGCCCGCTCTACCTCTACCTCCTCCGGGAGGACCGACGATCTGTCACACCATCAACGGACGCCTGAGTGGCCCGAGATCCAGTAATGAGGTTCGCCGACAAGTTAGAGAAATGGAGCGAGCTCAAAAGGTATTTTCCGTCTCTCTAACTCCTGTTTTACTCCAAACGCCAAGGGTCGAAGCCCGCGATTTCATCTGGTTCTCGGAAGATGACATGGCTGGGGTCGTTACCCCCCACAATGACCCCCTCGTTATACGCCTCATGATAGCAAACATCGAGGTGAGACGGGTCCTGGTCGATCCAGGAAGCGCCGTCGACATCCTGTTCTTATCGGCCCTCCAGCGAATGGGGTTGAGACAAATCGATCTGTCTCCCTCGACGGGCTCGCTCAGCGGTTTCACCGGCGAGGTCGCTAAGGTCGTTGGGGAGATCGCACTCACCGTAACAGCGGGCCCGGAAGTCCGTCAAGTCCGCTTCGCAGTGGTAGACAGACTGTCCGCCTTCAACGCCATACTAGGGCGACCTTGGTTGAGGCAAATGAATGCGGTCACCTTGCCCAATCATCAGGCCCTTAAATTTCCCACTGCGAGCGGGGTCGTGGTAATTAGGGGTGATCAAGTCGCTGCTACCAGATGTGAGTAGGACATCCTTCATCTCCTAGAAGTGGAGGTCGCGGAGGCCAAGAGGCCGGCGCCCTCCTAGCAATTAGCACTCGCCACGAACGGGCTCCCTCAAGGCCCAAGAGGGATCTCCTCGCTTAAATCTCCTACTCCACCCACGGGTGGGAGCGGTGCGGATCTTAAGCTCGAGGAGAAAGGTCACCTGTCGGGATCCCTGAGGGGAAGTTTCCCCGTTGCCAAGCCGCTACAAGAGGTCAACATCGGTGGTGAGGACGGACCGAGGACCGTCCATCTCGGGACCTCGCTAACTAAGGGCGAGGTCCTAACCTTAACCAACCTGCTTAAGGAATATCGCGATGTGTTTGCCTGGAGCTTCGAAGACATGCCAGGGATTGACCCAGAGGTCGCCTGCCATCGTCTACACACCTTGCGAGACTTCCCGCCGGTGAAACAAAAAGCTCGGCATATACCCGCTGCAAAGTCCGCCGCAGTGGCAGCAGAAATAGAAAAGCTGGAGCGAGCTGGCTTTATACGCGAGGCGCACTTCCCCGATTGGATCTCCAATATCGTGGCGATGCCCAAGAAAAGTGGGCCGGTCAGAGTGTGCATCAACTTCTCTGACCTCAACAAAGCATGCCCGAAGGACGGATTCCCTCTTCCACGAATTAGCGCGCTGGTCGACGCCGCCGTCGGATTCCAGGCCTTGTCCTTTATGGATGGGTAATCTGGGTATAATCAGATACCCCTCCATATTGACGATCAGGAGAAAACCGCCTTCTACTCTGGGGCGGGCTACCAGAAGCTTTTCTGTTATCGGGTAATGCCGTTTGGACTTAAGAACGTAGGAGCGACCTACCAAAGGTTAGTCACTCAGATGTTTAAGGATCAGATCAGCAGAAATGTTGAAGTTTATGTAGACGACCTTCTCGTAAAGAGTCAAGAGCGCGAAGGACATGTTGCTGATCTCCGCGAAATCTTTGAAGTTTTGCAAAAATTCCAGATGAGGCAAAACCCGGCAAAGTGCGCATTCGGGGTGACTTCTGGAAAATTCCTAGGGTACCTGGTCACCCACAGGGGGATCGAGGCCGACCCTGGGCAGATCCGAGCACTTGTCGAAATGCCCGCACCAAGAACCTGGCAGGAGGTCCTTAGATTGAGCGGGCGAATCGCCGCGCTAAATCGGTTCATCTCCAAATCCTCAGATAGTTGCCGACCTCTTTTCGAGCTACTTCGAAAAGGAGCGAGCATCAGGTGGGACAAAAAATGCGAGCTCGCTTTTTAGAAGATCAAGGACTATCTGGCGAGCCCACCAGTCCTCGTGGCACCGAAGGATGGCGCCGAGCTGGGCGTATATCTGGCGGTCACCGAGAATGCGGTGAGCGGGGTCCTCGTGGTGGAAGAGACGAAGGTTGAGCGACCTGTTTATTTCATAAGTCATACAATGCTCCCTGCCGAGCTCCAGTATCGACCAATCGAGAAGGTAGCGTTGGCCTTGGTCCTTACCGCGAGAAAGCTTTACCCATATTTCTCGGCGCACACCGTCAAGGTTATCACAGAGCACCCTTTGAAGAGCGCGCTCTCCAGGCCCTCGGTAGTAGGGAGGCTCTATCGATGGTCCACTGAGCTCGCCGCCTATGGCCTGGAGTATGTCCCCATAGAAGAACCGGTCCAGTACCAGGAGGATGAGCCCACCGAGGCACACCCTGGGAAGGCGAGGTTCTTAGGTGATCAGGGCGAGCTTCCTCCAACGAAGCATTCAGAGATAATGGAGTGAGAACTATTTATTGATGGCTCCTCAAACGCTCTGGGGGCCGGAATCGGGGTTTCACTGATCGCCCAGGCGATACTCCTCGAGAAATCGATCTGGCTGGATTTTGCTGCCACCAACAATGAAGCAGAATACGAGGCGCTGTTGGCCGGACTAGAGCTCGCTCAAGAAGTAGGCGCCAAATGGTTGAAGGTGTTTAGCGACTCACAGCTAATCATTTGTCAAATCAAAGGAGAATATGCCTCCCGGGATACGCGAATGACGGGCTACGTGGACTTGGTGAAAGACAAGGCCGCAGGATTCAAGGAGATCTCGTTCGAGCAAATTCCGTGGGCCGATAATAGGCGGGCTGACGCTTTGGCAAATACCGCCTCCCTGCTAGGAGGATCGGAAGCTCGCCATATTTTCATCGAAGTCCAAAGTCAGTCTCGACTCAAACTAGCAGAGCCCGTCGTCAACCAAGTGGCGGCCGACGTGTTACCTGGCGGATGGACCGCGCCTATTATTCGTTTTCTCCAAAAGGGCGAGCTCCCGAAGGACAAAGAAGAAGCTCAATGAATGGAGAAGCGCGCTGGTCGCTATCTTATTCGCTGGGATCACCATTTTAGAAAATCCTTCGGCGGGCCAAGTCTTCGTTGTGTCGAGCACCCTGAAACCGAAGAGGTTTTTAATCGCATTCATTCTGGCGAACTGGGAAATCACGCTGGTGGGTGGTCTCTGGCTGCAAAAGTAAGGCGACAAGGATATTGGTGGCCCACCCTCGAGCAAGATGCGTTGGAGGTCGCCAGAAGGTGCACTCAATGCCAGAAGCACGCCACAACGAATCATATGCCCGTCGAAGAGCTACACCCTCTGGTGAGCCCTTGGCCATTTCAGCAGTGGGGGCTCAACATTGTGGGACCTTTCCCTCAGTCAGCCCGGCAAAAGAAATTCATCTTAGTAGCCACCGACTACTTCACCAAATGGGTGGAAGCGGTCCCGCTAGCTAAGATAGGTGAAAAGCAGGTGAGAGACTTCCTTTGGAAGAACATTTTTTGTAGGTTCGGTCTGCCCCGAATACTTATCACCGATAATGGTCGCCAGTTCGATAATCGCTTGATCAAAAACTTTTGTGCTGAGTATGGAGTCGACCTAAGGTTTTCCTCTCCGAGGTACCCTCAAAGCAACGGGCAGGCAGAAGCTACAAATCGTATAATCCTAGACAACCTTAAGAAAAGGTTGGACGGAAAGAAGGGATTGTGGGAGCCGGAGCTCGACGGCGTGCTGTGGGCCTATCGCACTACTCCCCGATGCTCGATTGGCGAGTCACCTTTCGGTCTACTTATAGGTGCGAAGCTGTACTCCCCGTGGAGGCCGAGATGCCTACCGAGAGGAGGCTCGCAGCAGACGAGATCAACAATGACGATCTGCTTGCCAACTCCCTCGATCAGCTCGAAGAACGACGGGAGCGCGCCAACCTGCACCTTGCCGAGTACAGAAAAGAAATGAAGCGCGCCTATGATAAGAAAGTTTGCCATTGAGCGTTCAAGACCGGCGACCTGGTAATGAGAAAAGTATTCGCAAACACGCAGGAGTCCAATGCCCGAAAGCTCGCGGCGAACTGGGAAGGCCCCTACATAGTGCACCAGGCACGAGGATCTGGGGCCTACCAGTTGATGACTGCTGAGGGCGACCTACTAGAGCGACCTTGGAATGTTTTGCACCTCCGAAAGTATTATGCATAGAGTTTCGGCGACCTTTTGTAATGTCATATTCGAAAGTTGTGAATGAACAATGGCGTTGTCACCAAAGAATTCAAGCCCGGAAGCATGATGTATAAAAAGCTCGCGAGATATGCGATTTTTGTAACGATATAGTCCGCTGCTGTGCGGACATAAAGCAAAATCGGGTTCCTCAGAGGCCGCCCGCAAGCAACCTTGAGGTTCCCGGGGTAGTCCGCCGCTGCACGGACTTAAAACAAGACTGGTCTCCTCAGAGGCCACTATTAAACGACCTTGAGATTCCCAGGGTAGTCCGCTGTCAAGGGGACTTAAAACCTAACCGGGATCCTTCGCGCTCACCAGCCATGAACGGAAGCATCCCGGCGTGATCTAGGAAAACCTGAGAGGGGCGATCCCCTTTTAGGTAGCCCGAACATCCCTTGGTAACCCCTCAAAGGGCATATCCAGTGATCAGGATCCTTGAGGGTAATTAACCGGGCAGGGGGCAGCTAGCATTTACTAGTTTTCTTTAAAATAAAATTGATTTAAATCTCTGGGCATAGGGAAATGTTTGAAGTTATTTGGTTCGCTCGTCTTTTTCTTTTCCGGGCTCAGAGATTACAGCAAGATTTAGCGAGCATGCCGAGCTTTTCGTTTGCATATATTTTAAAATAAATGGTTGAATCGAATTAGTCGCCTCGCCCGGGGTATCACCCTTGAGATCGCTGCAAAAATTTCTAAAGCAGACTCGCAGAAAGAGAAGACAACACGGAGAAAGTAAACACAAAAGAGCGGACTAAAGAACTTTCATTGATTAAACAAAAAGTACAAAAACAATTACAAAAGTGAGCGAGCTCAAGGCTTGCTGGTCTCCGCCCCGCTGTCATCTCCTCGACGCCGCTTCTTCGACCTCTCGGTCTTGTATTTTTCCACAGCGGCCAGGGCGCCCTTCTTGAGGAGATCGTCCAACTGAGCTTGGAGACGACCTTGTTGAGCCCGAAGGCCTTCGGCGTGCATCTCCTTCAGAGCGGAGATCTCTGGCTTCAGAGCAGCGACCTCGCCTTGAAGTTGAGCAGCCTCCTTCTGAGCGGCCTCTCTGGCGGTCATGGCCTTGTCCCGCTCCACCTTGGCCTTTTGGAGGTCGTCAGAGGTTTTGAGTTGGGCCGTCTCCAACTCGGCCATGCCCGACACGAGGATCGCGACCCTCTGCCGAAGTTCCTCCGCCTCTTTCAGCGCCGCGACGTGCGTAGCCCGCTAGAGCTCGTGAATGTGCTCGTCCACCTTGCGCTCGGACCCCCGAAGGGAATCATCGAACAAGGCAGCCAGTGCCTTTCCGGCCCCAGCGACCTCCGCGGCCAGTGCCTGGCTCTGCTTCTCCGCCTATATAAGAAAGATGAAAAAGTTAGCAAAAATGAGATTTTTGCGTGGAGGTAGAAAAAGCGAGAGATACCTCGGCCAGGCATTCGCTTATGGAAGCGAAGGGGGCTCGGGCGAAGATATTGCGGCCCAGCAGCTGCCGCATGTAGTAGGGCGCCCTCCCCTCTTCCGTAGAGGAGCCCGCGCTGGGACCCCCCGGAGCTTCGATAGAAGGTGGTGCACCGGGAGAAGGAGTAGGGGCTGGCGCCTCCCCCGGGCGAGCTCCAGCTAGAGGCGGGTTTGGAGGATCCGTCCTGGCTTCTTTGGTCTCCGACTCCGAGCTTGAGGACTCAGAGTCGGAGCCGATGTCCACAAAGCTGGGGGACCTGTAGACCAGGTCCCCCAGACCCTCCTGGGAGCCCGCTTCTTCCTGGCCCCTGGCCGGAGGCGAGGCCAGGGGGACGGGTACTGGAGCCGTGGGGGGGTGTAGAGGACGCAGCGGCGGCAGTGGGACCGCCCTGCGGGACCTCCACCCCGGCGGCAGGTGCGGGAGCTGCAGGCGGAGTAGAGGTCGCAGCGGAGGCAGCAGCTTCGCCCTGCTGGACCCCTACCCCGGCGGCAGGAGAGGGGAGCTCCTGTCCGCTTGGTCCCGCCCCTGGTGCGGAAGCTGATGGAGCTGGGAGCTTCTCCACTTGGGCATAAGCATGGGGCTCCATCTGGGAAGGTTGAGTGACGGGCTCTTCCTCCTCGGAGTCTGATGCCTCCTCCTCGGAGTCCGTCCATTCGGGCTCCGAGTCCAAGCCCGCCTCCTCCAGCGCTTTCCGCCGCTGCTCCGCCGGGGCGCTTGCAGACGCGGGCCTCGTGCGCTTGGCCTTCTTCTTACCGCGGGCCTCCATCTCCGGCGTCAGCACTGCCACACAGAGAGGGACGGTCAGATCGCCGAGGAAGTTGCCCATTAATATTCGAGCCATCCCGGATTCGACTTCCGCCATGGTTAGCGGGAGGTCGACGTTCGGGTCGTCAGGCTCGACGAAGTGAATCTTGCGGCGGACAATTGGAGGTGGGGCAGGTGGCTGACCTGGGCCGGCGTCCTGGCGAGGGGGTGGCGGAGGCGCGGAGGCCGCGTCTTGGCGCAGCATCTCCAGGTTTTCGGGGTCGTTGAGGCGGATGGGCGAGGCCCACCTCCGGGCCGTCTTCTTCCGGGGGTTGCCTCCCGAACCCCCCGCCCCTTTGCTGGTCCCCTCGGAGGGAGGAGGGGCCTCTTTCTTCTTCCGGACTATCTTCTGCTTGGGAAGGATAGCGCCGGTCTTCCCGTCCTTCAGCTGGAAGGCAAAGTCGGGGGCGGTAATCTTCTCCGGGGTGCGCCCTCCGAGATAGTGGAGGAACGCCTCGTCCAAGGACCGCTCCCAGTCGGGAGCGATGCACTTCTTCTTCCCCGCCCGGAAGAAGGATATCTTCCGGAAGTCCGCCGTCGTAGGAACCCCGGGGTGAGCCGGTACTCCGCTGTGCCGCCCACGCCAGTCGCCGACTGCCACGAAGGGATAATCCTTCCAGTGGCGGTCCTTGTTCTCGATGGCAGAGAAGGGGAGCACCTCGCCAGGCCGCCCGGTGAGGTAGAAATACCCGCAACCCGCGCTGTTGAAGACCGGCCCAGGTTTGAGGAGCCACTTCTTGAGCAGGTAGCTCAGAGGGATCCTCACCTTTAGGGCGGCAGCAGCAGCAGCGGCGGCAGCAGCAGCAACTTCAACAGCGGAGGATTCCATGGGGGAGAGCGCGAGCTAAAGCGAGCTGGAAGGAGGAAGAAGGGAGAGCGCAAGCTAAAGCGAGCTGGGAGGAGGAAGAAGGGAGAGCTGATTTGCGCGGAAGGATAAAAAGACCCCCCTCCCCCCTATTTATAGGAAGGATAGAGGCAGGGGGATCAGCGGGGCAGTTAATGCTCGAGCGTGCTCAGCGAGGCGACGCGACGGCGGTTGAGGCGACAGCTTGCCCTCGTCTAATCGCAAGGCGCCACGTGGACCACGCGTGGAGAAAGCTGCGACACCGCCGGCGATGTCCTTTCTGACAGAGATGGGGACCAATGAGAAGGAGAAGTGTGTCACGCGCCGATCGGGATCTCATGATGAGATTCATTGTATCAATCTCGAGTCTCGCATCGCATTTAAAGTGATACAACCGCCGGAGATTTGGTGCGAAGCCCGAGCCACAAGATCGCCTGTGGCAGGCGCCCGCAGCTCGCCCGAAGTAGACCCTGACCGTGTGTGACAAGCACGCACCAGAAGGAGACCGCTCGTGGCCAATGTTCCTGGCCCGCCTGACAAGTTGTTGCAGCAGACATTGACATCAGGCACATTTGAGGATAGGGGCTCGCACCCAAACTCGCGAAAACAAAAATCGTGAGAGGAAGCCCCGAAAGAGTAAGCTCGCTAGAACTCCTGAGCAAGTAGCTCGCTTTCCTCAGCCACTCCCTCAGGAGGGGGTAATGTTGGGGGTAGTCGAAGACCACGTATCTTAGATATCATTGCGACACGTTTGAGGTAGAACTCGCACAGAAGCCCGTCCAAGAGTTGGAACCCTCGGAAGCCGAGCACGACTTCGACGATCTAATATTTAGTATCCTAACACCCTGTGAGCTCGCCGGATCATCTTAACTGGGAGCGAGATCCACATTGGGCTATATGGGGACTTGAATCCCAGTGGAAAGAAGCACGCCTCCAGCTCGCAAGGAGCTCGCTCCCTAGCTCGTGAGGAGCTCACCCCCTCCCAGCTCGCGAGGAGTTCGCTCCCAAGCTCGCAAGGAGCTCGCCCCCCCCCCCCAGCTCGCGAGGAGTTCGCTCCCAAGCTCGCAAGGAGCTCGCCCCCCCTATCAGCTCGCAAGGAGCTCGCCCCACGTTGAGCTGTATGGACACCTTGTATCTGAGTGCATTACATCTACAGCACGGTGAAATCGCAAGGAGCTCACCCCCTAGCTCGCAAGGAGATCGCCCCCAAGCTCGAAAGGAGCTCACCCCCTAGCCCGCAAGGAGCTCGCCCCCAAGCTCTCAAGGAGCTCGCCCCCCCTGCTCACAAGGAGCTCGCCCCTAAGCTCTCAAGGAGCTCGCCCCCCCCTGCTCGCAAGGAGCTCGCCCCCGAGCTCGCAAGGGGCTCGCCCCCGAGTTCTCAAGGAGCTCGCCCCCGAGCTCTCAAGGAGCTCGCCCCTAGCTCTGCGCGTCCGCCACCAGTTCGCCCTTGCCTGTGGATCTCATAGACCCCAGGATTCCAAGGGATGGGGAACTCGTGCAGGGGCACGCCTTCGTCCCCCAGCTCGAGAAGGATCTCCCCCACCCCGGCTCGCCAAATCATCTTAACAGGGAGCGAGATCCACATTGGGCTACATGGGGACTTGTATCCAAGTATGCAAGAGCACGCCCCCAGCTCGAGAAGAAGCTCGCCCTACCTCTCACACTGGACCCCGCCCCGAGGCTCGTGGGGGGACCTTGGTCAGAGAGAAAACTTAGAAGGGCATAAAAGAACACTGGAAGAACGCCCACAGAGATCGCCAGGCCATTCCAGTTGTCGAAGAGGTCGCCCTCTCTGGAGCCCGACTCTTGGCAATAGGGATGAAGTGGCGGACCGCCCAAACCCAGTGTCGAAGAGGTCGCCCTACTAAGAGCCCGACTCTTGACAAGGGTCGACAGGTGTCGAAACCCCACTGAAGCTACGTGGACGATTGTAGTCCACGGAAGACCGTCAGAGTCGGTTTGAGACCTCCCAGACCTCAACATTCCAGATGAGCCACCTGGCAACGACAAGACAAATATTCTCCCCCACTACACCGCCTGGCGAGCTAGACGACAAAGAATGTCAGGGGCCCAGGTACCAAGGACAGTCAGATTCATGTGGAACAGAACGTGGGGGCCTAGAAGGCACCGGAAAGAACCTCCATGTGTTGGGCACCGGTAGGTCGCCGATGTCTATAAATGCCCACCTCCAGGCTCCAAAGTACAGGTTCGAAACCCTCATCCCTACCACTTTCGTCTATTACAAGCTCTCCAGTGATCACCTGAGACTGACTTGAGCGTCGGAGGGTCTGCGCTCCTTAGGGAGCCAGCCGTTCTTATATTTTTCTTTGTCTTGCAGGCAGACCGTATGGACCAGTGAAAAAATCCCCCAAACAGATACATTTGTACGAATGAATTAGAATGGATCGTGCGAATGAATTAGAATGGATCGTACGAATGAATTGGAATGGATCGTAGGAATGGATTAGAATGGATCATACGAATGAATTAAAATGGATCGTACGAATGAATTAGAATGGATCGTGCGAATGAATTAGAATGGATCGTACGAATGAATTAGAATGGATACATTCGAGCGAATGAATTACAATGGATCATACGAATGAATTAGAATTGATACATTTGTGCGAATGAATTTGAATGGATTGCACGAATTGAATTAGAATGGGTCATACGAATGAATTAGAATGGATCGTACGAATGAATTAGAATGGATCGTACGAATGAATTAAAAGGGATTGTGCGAATGAATTAGAATGGATCGTATGAATAAATTAGAATGGATCATACGAATGAATTAGAATGGATCGTGCGAATGAATTAGAATGGATCGTACGAATGGATTAGAATGGATCGTACGAATGGATTAGAATGGATCGTACGAATGAATTAGAATGGATCGTTTAGAATGGATCATACGAATGAACTAGAATGGATACATTCGTGCGAATGAATTAGAATGGATCGTACGAATGAATTAGAATGGATCGTACGAATGAATTAGAATGGATCATATGAAAGAATTAGAATGGATCGTATGAACGAATTAGAATGGATCGTACGAATGAATTAGAATGGATCATATGAAAGAATTAGAATGGATCGTATGAACGAATTAGAATGGATCGTACGAATGAATTAGAAATGGATCGTGCAAATAAATTAGAATGGATACTTTCGTGAAAATGAATTAGAATGGATTGTAGGAATGAATTAGAATGGATCGTACGAATGAATTAGAATGGATACATTCATGCGAATGGATTAGAATGGATCGTACGAATGGATTAGAATGGATCGTACAAATGAATTAGAAAGGTTACATTTGTGAGAATGAATTAGAATGGATCGTACGAATGAATTAGAATGGATCGTACGAATGGATTAGAATGGATCGTACGAATGGTTTAGAATGGATCGTATGAATCGATTAGAATGGATCGTACGAATGAATTAGAAAGGATCATACAAATGAATTAGAAAGGTTACATTCGTGAGAATGAATTAGAATGGATCGTACGAATGAATTAGAATGGATCATAGGAATGAATTAGAATGGATCGTGCAAATGAATTAGAATGGATCGTACGAATGAATTAGAATGGATAGTGCGAATGAATTAGAATGGATAGTGCGAATGGATTAGAATGGATCGTACGAATGGATTAGAATGGATCGTACGAATGGATTAGAATGGATCGTACGAATGGATTAGAATGGATCATACAAATGCATTAGAATGGATCGTACGTTTGAATTAGAATGGATCGTACAAATGAATTAGAATGGATAGTGCGAATTAATTAGAATGGATCGTACGAATGGATTAGAATGGATCGTACGAATGGATTAGAATGGATCGTACGAATGGATTAGAATGGATCGTACGAATGAATTAGCATGGATCATACAAATGAATTAGAATGGATCGTGTGAATGAATTAGAATAGATCGTGCAAATGAATTAGAATGGATACATTCGTGCGAATAAATTAGAATGGATCATACGAATGAATTAGAATAGATCGTACGAATGAATTAGAATGGATATATTCGTGCGAATGAATTAGAATGGATCGTACGAATGAATTAAAATGGATCATAGGAATGAATTAGAATGGATCGTGCAAATGAATTAGAATTGATACATTCGTGCGAATGAATTAGAATGGATTGTAGGAATGAATTAGAATGGATCGTACGTTCTAACTCATTCGGTGGATCCATTCTAATTCATTCGTACGATCCATTCTAATTCATTCGCACGATCCATTCTAATTCATTCGTACAATCCATTCTAATTCATTCGCACGATCCATTCTAATTCATTCGTACGATCCATTCTTATTCATTCATACGATCCATTCTAATTCATTCATACGATCCATTCTAATTAATTCGCACGATCCATTCTAATTCATTCGCACAAATGTATCCATTTTAATTCATTCGTACGATCCATTCTAATTCGTACGATCCATTCTAATCCATTCGTACGATCCATTCTAATCCATTCGTACGATCCATTCTAATTCATTCGTACGATCCATTCAAATTCATTCCTACGTATGATCTATTCTAATTCATTCGCACGAATGAAACCATTCTAATTCATTCGTACGA
This sequence comes from Chamaelirium japonicum, assembly GCA_947650365.1. Classification (NCBI taxonomy): domain Eukaryota; kingdom Viridiplantae; phylum Streptophyta; class Magnoliopsida; order Liliales; family Melanthiaceae; genus Chamaelirium; species Chamaelirium japonicum. The sequence continues at coordinate 134,081 of CANTAL010000241.1, forward strand.
TCCATTCTAATTCCTTCCTACGATCCATTCTAATTCATTCGCACGAATGTATCCATTCTAATTCATTGGCACGATCCTTTCTAATTCATTCCTATGATCCATTCTAATTCATTCGTACGATCCATTCTAATTCATTCGCTCGAATGTATCCATTCTAATTCATTCGTACAATCCATTCTAATGAATAAGAATGGATTGTGCGAATGAATTAGAATGGATCGTATGAATGAATAAGAATGGATCGTACGAATGGATTAGAATGGATCGTACGATGCAATCTAATTCATTCTAATTCTTTCGCACGAATGTTTCTAATTCATTCGCACGATCCATTCTAATTCATTCGTATGATCCATTCTAATTCATTCGCACGATCCATTCTTATTCATTCATATGATCCATTCTAATTCATTCGCACAATCCATTATAATTCATTCGTACGATCCATTTTAATTCATTCGTATGATCCATTCTAACTCATTCAAGGGATCCATTCTAATTCATTCATACGATCCATTCTAATTTATTTGCACAAATATACGATCCATTCTAATTCATTCGCACAAATGTATCCATTCTAATTCATTCGTACGATCCATTCTAATTCATTCTCATGAATGTAACCTTTCTAATTCATTTGTATGATCCATTCTAATTCATTCATACGATCCATTCTAATCCATTCGTACGATCCATTCTAATCCATTCGTACGATCCATTCTAATCCATTCGTACGATCCATTCTAATTCAATCTCGTAAATGTAACCTTTCTAATTCATTTGTACGATCCATTCTAATTCATTCGTACGATCCATTTTAATCCATTCGTACGATCCACTCTAATCCATTCGTACGATCCTTTCTCATTCATTCGTACGATCCATTCTAATTCATTCCTATGATCTATTCTAATTCATTCGTATGATCCATTCTAATTCATTCCTACGATCTATTCTAATTCATTCGCTCGAATGTATCCATTATAATTCATTCGTACGATCCATTCTAATTCATTCCTATGATCCATTCTAATTCATTCGCACGAATGTATCGATTCTAATTCATTCATACGATCCATTCTAATTCATTCGCACAATCCGATTCTAATTCATTCATCGATCCATTCTAATTCGTTCGTACGATCCATTCTAATTCGTTCGTACGATCCATTCTAATTCATTCGTATGATCCATTCTATTTCATTCCTACGATCTATTCTAATTCATTCTCACAAATGTAACCTTTCTAATTCATTTGTTCGATCCATTCTAATCCATTCGTACGATCCATTCTAATCCATTCGTACAATCCATTCTAATCCATTCGTACGGTCCATTCTAATCCATTCGCACGATCCATTCTAATTCATTCGCATGATCCATTCTAATTCATTCCTATGATCTATTCTAATTCATTCGTACAAATGTATCCATTCTAATTCATTCGTATGATCCATTCTAATTCATTCGCACGATCCATTCTAATTCATTCGTACGATCCATTCTAATTCATTCATACGATCCATTCTAATTTATTCGCACGAATGAATTAGAATGGATTGTACGAATGAATTAGAATAGATCGTGCGAATGAATTAGAATGGATCGTACGAAAGAATTAGAATGGATCGTACGAATGAATTAGAATGGATCATACGAATGAATTAGAATCGATCGAGCGAATGAATTAGAATGGATCGTACGAATGAATTAGAATGGATACATTTGTGCGATGAATAAGAATGGAGCATACGAATGAATTAGAATAGAGCGTACGAATGAACTAGAATGGATACATTCGTGCGAATGAATTAGAATGGATCATACGAATGAATTAGAATGGATACATTTGTGCGAATGAATTAGAATAGATCCTAGTAATGGATTAGAATGGATCATACGAATGAATTAGAATGGATCATGCGAATGAATTAGAATGGATCGTACGAATGAATTAGAATGCATCGTACGAATGGATTAGAATGGATCGTACGAATGAATTAGAATGGATCGTACAAATGAATTAGAAAGGTTACATTTGTGAGAATGAATTAGAATAGATCGTAGGAATGAATTAGAATAGATCGTAGGAATGAATTAGAATGGATCATACAAATGAATTAGAATGGATACATTCGTGCGAATGAATTAGAATGGATTGTACGAATAAATTAGAATGGATTGTACGATTGAATTAGAATGGATACATTCCTGCGAATAAATTAGAATGGATCGTATATTCGTGCATATAAATTAGAATGGATCATACAATTGAATTAGAATGGATCGTGCGAATGAATTAGAATGAATCGTACGAATGCATTAGAATGGATCGTACGAATGAATTAGAATAAATCGTACGATCCATATTAATTCATTTGTACGATCCATTCTAATTCATTCGCACGATCCATTCTAATTCATTTGCACGATCCATTCTAATTCATTCCTATGATCCATTCCAATTCATTCGTACGATCCATTCTAATTCATTCGTACGATCCATACAAATGAATTAGAAAGGTTACATTCGTGAGAATGAATTAGAATGGATCGTACGAATGAATTAGAATGGATAATGCGAATGAATTTGAATGGATCGTCCGAATGAATAAGAATAGATCGTACGAATGAATTAGAATGGATCGTACGAATGTATCCATTCTAATTCATTCGTACGATCCATTCTAATTCATTCGTACGATTCATTCTAATTCATTCGCACGATCCATTGTAATTCATTCATATGATCCATTCTAATTCATTCGTACGATCCATTCGCACGATCCATTCTAATTCATTCGTCCGATCCATTCTAATTCATTCGTCCGATCCATTCTAATTCATTCATATGATCCATTCTAATTCATTCGTACGATCCATTCTAATTCATTCGTACGATCCATTCTAATTCATTTGCATGAATGTATCCATTCTAATTTATTCGTACGATCCAGTCTAATTCATTCGTACGATCCATTCTAATTCATTCGCACGAATGTATCCATTCTAATTCAATCGCACGATCTATTCTAATTCTTTCATACGACTGAATTAGAATGGATCGTGCGAATGAATTAGAATGGATTATACGAATGAATTAGAATGGATACATTCGTGCGAATGAATTAGAATGGATCAGACGAATAAATTAGAATGGATCGGACGAATGAATTAGAATGGATACATTCGTGCGAATGAATTAGAATGGATAGGACGAATGAATTAGAATGTATCGTACGATTCATTCTAATTCGTTCGTACGATCCGTTCTAATGCATTCGAACGATTCATTCTAATTCATTCGCACGATCCACTCTAATTCATTCGTACGATCCATTTTTATTCATTCATATGATCCATTCTAATTCATTCGTACAATCCATTGAAATTCATTTGCATGAATGTATCCATTCTAATTTATTCGTACGATCCAGTCTAATTCATTCGTACGATCCATTCTAATTCATTCGCACGAATGTATCCATTCTAATTCATTCGCACGATCTATTCTAATTCATTCGCACGATCCATTCTAATTCTTTCAAACGACTGAATTAGAATGGATCGTGCGATTGAATTAGAATGGATTGTACGAATGAATTAGAATGGATACATTCGTGCGAATGAATTAGAATGGATCGGACGAATGGATTCGAATGGATCGTACGAATGAATTAGAATGGATCATGCGAATGACTTAGACTGGATTGTACGAATGAATTAGAATGGATACATTCGAGCGAATGAATTAGAATGGATCGTGCGAATGAATTAGAATGGATCGTACGAATGAATTAGAATGGATATATTTGAATGAAAAAATTTGAATGGATAGTGCGAATTAATTATAATAGATCGTGCGAATGAATTAGAATGGATCGTACGAACGAATTAGAATGGACCGTACGAACGAATTAGAATGGATCGTACGAATGAATTAGAATGGATCGTATGAATGAATTAGAATGGATCATATGAATGAATTAGAATGGATCGTACGAATAAATTAGAATGGATCGTGCGAATGAATTAGAATGAATCGTACGAATGCATTAGAATGGATACATTCGTGCGAATGAATTAGAAATGATCGTACAAATGAATTAGAATAGATCGTACGAATGAATTAGAATGGATCGTACGAATGAATTAGAATGGATCGTATGGATGAATAAGAATGGATCGTACGAATAAATTAGAATGGATCGTGCGAATGAATTAGAATGAATCATCCGATGAATTAGAATGGATCGTACGAATGAATTAGAATGGATCGTACGAATGAATTAGAATGGATCGTACGAATGAATTAGAATGGATCGTGCGAATGAATTAGAATTTATCGTACGAATGCATTAGAATGGATACATTCGTGCGAATGAATTAGAATGGATCGTACGAATGAATTAGAATGGATCGTGCGAATGAATTAGAATGGATCAGACGAATGAATTAGAATGGATCGTGCGAATGAATTAGAATGGATCGTACGAATGAATTAGAATGGATCGTACGAATGAATTAGAATTAGATCATACGAACGAATTGGAATGCATTCAAATTCATTCGTACGATCCAATCTAATCCAATTGCACGAATGTATCCATTCTAATTCATTCGCACAATCCATTCTAATTCATTAGTACGATCCATTCTTATTCATTCATACGATCCATTCTAATTCATTCGTATGAGCCATTCTAATTAGTTCGTATGATCCATTCTAAATCATTCGCACAAATGTATCAATTTTAATTCATTTGTACGATCCATTCTAATTTATTCATACGATCCATTCTAATTCATTCGCACGATCCATTATAATCCATTCGTACGATCCATTCTAATTCATTCGTACGATCCATTCTAATTCATTCCTATGTACGATCCATTCTAATTCATTCGCACGAATGTAACCATTCTAATTCATTCGTACGATCCATTCTAGTTCATTCCTACGATCCATTCTAATTCATTCGCATGAATGCATCCATTCTAATTCATTCGTACGATCCATTCAAATTCATTCGCACGATCCATTCTAATTCATTCGTACGATACATTCTTATTCATTCATACGATCCATTCGAATTCATTCGCACAATCCATTCTAATTCATTCGTACGATCCATTCTAATTCTTTCGTATGATCCATTCTAACTCATTTTAGAATGGAACGTACGAATGAATTAGAATGGATCGTACGAATGAATTAGAATAGATCATACAAATGAATTAGAATGGATCGTGCGAATGAATTAGAATTGATCATACGAATGAATTAGAATGGATCGTACGAATGAATTAGAATGGATCATGCGAATGAATTAGAATCGATCGTACGAATGAATTAGAATGGATATTTTTGAACGAATAAATTAGAATGGATCATACGAATGAATTAGAAAGGATCGTACAAATGAATTAGAATGGATCGTGCGAATAAATTAGAGTACGAATGAATTAGAATGGATCGTACAAATGAATTAGAATAGTTCGTGCGAATGAATTAGAATTGATCATACGAATGAATTAGAATGTATCGTACGAATGGATTAGAATGGTTCGTACGAATGGATTAGAATGGATCGTACGAATGGATTAGAATGGATCGTACGAATGGATTAGAATGGATCGTGCGAATGCATCCATTCTAATTCATTCGTACGATCCATTCTAATTCGTTCATATGATCCATTCTAATTCGTTCGTACGATCCATTCTAATTCATTCGCACGAATGTAACCATTCTAATTCATTCGCACGATCCATTCTAATTCATTCGCACGATCCATTCTAAGTCTTTCATATGATCCATTCTAATTCATTCGTACGATCCATTCTAATTCATTCGTACGATCCATTCTAATTCGTTCGTACGATCCATTCTAATTCGCTCGTACGATCTATTCTAATTCGTTCGTACGATCCATTCTAATTCATTCGCACGATCCATTCGAATTCATTCGTACGATCCTTTCTAATCCATTCGTACGATCCATTCTAATTAATTCCTATGATCCATTCTAATTCATTCGTACGATCCATTCTAATTCATTCATACGATCCATTCTAATCCATTCGTACGATCCATTCTAATTCATTCGCACGAATGTAACCATTATAATTCATTCGTACGATCCATTTCTAATTCATTTGTACGATTCATTCTAATTCATTCGTACGATCCATTCTAATACATTCGTACGATCCATTCTAATTCATTCGTATGATCCATTCTAACTCATTCGGTGGAATGTAACCATTCTAATTCATTCTTACAATCCATTCTAATTCGTACGATCCATTCTAATTCATTCGTACGAATCCATTCTAATTCATTCATACGATCCATTTAATTCATTCGCACGATCCATTCAAATTATTCGTACGATCCATTCTAATTCATTCGCATGATCCATTCTAATTCGTCCGATCTATTCTAATTCATTCGTATGATCCATTCTAACCCATTCGCACGATCCATTCTAATTCTTTCGTACGATCCATTCTAATTCATTCGTATGATCCATTCTAACTCATTCGGTGGATCCACTCTAATTCATTCGTACGATCCATGCTAATTCATTCGCACGATCCATTCTAATTTATTCGTATGATCCATTCTAATTCATTCGTACGATCCATTCTAATTCATTCGCTCGAATGTAACCATTCTAATTCATTCGTACGATCCTTTCTAATTCATTCTCACGAATGTAACCTTTCTAATTCATTTGTATGTATCCATTCTAATTCATTCGTACAAGCCATTCTAATTCATTCGCACGATCAATTCTAATTCATTCGTACGATCCATTCTAATTCATTCATACGATCTATTCCTATGATCCATGCTAATTCATTCGTACGATCCATTCTAATTCATTCGTATGATCCATTCAAATTTATTTGCACGATTCATTCGTACGATCTATTCTAATCCATTCGTACGATCCATTCTAATTCATTCATACGATCCATGCTAATTCTTTCATACGATCCATTAGAATGGATCGTGCAAATGAATTAGAATGGATACATTCGTACAAATGAATTAGAATGGATCGTGCAAATGAATTAGAATGGATCGTACGTAGGAATGAATTAGAATGGATCGTATGAATGAATTAGAATGGATCGTATGAATGAATTAGAATGGATCGTGCGAATGAATTAGAATGAATACATTTGTACGAATAAATTAGAATGGATTGTACGAATGAATTAGAATGGATACATTCTTGCGAATAAATTAGAATGGATCGTATATTCGTGCAAATAAATTAGAATGGATCGTACGTTTGAATTAGATTGGATTGTGCGAATGAATTAGAATGGATACATTCATGCGAATGAATTAGAATAGATCGTATGAATGAATTAGAATGGATCATACGAATGAATTAGAATGGATCGTGCGAATGAATTAGAATGGATCGTCCGTATGAATGTATCCATTCTAATTCATTCGTACGATCCATTCTAATCCATTCGTACGATCCATTCTAATTCTTTCGCACGATCCATTCTAATTCATTCCTATGATCCATTCTAATCCATTCGTATGATCCATTCTAATTAATTCGCACGAATGTAACCATTCTAATTCATTTGTACGATCCATTCTAATTCATTCCTACGATCTATTCTAATTCAATCGCACGAATGTATCAATTCTAATTCATTTGCACGATCCATTCTAATTCATTCGCACGATTCATTCTAATTCATTTGCACGATCCATTCTAATTCATTTGCACGATCCATTCTAATTCATTTGCACGATCCATTCTAATTCATTCCAATGATCCATTCTAATTCATTCGTACGATCCATTCTAATTCATTCGCTCGAATGTATCTATTCTAATCCATTCGTACGATCCATTCTAATTCATTCATATGATCCATTATAACTCATTCGTACAAATGTATCCATTCTAATTCATTCATATGAGCCATTCTAATCCATTCGTACGATCCATTCTAATCCATTCGTACGATCCATTCTAATGCATTCGTACGATTCATTCTAATTCATTCGCACGATCCATTCTAATTCATTCGTATGATCCATTCTAATTTATTTGCACGAATATACGATCCATTCTAATTTATTCGCAAGATGATCCATTCTAATTTATTCCCACGATCCATTCTAATTCATTCGTACGATCTATTCTAATTCATTCGCACGATCCATTCTAATTCATTTGTACGATCCATTCTAATTCATTCGCACGAATGTATCCATTCTAATGCATTCGAAATTCATTCGCTCGAATGTATCCAATCTAATTCATTCGTACAATTCATTCTAATTCATTCGTACGATCCATTCTAATTCATTCCTATGATCCATTCTAATTCATTCGTACGATCCATTCTAATTTATTCATAAGATCCATTCTAATTCATTCGCACGATCCATTCTAATTCTTACGATCCATTCTAATCCATTCGTACGATCCATTCTAATTCATTCGTACGAATCCATTCTAATTCATTCGTATGATCCATTCTAATTCATTCGCACGATCCATTCTAATTCATTCGTACGATCCATTCTAATTCATTCGCATGATCCATTCTAATTCATCCAATCCATTCTAATTTATTCGTACGATCCATTCTAATCCATTCGCACGATCCATTCTATTTCTTAAATATGATCCATTCTAATTCATTCGCACGAATGTATCCATTCTAGTTCATTCGTATGCTCCATTCTAATTCATTCGTACGCTCCATTCAAATTCATTCGCACGATCCATTCTAATTCATTCGTACAATCCATTCTAATTCATTCGCATGAATATAACCATTCTAATTCATTCGTACGAATGAATGCATTAGAATAGATCGTACGAACGCATTGTACGAATGAATTAGAATGGATACATTTGTACGAATGAATTAGAATGGATCGTGCGAATGAATTAGAATGGATAAATTCATGCGAATGAATTAGAATCGATCAGACGAATAAATTAGAATGGATCGTGCGAATGAATTAGAATGGATCATGCGAATGAATTTGAATGGAGCGTACGAATGAATTAGAATGGAGCGTACGAATGAACTAGAATTGATACATTCGTGCGAATGAATTAGAATTGATCATTTGAAAGAATTAGAATGGATCGTGCGAATGAATTAGAATGGATCGTACGAATGAATTGGAATTGATCATACGAATGAATTAGAATGGATCGTACGAATGAATTAGAATGGATCCACCGAATGAATTAGAATGGATCCTACGAATGAATTAGAATGGATCATGCGAATGATTCATGCGAATGAATTAGAATGGATCGTGCGAATGAATTAGAATGGATCGTACGAATGAATTAGAATGGATATATTTGAACGAATAAATTAGAATGGATCATACGAATGAATTAGAATGGATCGTATGAATGCATTAGAATGGATCGTACGAATGAATTAGAATGGATACATTCGAGCGAATGAATTAGAATGGATCGTGCGATTAATTAGAATGGATCATACAAATGAATTAGAATGGATTCTAATCCATTCGTACGATCCATTCTAATTTATTCTAATTCATTCTCACAAATGTATCCATTTTAATTCATTCGTACGATCCATTCTAATTCATTCTCACGATCCATTCTAATTCATTCGTACGATCCATTCTAATTCATTCGCACGATCCATTCTAATTCATTCGCACGATCCATTCTAATTCTTTCATATGATCCATTCTAATTCATTCGCACGAATGTATCCATTCTAGTTCATTCGTACGCTCCATTCTAATTCATTCGTACGCTCCATTCAAATTCATTCGCATGATCCATTCTAATTCATTCGCACGATCCATTCTAATTTATTCGTCCGATCCATTATAATTCATTCGCACGAATGTATCCATTCTAATTCATTCGCACGATCTATTCTAATTCATTCGTACAAATGTATCCATTCTAATTCATTCATATAATGCGTTCGTACGATCCATTTTAATGCATTCATTCGTACGTATGAATTAGAATGGCTACATTCGTGCAAATGAATTAGAATAGATCGTACGAATGAATTAGAATGTATCGTACAAATGAATTAGAATGGATCGTGCGATTGAATTTGAATGGAGCGTACGAATGAATTAGAATGGAGCGTACGAATGAACTAGAATGGATACATTCGTGCGAATGAATTAGATTGGATCATATGAAATAATTAGAATGGATCGTGCGAATGGATTAGAATGGATCGTACGAATGAATTAGAATGGATCGGACGAATTAGAATGGATAATGCTAATGAATTAGAATGGATCGTACGAATGAATTAGAATGGATTCGTACGAATGAATTAGAATGGATCGTACGAATGGATTAGAATGGATCGTACGAATTAGAATGGATCGTACGAATGAATTAAAATGGATACATTCATACGACTGAATTAGAATGGATCGTGCGAATTAATTAAGGTGAATCGTACGAATGAATTTGAATGGATACATTTGTGCGAATGAATTAGAATGGATCGTACGAATGAATTAGACTGGATCGTACGAATAAATTAGAATGGATACATTCATACGAATGAATTAGAATGGATCGTACGAGTGAATTAGAATGGATCGTACGAATGGATTAGAATGGATCGTACGAATGGATTAGAATGGATCGTATGAATGAATTAGAATGGGTCATACAAATGAATTAGAAAGGTTACATTCGAGCGAATGAATTAGAATGGATCCATTCAAATTCATTCGCATGATCCATTCTAATTCATTCATACGATCCATTCTAATTCATTCTCACGAATGTAACCTTTCTAATTCATTTGTATGATCCATTCTAATTCATTCGCACGATCTATTCTTATTCATTCGTACGATTCATTCTAATCCATTCGTATGATCAATTCTAATTCATTCGCACGATCCATTCTAATTCATTCTCACGATTGTAACCTTTCTAATTCATTTGTATGATCCATTCTAATTCATTCGTACGATCCATTCTAATCCATTCGTAAGATCCATTCTAATTCAATTCGTACAATCCATTCAAATTCATTCGCACAAATGTATCCATTCTAATTCATTCGTATGATCCATTCTAATTCATTCGCACCAATGTATCCATTCTAATGCATTCGTACGATCCATTCTAATTCATTCGCACGATCCATTCTAGATCGGACGAATGAATTAGAATGGATCGTGCGAATGAATTAGAATAGATCGTGCGAATGAATTAGAATGGATCATACAAATGAATTAGAAAGGTTACATTCGTGAGAATGAATTAGAATGGATCGTACGAATGAATTAGAATGGATCATGCGAATGAATTTGAATGGATCGTACGAATGAATAAGAATGTCTTGTACGAATGAATTAGAATGGATTGTAGGAATGAATTAGAATGGATCATACGAATCAATTAGAATGGATCGTGTGAATGAATTAGAATGGATTGTACGAATGAATTAGAATGGATACATTTATGCGAATGAATTAGAATGGATCGTACGAATGAATTAGAATGGATCATACGAATGAATTAGAATGGATCGTACGAATGAATTAGAATGGATCGTACAAATGAATTCGAAAGGTTACATTTGTGAGAATGAATTAGAATGGATCGTACGAATGAATTAGAATGGATCGTACGAATGGATTAGAATGGATCGTACGAATGGATTAGAATGGATCATACGAATGATAGGATCCATTCTAATTTATTCGTACGATCCATTCTAATCCATTCGTACGATCCATTCTAATCCATTCGTACAATCCATTCTAATCCATTCGTACGAATGTATCCATTCTAATTCATTTGTACGATCCATTCTAATTCATTTGTGCGAATGAATTAGAATGGATTAGAATGGATCGTATGAATGGATTAGAATAGATTGTGCAAATGAATTAGAATGGATACATTCGTGCGAATGAATTAGAATGAATCGTACGAATGCATTAGAATGGATCGTACGAATGCATTAGAATGGATCGTACGAATGAATTAGAATGGATACATTTGTACGAATGAATTAGAATGGATCGTACGAATGAATTAGAATGGATCGTACGAATGAATTAGAATAGATCATACGAATGAATTAGAATGGATCGTGCGAATAAATTAGAATGGATCGTGCGAATGAATTAGAATGAATCGTACGAATGCATTAGAATGGATCGTACGAATGAATTAGAATGGATACATTTGTGCGAATGAATTAGAATAGGTCGTATGAATGAATTAGAATGGATGGTACGAATGAATTAGAATTGAACATACAAATGAATTAGAATGGATCGTGCGAATGAATTAGAATGGATCGTGCGAATGAATTAGAATGGATCGTACGAATGAATTAGAATGGATCATACGAATGAATTAGAATGGATCGTACGAATGAATTAGAATGGATCGTACGAATGAATTAGAAGTATGATCCATTCTAATCCATTTGTACGATCCATTCTAATCCATTCGTACGATCCATTATAATTCATTCGGACGAATGTAACCATTCTAATTCATTCATACGATCCATTCTAATTCATTCCTACGATCCATTCTAATTCATTCGCACGAATGTATCCATTCTAATTCATTTGCACGATCCATTCGAATTCATTCCTATGATCCATTCTAATTCATTCGTACGATCCATTCTAATTCATTCCTACGATCTATTCTAATTCATTTGCTTGAATCATTCGTACAATCCATTCTAATTCATTCCTATGTATCCATTCTAATTCATTCGTACGATCCATTCTAATTCTTTCATACAATCCATGCTAATTCATTCGCACGATCCATTCTAATTCATTCGTATGATCCATTCTAATTCATTCCTATGTTCTATTCTAACTCATTCGCTCGAATGTATCCATTCTAATTCATTCATACGATCCATTCTAATCCATTCGTATGATCCATTCTAATTCATTCGCACGAATGTAACCATTCTAATTCATTCGTATGATCCATTCTAATTCATTCCTACGATCCATTCTAATTCATTCGCACGAATGTATCCATTCTAATCCATTCGTACGATCCATTCTAATCCATTTGTACGATCCATTCTAATTCATTCGTACGATCCATTCTAATTCATTCTCACAAATATAACCTTTCTAATTCATTTGTACGATCCATTCTAATTCATTCGTACGATCCATTCTAATCCATTCATACGATCCATTCTAATTAATTCGCACGATCCATTCTAATTCATTCTCATGAATGTAACCTTTCTAATTCATTTGTATGATCCATTCTAATTCATTCGTATGATTCATTCTAATCCATTCGTTCGATCCATTCTAATCCATTCGTACGATCCATTCTAATTCATTCGTACGATCCATTCTAATTCATTCTCACAAATGTAACCTTTCTAATTCATTTGTACGATCCATTCTAATTCATTCGCACGATCTATTCTAATTCATTCGTACAAACCATTCTAATTCATTCGTACGATCCATTCTAATTTGTTCGCACTATCCATTCTAATTCATTCTAATTCATTCGTATGAGCTATTCTAATTCATTCGTATGATCCATTCTAATTCATTTGTACGATCCATTGTAATTCATTCATACAATCCATTCAGATTCATTCGCACAAATATATCCATTCAAATTCATTCGTATGATCCATTCTAATTAATTCGCACGATCCATTATAATTCAGTCGTATGAATGTATCCATTCTAATTCATTCGTACGATCCATTCTAATTCATTCGTGATGTGTTCTAATTCATTCGCATAAATGTATCCATTCAAATTCATTCGTACGATCCATTCTAATTAATTCACATGATCCATTCTAATTCAGTCGTATGAATGTATCCATTCTAATTCATTCATACGATCCATTCTAATTCATTCCCATGAATGTATCCATTCTAAATCATTCGCACGATCCATTCAAATTTGTACGATCCATTCTAATTCATTCGTACGCTCCATTAAAATTCATTCGTACGAATGTAACCATTCAAATTCATTCGTACGATCCATTCTAATTCATTCGCACGATCCATTCTAATTCATTCGTACGATCCATTCAAATTCATTCCTATGATCCATTCTAATGAGTTAGAATGGATCGTACGATGCATGCTAATCCTTTCTAATTCAATGAATCGTATGAATGGATTTATTCGCACGAATGTATCCATTCTAGTTCATTCGTACGATCCATTCTAATGCATTCGTACGATCCATTCTAATTCATTCGTATGATCCATTCTAATTTATTCGTTCAAATATATCCATTCTAATTCATTCTTGAGATCCATTCTAATTCATTCGCATGTTCCATTCTAATTCATTCCTAGATCGTGCGAATGAATTAGAATGGATCGTACGAACGAATTAGAATGGATCGTGCGAATGAATTAGATTGGATCGTACGATTCATTCTAATTCATTCGTACGATCCATTCTAGCTCATTCGTACGATCCATTCTAATTCATTCGCACGAATGTATCCATTCTAATTCATTTGCATGATCCATTCTAATTTATTCCTATGATCCATTCTAATTCATTCGTACGATCCATTCTAATTCATTCGCTCGAATGTATCCATTCTATTTCATTCGTACGATCCATTCTAATTCATACGTACGATCCATTCTAATTCATTCGTATGATCCATTCAAATTCATTCGTATGATCCATTCTAATTTATTCGTACGATCCATTCTAATTCATTCGCACGATCTATTCTAATTCATTCGTACGATCCATTGTAATCCATTCATATGATCAATTCTAATTCATTCGCACGATCCACTCTAATTCATTCTCACAAATGTAACCTTTCTAATTCATTTGTATGATCCATTCTAATTCATTCGTACGATCCATTCTAATCTATTCGTACGATCCATTCTAATTCATTCGTACGATCCATTCTAATTCATTCGTACGATCTATTCTAATTCATTCGCTCGAATGTATCCATTCTAATTCATTCGTACGATCCATTCTAATCCATTCGTACGATCCATTCTAAACCATTCGTACGATCTATTCTAATTCATTCGTACGATCCATTCTAATTCATTCCTACGATCCATTCTAATTCATTCGCACGAATGTATTAGAATGGATCGTACGAATGGATTAGAACGGATTGTACGAATGAATTAAAATTGATCATACGAATGAGTTAGAATGGATCGTACGAATGAATTAGAATGGATTGTACGAATGAATTAGAATAGATCATACGAAGGAATTAGAATGGATCGTGCGAATGAATTAGAATGGTTACATTCGTGCGAATGAATTAGAATGGATCGTACAAATGAATTAGAATGGATCGTGCGAATGAATTAGAATTGATCATACGAATGAATTAGAATGGTTACATTCGTGCGAATGAATTAGAATGGAATGAATTAGAATGGATCATACGAATGAATTAGAATGGATCGTACGAATGGATTAGAATGGATCGTGCGAATGAATTAGAATGGATCGTATGAATAAATTAGAATGGATGTACGAATGAATTAAAATGGATACATTTGTGCGAATGAATTAGAATGGATCATACGATCTAATTAGAATAGATTGTACGAATGAATTAGAATGGATCGTATGAATGAATAAGAATAGATCGTACGAATGAATTAGAATGTATCGTGCGAATGAATTAGAATGAATCGTACGAATGCATTAGAATGGATCGTACGAATGAATTAGAATGAATCGTACGATCCATTCTAATTCATTCGTTCGATCCATTCTAATTCATTTGCACGATCTATTCTAAGTCATTCGCATGATCTATTCTAATTCATTCACACAATCCATTCTAATTCATTCGTATGATCCATTCTAATTTATTCGTTCAAATATATCCATTCTAATTCATTCGTACGATCCATTCTAATTCATTCGTACGATCCATTCTAATTCATTCGTACAAATGTATCCATTCTAATTCATTCCTACGATCCATTCTAATTCATTCGTACGATCCATTCTAATTCATTCGCACGAATGTAACCATTCTAATTCATTTATACGATCCATTCTAATTCATTCCTACGATCCATTCTAATTCATTCGCACGAATGTAACCATTCTAATTCATTCGTACGATCCATTCTAATTGATTCCTATGATCCATTCTAATTCATTCGCACGAATGTATCCATTCTAATTCATTTGCACGATCCATTCTAATTCATTCCTATGATCCATTCTAATTCATTCATACGATCCATTCTAATTCATTCGCTCGAATGAATCCATTCTAATTCATTCCTATGATCCATTCTAATTCGTTCATACGATCCATTCTAATTCGTTCGTACGATCCATTCTAATTCGTTCGTACGATCCATTCTAATTCATTCGCACGATCTATTCTAATTCATTCGTACGATCCATTCTAATCCATTCGTATGATCAATTCTAATTCATTCGCATGATCCATTCTAATTCATTCTCATGAATGTAACCTTTCGAATTCATTTGTTTGATCCATTCTAATTCATTCGTACGACTGAATTAGAATGGATCATACGAATGAATTCTAATTCAGTCGTATGAATGTATCCATTTTAATTCATTCGTACGATCTATTCTAATTCATTCGTACGATCTAATTCATTCGTACGATCCATTCTAATTTATTGGCACGAATGAATTAGAATGGATCGTGCGAATGAATTGGAATGGATTGCACGAATTGAATTAGAATGGATCATACGAATGAATTAGAATGGATCGTGCGAATGAATTAGAATTGATCATACGAATGAATTAGAATGGATCGTCCGAATGAATTAGAATGGATCGTGCGAATGAATTAGAATGGATCGTATGAATAAATTAGAATGGATCGTACGAATGAATTAAAATGGATACATTTGTGCGAATGAATTAGAATGGATCATACGATCTAATTAGAATGGATCGTATGAATGAATTAGAATGGATCGTACGAATGAATTAGAATGGATCGTACAAATAAATTAGAATGGATTGTACGAATGAATTAGAATAGATCGTGTGAATGAATTAGAATGGATCGTACGAAAGAATTAGAATGGATCGTACGAATGAATTAGAATGGATCATATGAATGAATTAGAATCGATCGTGCGAATGAATTAGAATGGATCGTACGAATGAATTAGAATGGATCGTGCGAATGAATTAGAATGAATCGTACGAATGAATTAGAATAGATCGTGCGAATAAATTAGAATGGATCATACGAATGAATTAGAATAGATCGTACGAATGAATTAGAATGGATACATTTGTGCGAATGAATTAGAATGGATCCATTCGCACGATCCATTCTAATTCATTCGTACGATCTATTCTAATTCATTCGTACGATCCATTCTAATTCATTCGTATGATCCATTCTAATTCATTCGCACGATCCATTCTAATTCATTCGTGCGAATAAATTAGAATGGATCGTACAAATGAATTAGAATGGATCGTACGAATGAATTAGATCGTACGAATGAATTAGAATGGATCGTACGAATGAATTAAAATGGATACATTTATACGATTGAATTAGAATTCATTCGTATGATCCATTCTAATTCATTCATATGAATGAATTAGAATGGATCATACAAATGAATTAGAATAGATCGTAGAAATGAATTAGAATGGATCATACGAATGAATTAGAATGGATCGTGCGAATGAATTAGAATGGATTGTACGAATGAATTAGAATGGATACATTCGTGCGAATGAATTAGAATGGATCATACGAATTAATTAGAATGGATCATGTAAATGAATTTGAATGGATCGTACGAATGAATAAGAATGGATCGTACGAATGAATTAGAATGGATACATTCGAACGAATGAATTAGAATAGATCGTAGGAATGAATTAGAATGGATCGTACGATTGAATTAGAATGGATCGTACGTTTGAATTAGAATGGATCGTACGAATGAATTAGAATGAATCATAGGAATGAATTAGAATGGATCGTGCAAATGAATTAGAATAGATACATTCGTGCGAATGAATTAGAATGGATCATAGGAATAAATTAGAATGGATCGTACGAATGAATTAGAATGGTTAAATTCGTGCGAATGAATTAGAATGGATTATACAAATGAATAAGAATGGATCGTACGAATGTATCCATTTTAATTCATTCGCTCGATCCATTCTAATTCATTCGCACAAATGTATCCATTCTAATTCATTCGCACGATCCATTCTAATTCATTCGCACGAATGTATCCATTCTAATTCATTTGCACGATCCATTCTAATTCATTCGCACGATCCATTCTAATTCATTCGCACGATCCGTTCTAATTCATTTGTATGATCCATTCTAACTCATTCGTACAAATGAATTAGAATGGATCATACGAATGAATTCTAATTCAGTCGTATGAATGTATCCATTTTAATTCATTCGTACGATCCATTCTAATTCATTCGTACGATCTAATTCTAATTCATTCGTACGATCCATTCTAATTCATTCGCACGAATGAATTAGAATGGATCGTGCGAATGAATTAGAACGGATCGTACGAATGAATTAGAATGGATCATACGAATGAATTAGAATATATCATACGAATGAATTAGAATGGATCGTGCGAATAGATTAGAATGGATCGTACGAATGAATTAGAATGGATCGTTCAAATATATCCATTCTAATTCATTCGCACAAATGTATCCATTCTAATTCATTCGTACGATCTATTCTAATTCATTCGCTCGAATGTATCCATTCTAATTCATTCCTACGATCCATTCTAATTCATTTGAATGAATGTATCAATTCTAATTCATTCGCTTGAATGTATCCATTTTAATTCATTCGTACGATCCATTCTAATTCATTCGTACGATCTAATTCATTCGTACGATCCATTCTAATTACTTCGTATGATCCATTCTAATTCATTCATATGATCCATTCTAATTCATTCGCACGATCCATTCTAATTCATTCGAGCGAATGAATTAGAATGGATCGTACGAATGAATTAGAATGGATACATTCGTGTGAATGAATTAGAATCGATCGTACGAATGAATTAGAATGGATCGTACGAATGAATTAGATCGTACGAATGAATTAGAATGGATCATACGAATGAATTAAAATAGATACATTCGTGCGAATGAATTAGAATGGATACATTCATGCAAATGAATTAGAATGGATCGTACGAATGAATTAGAATGGATCATACAAATGAATTAGAATGGATCGTACGAATGGATTAGAAAGGATCGTACGAATGGATTAAAACGCATTGTACGAATGAATTAGAATAGATACATTTGTGCGAATGAATTAGATTGCATCGTACGAATGAATTTGAATGGATCGGACGAATGAATTAGAATGGATCGTACGAATGGATTAGAATGGATTTTAGGAATGAATTAGAATGGATCGTATGAATGAATTAGAATGGATCGTACGAATGAATTAGAATGGATCGTACGAACGAATTAGACTGGATCGTACGAACGAATTAGAATGGATCGTATGAACGAATTAGAATGGATCGTACGAATGAATTAGAATGGATACATTCATGCGAATGAATTAGAATAGATCGTACGAATGAATTATAATGGATCGTACGAATGGATTAGAACACATTCTACGAATGAATTAGATTGCATCGTACGATCAATTCTAATTCATTCGTACGATCCATTCTAATTCATTCGCACAAATGTATCCATTCTAATTCATTCGCTCGAATGTATCCATTTTAATTCATTCGTACGATCCATTTTTATTCATTCGTACGATTTAATTCATTCGTACGATCCATTCCAATTCATTCGTACGATCCATTCTAATTCATTCGCACGATCCATTCTAATTCATTCGTACTATCCATTCGAATTCATTCGTATGATCCATTCTAATCCATTCGTACGATCCATTTAATTCATTCGTACGATCAATTCTAATTCATTCTCAAAAATGTAACCTTTCTAATTCATTTGTACGATCCATTCAAATTCATTCGTACGATCCATTCTAATCCATTCGTTCGATCCATTCTAATTCATTCGTACGATCCATTCTAATTCATTTGTCCGATCCATTCCAATTCATTCGTACGATGCAATATAATTCATTCGCACGAATGAATTAGAATGGATCATAGGAATAGATTAGAATGGATCGTACGTAGGAATGAATTAGAATGGATCGTACGAATGAATTAGAATGGATCGTGCGAATGGATTAGAAAGGATCGTGCGAAGGAATTACAATAGATCGTAGGAATGAATTAGAATGGATCATACGAATGAATTAGAATGGATCGTGCGAATGAATTAGAATGGATTGTACGAATGAATTAGAATGGATACACTCGTGCGAATGAATTAGAATGGATCGTACGAATGAATTAGAAAGGATAATGCGAATGAATTTGAATGGTTCGTACGAATGAATAAGAATGGATCGTACGAATGAATTAGAATGGATACATTCGAGCGAATGAATTAGAATAGATCGTAGGAATGAATTAGAATGGATCGTAAAAATGAATTAGAATGGATCGTACGTTTGAATTAGAATGGATCGTACGAATGAATTAGAATGGATCATAGGAATGAATTAGAATGGATCGTGCAAATGAATTAGAATGGATACATTCGTGCGAATGAATTAGAATGGATCGTAGGAATGAATTAGAATGGATCGTACGAATGAATTAGAATGGTTACATTCGTGCGAATGAATTAGAATGGATCATACAAATGAATAAGAACGGATCGTACGAATGAGTTGTACTAATGAATTAGAATGGATCGTGCGAATGAATTAGAATGGATCGTACAAATGGATTAGAATGGATCGTACGAATGGATTAGAACGCATTGTATGAATGAATTAGAATAGATACATTTGTGTGAATGAATTAGATTGCATCGTACGAATGAATTTGAATGGATTGTACGAATGAATTAGAATGGATACATTCGAGCGAATGAATTAGAATGGATCGTACGAATGAATTAGAATGGATCATGCGAATGAATTAGAATGGATCGTACGAATGAATTAGAATGGATCGTGCGAATGAATTAGATTGCATTGTTCGATCCATTCAAATTCATTCGTACGATGCAATCTAATTCATTCGCACAAACGTATCTATTCTAATTCATTCATACAATGCGTTCTAATCCATTCGTACGATCCTTTCTAATCCATTCGTACGATCCATTCTAATTCTTTCGTATGATCCATTGTAATTCATTCGTACGATCCATTCTAATTCATTCGCACGATCCATTCTAATTCATTCGCACGAATGTATTCATTCTAATTCATTTGCACGTTCCATTCTAATTCATTCCTATGATCCATTCTAATTCATTCGTCCGATCCATTCAAATTCATTCGTACGATGCAATCTAATTCATTCGCACAAATGTATCTATTCTAATTCATTCGTACAATGCGTTCTAATCCATTCGTACGATCTATTCTAATCCATTCGTACGATCCATTCTAATTCATTCGTATGATCCATTCTAATTCATTCGTATGATCCATTCTAATTCATTTGCATGAATGTATCCATTCTAATTCATTCGTATAATCCATTCTAATTCATTCGCACGATCCATTCTAATTCATTCGTATGATCCATTCTAATTCATTCCTACGATCCATTCAAATTTATTCGTAGGATCCATTCTAATTCATTCGTACGATCCATTCGAATTCATTCTCACGAATGTAACCTTTCTAATTCATTTGTATGATCCATTCTAATTAATTCGTACGATCCATTCTAATCCATTCGTACGATCCATTCTAATCCATTCGTACGATCCATTCTAATTCATTCGTACGATCCATTCTAATTCATTCTCACAAATATAACCTTTCTAATTCATTCGCTCGAATGTATCCATTTTAATTCATTCGTACGATCTATTCTAATTCATTCGTACGATCTAATTCATTCGTAAGATCCATTCTAATTCATTCGTATGATAGATTCTAATTCATTCGCACGATCCATTCTAATTCATTCGTACGATCTATTCTAATTCATTCATATGATCCATACTAATCCATTCGTATGATCCATTCTAATTCATTCGTACGATCCATTCTAATTCATTCTCACAAATGTAACCTTTCTAATTTATTTGTACGATCCATTCTAATCCATTCGGACGATCCATTCTAATCCATTCGTATGATTCATTCTAATTCATTCGCACGAATGTAACCATTCTAATTCATTCGGACAATCCATTCTAATTCATTCATACAATCCATTCTAATTCATTCGCACGAATGTATCCATTCTAATTAATTCGTACGATCCATTTTAATTCATTCGTATGATCCATTCTTATTCATTCACACGATCCAGTCTAATTGATTCACACGATCCATTCTAATTCATTCGCACGAATGTATCCATTCTAATTCATTCGTACGATCCATTCTAATTCATTAATATGATCCATTCTAATTCATTCGTACGATCCATTCTAATTCATATGCACAAAGGTATCCATTCTAATTCATTTGCATGATCCATTCTAATTCATTCCTATGATCCATTCTAATTCAATCGTACGATCCATTCTAATTCATTCGCTCGAATGTATCCATTCTAATTCATTTGTATGATCCATTCTAATTCGTTCATTCGATCCATTCTAATTCGTTCGTACGATCCATTCTAATTCATTCGTACGATTCATTCTAATTCATTCGCACGATCCATTCTAATTCATTCGTACGATCCATTCTAATTCATTCGTATGATCAATTCTAATTCATTCGCACGATCCATTCTAATTCATTCGTACGATCCATTCTAATTCATTCGCAAAAATGTAACCATTCTAATTCATTCGTACGATCCATTCTAACTCATTCCTACGATACATTCTAATTCGTTCGCACGAATGTATCCATTCTAATTCATTTGCACGATCCATTCTAATTCATTCCTATTATCTATTCTAGTTCATTCGTACGATCCATTCTAATTCATTCGCTCGAATGTATCCATTCTAATTCATTCGTACGATTCATTCTAATTCATTCGCACGATCCATTCTAATTCATTCGTACGATCGATTCTTATTCATTCATTCAATCCATTCTAATTCATTTGTACGAATGAATTAGAATGGATCGTACGAATGGATTAGAGTGGATCGTACGAACGAATTAGAATGGATCGTAGGAACAAATTAGAATGGGTCGTACGAATGAATTAGAATGGATACATTCGAGCGAATGAATTAGAATGGATCGTACGAATGAATTAGAATGGATCATAGGAATGAATTAGAATGGATCGTGCAAATGAATTAGAATGGATACATTCGTGCGAATGAATTAGAATGGATCGTAGGAATGAATTAGAATGGATCGTACGAATGAATTAGACTGGTTACACTCGTGCAAATGAATTAGAATGGATCGTACGAATGGATTAGAATGGATCATACGAATGGATTAGAATGGATCGTACGAATGAATTAGAATGAATCATACAAATGAATTAGAAAGGTTACATTTGTGAGAATGAATTAGAATGGATCGTACGAATGAATTAGAATGGATCGTACGAATGGATTAAAATGGATCGTACGAATGGATTAGAAAGGATCGTACGAATGAATTAGAATGGATCGTGCGAATGAATTAGAATGGATTGTGCGAATAAATTAGAATGGATCGTGCGAATGAATTAGAAAGGATCGTACGAATGAATTAGAATAGATATATTTATGCGAATGAATTAGAATGGATAGAATGAATGAATTAGAATGGATACATTTGTGCGAATGAATTAGAATGGATCGTACGAATGAATTAGAATGGATCGTACGAATGAATTAGAATGGATACAATTGTGCGAATGAATTAGAATGGATCGTACGAATGAATTAGAATGGATCGTACGAATGAATTAGATCGTACGAACGAATTAGAATGGATCATACGAATGAATTAGAATGGATACATTTGAGCGAATGAATTAGAATGGATCATACGAATGAATTAGAAAGGATCATAGGAATGAATTAGAATGGATCGTGCAAATGAATTAGAATGGATACATTCGTGCGAATGAATTAGAATGGATCGTAGGAATGAATTAGAATGGATCATACGAATGAATTAGAATGGTTACATTCGTGTGAATGAATTAGAATGGATCGTACGAATGGTTTAGAATGGATCGTACGAATGGATTAGAATGGATCGTACGAATGAATTAGAATGGATCGTACAAATGAATTAGAAAGGTTACATTTGTGAGAATGAATTAGAATGGATCGTACGAATGAATTAGAATGGATCATACGAATGAATTAGAATGGATCGTACGAATGAATTAGAATGGATCGTGTGAATGAATTAGAATCGATCGTACGAATGAATTAGAATGGATCGTACGGATCGTACGAATGAATTAGAATGGATCATGCGAATGAATTAGAATGGATCGTACGAATGAATAAGAATGGATCGTACGAATGAATTAGAATGGATCGTACGAATGTATCCATTCTAATTCATTCATACGATCCATTCTAATTCGTTCATATGATCCATTCAAATTCGTTCGTACGATCCATTCTAATTCGTTCGTACGATCCATTCTAATTCATTCATATGATCCATTCTAATACATTCGTACGATCCATTCTAATTCATTCGCACGATCCATTCTAATTCATTCGTACGATCGATTCTTATTCATTCATTCAATCCATTCTAATTCATTTGTACGAATGAATTAGAATGGATCGTACGAATGGATTAGAGTGGATCGTACGAACGAATTAGAATGGATCGTAGGAACAAATTAGAATGGGTCGTACGAATGAATTAGAATGGATACATTCGAGCGAATGAATTAGAATGGATCGTACGAATGAATTAGAATGGATCATAGGAATGAATTAGAATGGATCGTGCAAATGAATTAGAATGGATACATTCGTGCGAATGAATTAGAATGGATCGTAGGAATGAATTAGAATGGATCGTACGAACGAATTAGACTGGTTACACTCGTGCAAATGAATTAGAATGGATCGTACGAATGGATTAGAATGGATCATACGAATGGATTAGAATGGATCGTACGAATGAATTAGAATGAATCATACAAATGAATTAGAAAGGTTACATTTGTGAGAATGAATTAGAATGGATCGTACGAATGAATTAGAATGGATCGTACGAATGGATTAGAATGGATCGTACGAATGGATTAGAATGGATCGTACGAATGAATTAGAATGGATCGTGCGAATGAATTAGAATGGATTGTGCGAATAAATTAGAATGGATCGTGCGAATGAATTAGAATGGATCGTACGAATGAATTAGAATAGATATATTTATGCGAATGAATTAGAATGGATAGAATGAATGAATTAGAATGGATACATTTGTGCGAATGAATTAGAATGGATCGTACGAATGAATTAGAATGGATCGTACGAATGAATTAGAATGGATACAATTGTGCGAATGAATTAGAATGGATCGTACGAATGAATTAGAATGGATCGTACGAATGAATTAGATCGTACGAACGAATTAGAATGGATCATACGAATGAATTAGAATGGATACATTTGAGCGAATGAATTAGAATGGATCATACGAATGAATTAGAAAGGATCATAGGAATGAATTAGAATGGATCGTGCAAATGAATTAGAATGGATACATTCGTGCGAATGAATTAGAATAGATCGTAGGAATGAATTAGAATGGATCATACGAATGAATTAGAATGGTTACATTCGTGTGAATGAATTAGAATGGATCGTACGAATGGTTTAGAATGGATCGTACGAATGGATTAGAATGGATCGTACGAATGAATTAGAATGGATCGTACAAATGAATTAGAAAGGTTACATTTGTGAGAATGAATTAGAATGGATCGTACGAATGAATTAGAATGGATCATACGAATGAATTAGAATGGATCGTACGAATGAATTAGAATGGATCGTGTGAATGAATTAGAATCGATCGTACGAATGAATTAGAATGGATCGTACGGATCGTACGAATGAATTAGAATGGATCATGCGAATGAATTAGAATGGATCGTACGAATGAATAAGAATGGATCGTACGAATGAATTAGAATGGATCGTACGAATGTATCCATTCTAATTCATTCATACGATCCATTCTAATTCGTTCATATGATCCATTCAAATTCGTTCGTACGATCCATTCTAATTCGTTCGTACAATCCATTCTAATTCATTCATATGATCCATTCTAATACATTCGTACGATCCATTCTAATTCATTCGCACGATCCATTCTAATTCATTCGTACGATCGATTCTTATTCATTCATTCAATCCATTCTAATTCATTTGTACGAATGAATTAGAATGGATCGTACGAATGGATTAGAGTGGATCGTACGAACGAATTAGAATGGATCGTAGGAACAAATTAGAATGGGTCGTACGAATGAATTAGAATGGATACATTCGAGCGAATGAATTAGAATGGATCGTACGAATGAATTAGAATGGATCATAGGAATGAATTAGAATGGATCGTGCAAATGAATTAGAATGGATACATTCGTGCGAATGAATTAGAATGGATCGTAGGAATGAATTAGAATGGATCGTACGAATGAATTAGACTGGTTACACTCGTGCAAATGAATTAGAATGGATCGTACGAATGGATTAGAATGGATCATACGAATGGATTAGAATGGATTGTACGAATGAATTAGAATGAATCATACAAATGAATTAGAAAGGTTACATTTGTGAGAATGAATTAGAATGGATCGTACGAATGAATTAGAATGGATCGTACGAATGGATTAAAATGGATCGTACGAATGGATTAGAATGGATCGTACGAATGAATTAGAATGGATCGTGCGAATGAATTAGAATGGATTGTGCGAATAAATTAGAATGGATCGTGCGAATGAATTAGAATGGATCGTACGAATGAATTAGAATAGATATATTTATGCGAATGAATTAGAATGGATAGAATGAATGAATTAGAATGGATACATTTGTGCGAATGAATTAGAATGGATCGTACGAATGAATTAGAATGGATCGTACGAATGAATTAGAATGGATACAATTGTGCGAATGAATTAGAATGGATCGTACGAATGAATTAGAATGGATCGTACGAATGAATTAGATCGTACGAACGAATTAGAATGGATCATACGAATGAATTAGAATGGATACATTTGAGCGAATGAATTAGAATGGATCATACGAATGAATTAGAAAGGATCATAGGAATGAATTAGAATGGATCGTGCAAATGAATTAGAATGGATACATTCGTGCGAATGAATTAGAATGGATCGTAGGAATGAATTAGAATGGATCATACGAATGAATTAGAATGGTTACATTCGTGTGAATGAATTAGAATGGATCGTACGAATGGTTTAGAATGGATCGTACGAATGGATTAGAATGGATCGTACGAATGAATTAGAATGGATCGTACAAATGAATTAGAAAGGTTACATTTGTGAGAATGAATTAGAATGGATCGTACGAATGAATTAGAATGGATCATACGAATGAATTAGAATGGATCGTACGAATGAATTAGAATGGATCGTGTGAATGAAATCGATCGTACGAATGAATTAGAATGGATCGTACGGATCGTACGAATGAATTAGAATGGATCATGCGAATGAATTAGAATGGATCGTACGAATGAATAAGAATGGATCATACGAATGAATAAGAATGGATCGTATGAATGAATTAGAATGGATCGTACGAATGTATCCATTCTAATTCATTCATACGATCCATTCTAATTCGTTCATATGATCCATTCAAATTCGTTCGTACGATCCATTCTAATTCGTTCGTACGATCCATTCTAATTCATTCATATGATCCATTCTAATACATTCGTACGATCCATTCTAATTCATTCTCACAAATGTAACCTTTCTAATTCATTCGCTCGAATGTATCCATTTTAATTCATTTGTACGATCCATTCTAATTCATTCGTACGATCTAATTCATTCATTCGATCCATTCTAATTCATTCGTACGATAGATTCTAATTCATTCGCACGATCCATTCTAATTCATTCGTACGATCTATTCTAATTCATTCATATGATCCATTATAATCCATTCGTACGATCCATTCTAATTCATTCGTACTATCCATTCTAATTCATTCTCACAAATGTAACCTTTCTAATTCATTTGTACGATCCATTCTTATTCATTCGTACGATCCATTCTAATCTATTCGTACGATCCATTCTAATTCATTCCTATGATCTATTCTAATTCATTCGTACGATCCATTCTAATCCATTCGTACGATCCATTCTAATCCATTCGTACGATCCATTCTAACTCATTCTCACAAATGTAACCTTTCTAATTTATTTGTACGATCCATTCTAATTCATTCGTACGATCCTTTCTAATTCATTCGTACGATCCATTCTAATCCATTCGTACGATCCATTCTAATTCATTCGCACGAATGTAACCATTCTAATTCATTCGTACAATCCATTCTAATTCATTCATACAATCCATTCTAATTCATTTGCATGAATGTATCCATTCTAATTAATTCGTACGACCCATTCTAATTCATTCGTATGATCCATTCTTATTCATTCACACGATCCAGTCTAATTGATTCGCACGATCCATTCTAATTCATTCGGACGAATGTATCCATTCTAATTCATTCGTACGATCCATTCTAATTCATTAATATGATCCATTCTAATTCATTCGTACGATCCATTCTAATTCATATGCACAAAGGTATCCATTCTAGTTCATTTGCATGATCCATTCTAATTCATTCCGATGATCCATTCTAATTCATTCGTACGATCCATTCTAATTCATTCGCTCGAATGTATCCATTCTAATTCATTCGTATGATCCTTTCTAATTCGTTCATTCGATCCATTCTAATTCGTTCGTATGATCCATTCTAATTCATTCGTACGATTCATTCTAATTCATTCGCACGATCCATTCTAATTCATTCGTACGATCCATTCTAATTCATTCGTATGATCAATTCTAATTCATTCGCACGATCCATTCTAATTCATTCGTACGATCCATTCTAATTCATTCGCACGAATGTAACCATTCTAATTCATTCGTACGATCCATTCTAACTCATTCCTACGATCCATTCTAATTCATTCGCACGAATGTATCCATTTTAATTCATTTGCACGATCCATTCTAATTCATTCCAATGATCCATTCTAGTTCATTCGTACGATCCATTCTAATTCATTCGCTCGAATGTATCCATTCTAATTCATTCGTACGATTCATTCTAATTCATTCGCACGATCCATTCTAATTCATTCGTACGATCCATTCTTATTCATTCATACGATCCATTCTAATTCATTTGTACGAATGAATTAGAATGGATCGTACGAATGGATTAGAATGGATCGTACGAATGAATTAGAATGGATCGAACGAACGAATTAGAATAGATCGTATGAACAAATTCGAATGGGTCGTACGAATGAATTAGAATGGATACATTCGAGCGAATGAATTAGAATGGAATGTACGAATGAATTAGAATGGATCATAGGAATGAATTAGAATGGATCGTGCAAATGAATTAGAATGGATAAATTCGTGCGAATGAATTAGAATGGATCGTAGGAATGAATTAGAATGGATCGTACGAATGAATTAGAATGGTTACATTCATGCGAATGAATTAGAATGGATCGTACGAATGGATTAGAATGGATCATACGAATGGATTACAATGGATCGTACGAATGAATTAGAATGGATCGTACAAATGAATTAGAAAGGTTACATTTGTGAGAATGAATTAGAATGGATCATACGAATGAATTAGAATGGATCGTACAAATAGATTAGAATGGATCGTACGAATGAATTAGAATGGATCGTGCAAATGAATTAGAATGGATTGTGTGAATAAATTAGAATGGATCGTGCGAATGAATTAGAATGGATCGTACGAATGAATTAGAATGGATATATTTATGCGAATGAATTAGAATGGATCGAACGAATGAATTAGAATGGATACATTTGTGCGAATGAATTAGAATAGATCGTTCGAATGAATTAGAATGGATCGTACGAATGAATTAGAATGGATACATTTGTGCGAATGAATTAGAATGGATCGTACGAATGAATTAGAATGGATCGTACGAATGAATTAGATCGTACGAACGAATTAGAATGGATCGTACGAATGAATTAGAATGGATACATTCGAGCGAATGAATTAGAATGGATCGTACGAATGAATTAGAATGGATCATAGGAATGAATTAGAATGGATCGTGCAAATGAATTAGAATAGATACATTCATGCGAATGAATTAGAATGGATCGTAGGAATGAATTAGAATGGATCATACGAATGAATTAGAATGGTTACATTCGTGTGAATGAATTAGAATGGATCGTACGAATGGTTTAGAATGGATCGTACGAATGGATTAGAATGGATCGTACGAATGAATTAGAATGGATCGTACAAATGAATTAGAAAGGTTACATTTGTGAGAATGAATTAGAATGGATCGTACGAATGAATTAGAATGGATCATACGAATGAATTAGAATGGATCGTACGAATGAATTAGAATGGATCGTGTGAATGAATTAGAATCGATCGTACGAATGAATTAGAATGGATCATACGGATCGTACGAATGAATTAGAATGGATCATGCGAATGAATTAGAATGGATCGTACGAATGAATAAGAATGGATCGTATGAATGAATTAGAATGGATCGTACGAATGTATCCATTCTAATTCATTCGTACGATTCATTCTAATTCGTTCATATGATCCATTCAAATTCGTTCGTACGATCCATTCTAATTCGTTCGTACGATCCATTCTAATTCATTCGTATGATCCATTCTAATTCATTCGTACGATCCATTCTAATTCATTCTCACAAATGTAACCTTTCTAATTCATTCGCTCGAATGTATCCATTTTAATTCATTCGTACGATCCATTCTAATTCATTCGTACGATCCATTCTAATTCATTGGTACTATAGATTCTAATTCATTCGCACAATCCATTCTAATTCATTCGTACGATCTATTTTAATTCATTCATATGATCCATTCGAATCCATTCGTACGATCCATTCTAATTCATTCGTACGATCCATTCTAATTCATTCTCACAAATGTAACCTTTCTAATTTATTTGTACGATCCATTCTTATTCATTCGTACGATCCATTCTAATCTATTCGTACGGTCCATTCTAATTCATTCCTTTGATCTATTCAAATTCATTCGTACGATCCATTCTAATCCATTCGTACGATCCATTCTAATCCATTCGTACGATCCATTCTAATTCATTCGTACGATCCGTTCTAACTCATTCTCACAAATGTAACCTTTCTAATTTATTTGTACGATCCATTCTAATTCATTCGTACGATCCATTCTAATCCATTCGTACGATCCATTCTAATTCATTCGCACGAATGTAACCATTCTAATTCATTCGTACAATCCATTCTAATTCATTCATACAATCCATTGTAATTCATTCATACAATCCATTCTAATTCATTCGTTTGATCCATTCTTATTCATTCGCACGATCCAGTCTAATTGATTCGCACGATCCATTCTAATTCATTCGCACGAATGTATCCATTTTAATTCATTCGTACGATCCATTCTAATTCATGAATATGATCCATTCTAATTCATTCGTACGATCCATTCTAATTCATATGCACAAAGGTATCCATTCTAATTCATTTGCATGATCCATTCTAATTCATTCCTATGATCCATTCTAATTCAATCGTACGATCCATTCTAATTCATTCGCTCGAATGTATCCATTCTAATTCATTTGTATGATCCTTTCTAATTCGTTCATTCGATCCATTCTAATTCGTTCGTACGATCCATTCTAATTCATTCGTACGATTCATTCTAATTCATTCGCACGATCCATTCTAATTCATTCGTACGATCCATTCTAATTCATTCGTATGATCAATTCTAATTCATTCGCACGATCCATTCTAATTCATTCGTACGATCCATTCTAATTCATTCGCAAAAATGTAACCATTCTAATTCATTCGTACGATCCATTCTAACTCATTCCTACGATCCATTCTAATTCGTTCGCACGAATGTGTCCATTCTAATTCATTTGCACGATCCATTCTAATTCATTCCTATGATCCATTCTAGTTCATTCGTACGATCCATTCTAATTCATTCGCTCGAATGTATCCATTCTAATTCATTCGTACGAATTATTCTAATTCATTCGCACGATCCATTCTAATTCATTCGTATGATCCATTCTTATTCATTCATACGATCCATTCTAATTCATTTGTACGAATGAATTAGAATGGATCGTACGAATGGATTAGAATGGATCGTACGAATGAATTAGAATGGATCGTACGAACGAATTAGAATGGATCGTATACACAAATTAGAATGGGTCGTACGAATGAATTAGAATGGATACATTCGAGCGAATGAATTAGAATGGATCGTACGAATGAATTAGAATGGATCATAGGAATGAATTAGAATGGATCGTGCAAATGAATTAGAATGGATACATTCGTGCGAATGAATTAGAATGGATCGTAGGAATGAATTAGAATGGATCGTACGAATGAATTAGAATGGTTACATTCGTGCGAATGAGTTAGAATGGATCGTACGAATGGATTAGAATGGATCATACGAATGGATTAGAATGGATCGTACGAATGAATTAGAATGGATCGTACAAATGAATTAGAAAGGTTACATTTGTGAGAATGAATTAGAATGGATCGTACGAATGGATTAGAATGGATCGTACGAATGGATTAGAATGGATCGTACGAATGGATTAGAATGGATCGTACGAATGAATTAGAATGAATCGTGCGAATGAATTAGAATGGATTGTGCGAATAAATTAGAATGGATCGTGCGAATAATTTAGAATGGATCGTACGAATGAATTAGAATGGATATATTTATGCGAATGAATTAGAATGGATCGAACGAATGAATTAGAATGGATACATTTGTGCGAATGAATTAGAATGGATCGTACGAATGAATTAGAATGGATCGTACGAATGAATTAGATTGGACACATTTGTGCGAACGAATTAGAATGGATCGTACGAATGAATTAGAATGGATCGTACGAATGAATTAGATCGTACGAACGAATTAGAATGGATCGTACGAATGAATTAGAATGGATACATTCGAGCGAATGAATTAGAATGGATCGTACGAATGAATTAGAATGGATCATAGGAATGAATTAGAATGGATCGTGCAAATGAATTAGAATGGATACATTCGTGCGAATGAATTAGAATGGATCTTACGAATGAATTAGAATGGATCATACGAATGAATTAGAATGGTTACATTTGTGTGAATGAATTAGAATGGATCGTACGAATGGTTTAGAATGGATCGTACGAATGGATTAGAATGGATCGTACGAATGAATTAGAATGGATCGTACAAATGAATTAGAAAGGTTACATTTGTGAGAATGAATTAGAATGGATCGTACGAATGAATTAGAATGGATCATAAGAATGAATTAGAATGGATCGTACGAATGAATTAGAATGGATCGTGTGAATGAATTAGAATCGATCGTACGAATGATTTAGAATGGATCGTACGGATCGTACGAATGAATTAGAATGGATCATATGAATGAATTAGAATGGATCGTACGAATGAATAAGAATGGATCGTACGAATGAATTAGAATGGATCGTACGAATGTATCCATTCTAATTCATTTGTACGATCCATTCTAATTCGTTCATATGATCCATTCAAATTCGTTCGTACGATCCATTCTAATTCGTTCGTACGATCCATTCTAATTCATTCGTATGATCCATTCTAATTCATTCGTACGATCCATTCTAATTCATTCTCACGAATGTAACCTGTCTAATTCATTTGTATGATCCATTCTAATTCAATCATACGATCCATTCTAATCCATTCTTACGATCCATTCTAATCCATTCGTACGATCCATTCTAATCCATTCGTATGATCCATTCTAATTCATTCGTACGATCCATTCTAATTCATTCGCACAAATGTAACCTTTCTAATTCATTTGTACAATCCATTCTAATTCATTCGTACGATCCATTCTACTCTATTAGTACGATCCATTCTAAACCATTCGTACGATCCATTCTAATTCATTCGCACGAATGTAACCATTCTAATTCATTCGTATGATCCATTCTAATTCATTCCTACGATCCATTCTAATTCATTCGCACGAATGTATCCATTCTAATTCATTTGCATGATCCATTTTAATTCATTCCTATGATCCATTCTAATTCATTCGTACGATCCATTCTAATTCATTCGCTCGAATGTATCCATTCTAATTTATTCGTACGATCCATTCTAATTCGTTCGTATGATCTAATTCATTCGTACGATCCATTCTAATTCATTAGTACGATCCATTCTAATTCATTCGCACAGATGTATCCATTCTAATTCATTCGTACGATCCATTCTAATTCATTCGTATGATCCATTCTAATTCATTCGCACAAATGTATCCATTCTAATTCATTCGTTCGATCCATTCTAATTCATTCGCATAAATATATCCATTCTAATTCATTCGTACGATCCATTCTAATTCATTCGCACGATCCATTCTAATTCATTCGCACAAATGTATCCATTCTAATTCATTCGTACGATCCATTCTAATTCATTCGCTCGAATGTATCCATTCTAATTCATTCGTACGATCCATTCTAATTCGTTCGTATGATCTAATTCATTCGTACGATCCATTCTAATTCATTAGTACTATCCATTCTAATTCATTCGCACAGATGTATCCATTCTAATTCATTCGTACGATCCATTCTAATTCATTCGTATGATCCATTCTAATTCATTCGCACAAATGTATCCATTCTAATTCATTCGTTCGATCCATTCTAATTCATTCGCATAAATATATCCATTCTAATTCATTCGTACGATCCATTCTAATTCATTCGCACGATCCATTCTAATTCATTCGCACAAATGTATCCATTCTAATTCATTCGTACGATCCATTCTAATCCATTCTAATTCATTCGTACGATCCATTCTAATTCATTCGCTCGAATGTATCCATTCTAATTCATTCGTACGAATTATTCTAATTCATTCGCACGATCCATTCTAATTCATTCGTACGATCCATTCTTATTCATTCATACGATCCATTCTAATTTATTTGTACGAATGAATTAGAATGGATCGTAAGAATGGATTAGAATGTATCGTACGAATGAATTAGATTGGATCATACGAACGAATTAGAATGGATCGTATGAACAAATTAGAATGGGTCGTACAAATGATATAGAATGGATACATTCGAGCGAATGAATTAGAATGGATCGTACGAATGAATTAGAATGGATCGTAGGAATGAATTAGAATGGATCGTACGAATGAATTAGAATGGTTACATTCGTGCGAATGAATTAGAATGGATCGTACGAATGGATTAGAATGGATCATACGAATGGATTAGAATGGATCGTACGAATGAATTAGAATGGATCGTACAAATGAATTAGAAAGGTTACATTTGTGAGAATGAATCAGAATGGATCGTACGAATGAATTAGAATGGATCGTACGAATGGATTAGAATGGATCGTACGAATGGATTAGAATGGATCGTACGAATGGATTAGAATGGATCGTGCGAATGAATTAGAATGGATTGTGCGAATAAATTAGAATGGATCGTGCGAATAATTTAGAATGGATCGTACGAATGAATTAGAATGGATATATTTATGCGAATGAATTAGAATGAATCGAACGAATGAATTAGAATGGATGCATTTGTGCGAATGAATTAGAATGGATCGTACGAATGAATTAGAATGGATCATACGAATGAATTAGAATGGATACATTTGTGCGAACGAATTAGAATGGATCGTACGAATGAATTAGAATGGATCGTACGAATGAATTAGATCGTACGAACGAATTAGAATGGATCGTACGAATGAATTAGAATGGATACATTCGAGCGAATGAATTTGAATGGATCGTACGAATGAATTAGAATGGATCATAGGAATGAATTAGAATGGATCGTGCAAATGAATTAGAATGGATACATTCGTGCGAATGAATTAGAATGGATCGTTGGAATGAATTAGAATGGATCATACGAATGAATTAGAATGGTTACATTCGTGTGAATGAATTAGAATGGATCGTACGAATGGTTTAGAATGGATCGTACGAATGGATTAGAATGGATCGTATGAATGAATTAGAATGGATCATATAAATGAATTAGAAAGGTTACATTTGTGAGAATGAATTAGAATGGATCGTACGAATGAATTAGAATGGATCATACGAATGAATTAGAATGGATCGTACGAATGAATTAGAATGGATCGTGTGAATGAATTAGAATCGATCGTACGAATGATTTAGAATGGATCGTACGGATCGTACGAATGAATTAGAATGGATCATGCGAATGAATTAGAATGGATCGTACGAATGAATAAGAATGGATCGTACGAATGTATCCATTCTAATTCATTCGTACGATCCATTCTAATTCGTTCATATGATCCATTCAAATTCGTTCGTACGATCCATTCTAATTCGTTCGTACGATCCATTCTAATTCATTCATATGATCCATTCTAATTCATTCATACGATCCATTCTAATTCATTCTCACGAATGTAACCTTTCTAATTCATTTGTATGATCCATTCTAATTCATTCATACGATCCATTCTAATCCATTCATACGATCCATTCTAATCCATTCGTACGATCCATTCTAATCCATTCGTATGATCCATTCTAATACATTCGTACGATCCATTCTAATTCATTCTCACAAATGTAACCTTTCTAATTCATTTGTACAATCCATTCTAATTCATTCGTACGATCCATACTACTCTATTCGAACGATCCATTCTAAACCATTCGTACGATCCATTCTAATTCATTCGCACGAATGTAACCATTCTAATTCATTCGTACGATCCATTCTAATTCATTCCTACGATCCATTCTAATTCATTCGCACGAATGTATCCATTCTAATTCATTTGCATGATCTATTCTAATTCATTCCTATGATCCATTCTAATTCATTCGTACGATCCATTCTAATTCATTCGCTCAAATGTATCCATTCTAATTCATTCGTACGATCCATTCTAATTCGTTCGTACGATCTAATTCATTCGTACGATCCATTCTAATTCATTAGTACGATCCATTCTAATTCATTCGCCCAGATGTATCCATTCTAATTCATTCGTACGATCCATTCTAATTCATTCGTATGATCCATTCTAATTCATTCGCACAAATGTATCCATTCTAATTCATTCGTTCGATCCATTCTAATTCATTCGCATAAATATATCCATTCTAATTCATTCGTACGATCCATTCTAATTCATTCGCACGATCCATTCTAATTCATTCGCACAAATGTATCCATTCTAATTCATTCGTACGATCCATTCTAATTCATTCGCTCGAATGTATCCATTCTAATTCATTCGTACGATCCATTCTAATTCGTTCGTATGATCTAATTCATTCGTACGATCCATTCTAATTCATTAGTACGATCCATTCTAATTCATTCGCACAGATGTATCCATTCTAATTCATTCGTACGATCCATTCTAATTCATTCGTATGATCCATTCTAATTCATTCGCACAAATGTATCCATTCTAATTCATTCGTTCGATCCATTCTAATTCATTCGCATAAATATATCCATTCTAATTCATTCGTACGATCCATTCTAATTCATTCGCACGATCCATTCTAATTCATTCGCACAAATGTATCCATTCTAATTCATTCGTACGATCCATTCTAATCCATTCTAATTCATTCGTACGATCCATTCTAATTCATTCGCTCGAATGTATCCATTCTAATTCATTCGTACGAATTATTCTAATTCATTCGCACGATCCATTCTAATTCATTCGTACGATCCATTCTTATTCATTCATACGATCCATTCTAATTTATTTGTACGAATGAATTAGAATGGATCGTAAGAATGGATTAGAATGTATCGTACGAATGAATTAGATTGGATCATACGAACGAATTAGAATGGATCGTATGAACAAATTAGAATGGGTCGTACAAATGATATAGAATGGATACATTCGAGCGAATGAATTAGAATGGATCGTACGAATGAATTAGAATGGATCGTAGGAATGAATTAGAATGGATCGTACGAATGAATTAGAATGGTTACATTCGTGCGAATGAATTAGAATGGATCGTACGAATGGATTAGAATGGATCATACGAATGGATTAGAATGGATCGTACGAATGAATTAGAATGGATCGTACAAATGAATTAGAAAGGTTACATTTGTGAGAATGAATCAGAATGGATCGTACGAATGAATTAGAATGGATCGTACGAATGGATTAGAATGGATCGTACGAATGGATTAGAATGGATCGTACGAATGAATAAGAATGGATCGTGCGAATGAATTAGAATGGATTGTGCGAATAAATTAGAATGGATCGTGCGAATAATTTAGAATGGATCGTACGAATGAATTAGAATGGATATATTTATGCGAATGAATTAGAATGAATCGAACGAATGAATTAGAATGGATGCATTTGTGCGAATGAATTAGAATGGATCGTACGAATGAATTAGAATGGATCATACGAATGAATTAGAATGGATACATTTGTGCGAACGAATTAGAATGGATCGTACGAATGAATTAGAATAGATCGTACGAATGAATTAGATCGTACGAACGAATTAGAATGGATCGTACGAATGAATTAGAATGGATACATTCGAGCGAATGAATTTGAATGGATCGTACGAATGAATTAGAATGGATCATAGGAATGAATTAGAATGGATCGTGCAAATGAATTAGAATGGATACATTCGTGCGAATGAATTAGAATGGATCGTTGGAATGAATTAGAATGGATCATACGAATGAATTAGAATGGTTACATTCGTGTGAATGAATTAGAATGGATCGTACGAATGGTTTAGAATGGATCGTACGAATGGATTAGAATGGATCGTACGAATGAATTAGAATGGATCATATAAATGAATTAGAAAGGTTACATTTGTGAGAATGAATTAGAATGGATCGTACGAATGAATTAGAATGGATCATACGAATGAATTAGAATGGATCGTACGAATGAATTAGAATGGATCGTGTGAATGAATTAGAATCGATCGTACGAATGATTTAGAATGGATCGTACGGATCGTACGAATGAATTAGAATGGATCATGCGAATGAATTAGAATGGATCGTACGAATGAATAAGAATGGATCGTACGAATGTATCCATTCTAATTCATTCGTACGATCCATTCTAATTCGTTCATATGATCCATTCAAATTCGTTCGTACGATCCATTCTAATTCGTTCGTACGATCCATTCTAATTCATTCGTATGATCCATTCTAATTCATTCATACGATCCATTCTAATTCATTCTCACGAATGTAACCTTTCTAATTCATTTGTATGATCCATTCTAATTCATTCATACGATCCATTCTAATCCATTCATACGATCCATTCTAATCCATTCGTACGATCCATTCTAATCCATTCGTATGATCCATTCTAATACATTCGTACGATCCATTCTAATTCATTCTCACAAATGTAACCTTTCTAATTCATTTGTACAATCCATTCTAATTCATTCGTACGATCCATACTACTCTATTCGAACGATCCATTCTAAACCATTCGTACGATCCATTCTAATTCATTCGCACGAATGTAACCATTATAATTCATTCGTACGATCCATTCTAATTCATTCCTACGATCCATTCTAATTCATTCGCACGAATGTATCCATTCTAATTCATTTGCATGATCTATTCTAATTCATTCCTATGATCCATTCTAATTCATTCGTACGATCCATTCTAATTCATTCGCTCAAATGTATCCATTCTAATTCATTCGTACGATCCATTCTAATTCGTTCGTACGATCTAATTCATTCGTACGATCCATTCTAATTCATTAGTACGATCCATTCTAATTCATTCGCCCAGATGTATCCATTCTAATTCATTCGTACGATCCATTCTAATTCATTCGTATGATCCATTCTAATTCATTCGCACAAATGTATCCATTCTAATTCATTCGTTCGATCCATTCTAATTCATTCGCATAAATATATCCATTCTAATTCATTCGTACGATCCATTCTAATTCATTCGCACGATCCATTCTAATTCATTCGCACAAATGTATCCATTCTAATTCATTCGTACGATCCATTCTAATTCATTCGCTCGAATGTATCCATTCTAATTCATTCGTACGATCCATTCTAATTCGTTCGTATGATCTAATTCATTCGTACGATCCATTCTAATTCATTAGTACGATCCATTCTAATTCATTCGCACAGATGTATCCATTCTAATTCATTCGTACGATCCATTCTAATTCATTCGTATGATCCATTCTAATTCATTCGCACAAATGTATCCATTCTAATTCATTCGTTCGATCCATTCTAATTCATTCGCATAAATATATCCATTCTAATTCATTCGTACGATCCATTCTAATTCATTCGCACGATCCATTCTAATTCATTCGCACAAATGTATCCATTCTAATTCATTCGTACGATCCATTCTAATCCATTCTAATTCATTCGTACGATCCATTCTAATTCATTCGCTCGAATGTATCCATTCTAATTCATTCGTACGAATTATTCTAATTCATTCGCACGATCCATTCTAATTCATTCGTACGATCCATTCTTATTCATTCATACGATCCATTCTAATTTATTTGTACGAATGAATTAGAATGGATCGTAAGAATGGATTAGAATGTATCGTACGAATGAATTAGATTGGATCATACGAACGAATTAGAATGGATCGTATGAACAAATTAGAATGGGTCGTACAAATGATATAGAATGGATACATTCGAGCGAATGAATTAGAATGGATCGTACGAATGAATTAGAATGGATCGTAGGAATGAATTAGAATGGATCGTACGAATGAATTAGAATGGTTACATTCGTGCGAATGAATTAGAATGGATCGTACGAATGGATTAGAATGGATCATACGAATGGATTAGAATGGATCGTACGAATGAATTAGAATGGATCGTACAAATGAATTAGAAAGGTTACATTTGTGAGAATGAATCAGAATGGATCGTACGAATGAATTAGAATGGATCGTACGAATGGATTAGAATGGATCGTACGAATGGATTAGAATGGATCGTACGAATGAATAAGAATGGATCGTGCGAATGAATTAGAATGGATTGTGCGAATAAATTAGAATGGATCGTGCGAATAATTTAGAATGGATCGTACGAATGAATTAGAATGGATATATTTATGCGAATGAATTAGAATGAATCGAACGAATGAATTAGAATGGATGCATTTGTGCGAATGAATTAGAATGGATCGTACGAATGAATTAGAATGGATCATACGAATGAATTAGAATGGATACATTTGTGCGAACGAATTAGAATGGATCGTACGAATGAATTAGAATAGATCGTACGAATGAATTAGATCGTACGAACGAATTAGAATGGATCGTACGAATGAATTAGAATGGATACATTCGAGCGAATGAATTTGAATGGATCGTACGAATGAATTAGAATGGATCATAGGAATGAATTAGAATGGATCGTGCAAATGAATTAGAATGGATACATTCGTGCGAATGAATTAGAATGGATCGTTGGAATGAATTAGAATGGATCATACGAATGAATTAGAATGGTTACATTCGTGTGAATGAATTAGAATGGATCGTACGAATGGTTTAGAATGGATCGTACGAATGGATTAGAATGGATCGTACGAATGAATTAGAATGGATCATATAAATGAATTAGAAAGGTTACATTTGTGAGAATGAATTAGAATGGATCGTACGAATGAATTAGAATGGATCATACGAATGAATTAGAATGGATCGTACGAATGAATTAGAATGGATCGTGTGAATGAATTAGAATCGATCGTACGAATGATTTAGAATGGATCGTACGGATCGTACGAATGAATTAGAAAGGATCATGCGAATGAATTAGAATGGATCGTACGAATGAATAAGAATGGATCGTACGAATGTATCCATTCTAATTCATTCGTACGATCCATTCTAATTCGTTCATATGATCCATTCAAATTCGTTCGTACGATCCATTCTAATTCGTTCGTACGATCCATTCTAATTCATTCGTATGATCCATTCTAATTCATTCATACGATCCATTCTAATTCATTCTCACGAATGTAACCTTTCTAATTCATTTGTACGATCCATTCTAATTCATTCATACGATCCATTCTAATCCATTCATACGATCCATTCTAATCCATTCGTACGATCCATTCTAATCCATTCGTATGATCCATTCTAATACATTCGTACGATCCATTCTAATTCATTCTCACAAATGTAACCTTTCTAATTCATTTGTACAATCCATTCTAATTCATTCGTACGATCCATACTACTCTATTCGAACGATCCATTCTAAACCATTCGTACGATCCATTCTAATTCATTCGCACGAATGTAACCATTCTAATTCATTCGTACGATCCATTCTAATTCATTCCTACGATCCATTCTAATTCATTCGCACGAATGTATCCATTCTAATTCATTTGCATGATCTATTCTAATTCATTCCTATGATCCATTCTAATTCATTCGTACGATCCATTCTAATTCATTCGCTCAAATGTATCCATTCTAATTCATTCGTACGATCCATTCTAATTCGTTCGTACGATCTAATTCATTCGTACGATCCATTCTAATTCATTAGTACGATCCATTCTAATTCATTCGCCCAGATGTATCCATTCTAATTCATTCGTACGATCCATTCTAATTCATTCGTATGATCCATTCTAATTCATTCGCACAAATGTATCCATTCTAATTCATTCGTTCGATCCATTCTAATTCATTCGCATAAATATATCCATTCTAATTCATTCGTACGATCCATTCTAATTCATTCGCACGATCCATTCTAATTCATTCGCACAAATGTATCCATTCTAATTCATTCGTACGATCCATTCTAATCCATTCTAATTCATTCGTACGATCCATTCTAATTCATTTGCAAAAATGTAACCATTCTAATTCATTCGTACGATCCATTCTAACTCATTCCTACGATCCATTCTAATTCGTTCGCACGAATGTGTCCATTCTAATTCATTTGCACGATCCATTCTAATTCATTCCTATGATCCATTCTAGTTCATTCGTACGATCCATTCTAATTCATTCGCTCGAATGTATCCATTCTAATTCATTCGTA
Organism: Chamaelirium japonicum; assembly: GCA_947650365.1. NCBI lineage: Eukaryota > Viridiplantae > Streptophyta > Magnoliopsida > Liliales > Melanthiaceae > Chamaelirium > Chamaelirium japonicum. The sequence goes on from CANTAL010000241.1 coordinate 177,706, forward strand.
CGAATTATTCTAATTCATTCGCACGATCCATTCTAATTCATTCGTACGATCCATTCTTATTCATTCATACGATCCATTCTAATTCATTTGTACGAATGAATTAGAATGGATCGTACGAATGGATTAGAATGGATTGTACGAATGAATTAGAATGGATCGTACGAATGAATTAGAATGGATCGTATGAACAAATTAGAATGGGTCGTACGAATAAATTAGAATGGATACATTCGAGCGAATGAATTAGAATGGATCGTACGAATGAATTAGAATGGATCATAGGAATGAATTAGAATGGATCGTGCAAATGAATTAGAATGGATACATTCGTGCGAATGAATTAGAATGGATTGTAGGAATGAATTAGAATGGATCGTACGAATGAATTAGAATGGTTACATTCGTGCGAATGAATTAGAATGGATCGTACGAATGGATTAGAATGGATCGTACGAATGAATTAGAATGGATCGTACGAATGAATTAGAATGGATTGTACGAATGAATTAGATTGGACACATTTGTGCGAACGAATTAGAATGGATCGTACGAATGAATTAGAATGGATCGTACGAATGAATTAGATCGTACGAACGAATTAGAATGGATCGTACGAATGAATTAGAATGGATACATTCGAGCGAATGAATTAGAATGGATCGTACGAATGAATTAGAATGGATCATAGGAATTAATTAGAATGGATCGTACGAATGAATTAGAATGGATCGTACGAATGAATTAGATCGTACGAACGAATTAGAATGGATCGTACGAATGAATTAGAATGGATACATTCGAGCAAATGAATTAGAATGGATCGTACGAATGAATTAGAATGGATCATAGGAATTAATTAGAATGGATCGTGCAAATGAATTAAAATGGATACATTCATGCGAATGAATTAGAATGGATCGTACGAATGAACTAGAATGGATCATAGGAATGAATTAGAATGGATCGTGCAAATGAATTAGAATGGACACATTCGTGCGAACGAATTAGAATGGATCGTAGGAATGAGTTAGAATGGATCGTACGAATGAATTAGAATGGTTACATTTTTGCGAATGAATTAGAATGGATCGTACGAATGAATTAGAATGGATTAGAATGGATCGTACGAATGAATTAGAATGGATACATTTGTGCGAATGAATTAGAATGGATCGTGCGAATGAATTAGAATGGATCGTACGAATGAATTAGAATGGATATATTTATGCGAATGAATTAGAATGGATCGAACGAATGAATTAGAATGGATACAAATGGATTAGAATGGATCGTACGAATGGTTTAGAATGGATCGTACGAATGGATTAGAATGGATCGTACGAATGAATTAGAATGGATCGTACAAATGAATTAGAAAGGTTACATTTGTGAGAATGAATTAGAATGGATCGTACGAATGAATTAGAATGGATCATAAGAATGAATTAGAATGGATCGTACGAATGAATTAGAATGGATTGTGTGAATGAATTAGAATCGATCGTACGAATGATTTAGAATGGATCGTACGGATCGTACGAATGAATTAGAATGGATCATATGAATGAATTAGAATGGATCGTACGAATGAATAAGAATGGATCGTACGAATGAATTAGAATGGATCGTACGAATGTATCCATTCTAATTCATTCGTACGATCCATTCTAATTCGTTCATATGATCCATTCAAATTCGTTCGTACGATCCATTCTAATTCGTTCGTACGATCCATTCTAATTCATTCGTATGATCCATTCTGATTCATTCGTACGATCCATTCTAATTCATTCTCACGAATGTAACCTGTCTAATTCATTTGTATGATCCATTCTAATTCATTCATACGATCCATTCTAATCCATTCATACGATCCATTCTAATCCATTCGTACGATCCATTCTAATCCATTCGTATGATCCATTCTAATTCATTCGTACGATCCATTCTAATTCATTCTCACAAATGTAACCTTTCTAATTCATTTGTACAATCCATTCTAATTCATTCGTACGATCCATTCTTCTCTATTAGTACGATCCATTCTAAACCATTCGTACGATCCATTCTAATTCATTCGCACGAATGTAACCATTCTAATTCATTCGTATGATCCATTCTAATTCATTCCTACGATCCATTCTAATTCATTCGCACGAATGTATCCATTCTAATTCATTTGCATGATCCATTCTAATTCATTCCTATGATCCATTCTAATTCATTCGTACGATCCATTCTAATTCATTCGCTCGAAAGTATCCATTCTAATTCATTCGTACGATCCATTCTAATTCGTTCGTATGATCTAATTCATTCGTACGATCCATTCTAATTCATTAGTACGATCCATTCTAATTCATTCGCACAGATGTATCCATTCTAATTCATTCGTACGATCCATTCTAATTCATTCGTATGATCCATTCTAATTCATTCGCACAAATGTATCCATTCTAATTCATTCGTTCGATCCATTCTAATTCATTCGCATAAATATATCCATTCTAATTCATTCGTACGATCCATTCTAATTCATTCGCACGATCCATTCTAATTCATTCGCACAAATGTATCCATTCTAATTCATTCGTACGATCCATTCTAATCCATTCTAATTCATTCGTACGATCCATTCTAATTCATTCGCTCGAATGTATCCATTCTAATTCATTCGTACGAATTATTCTAATTCATTCGCATGATCCATTCTAATTCATTCGTACGATCCATTCTTATTCATTCATACGATCCATTCTAATTTATTTGTACGAATGAATTAGAATGGATCGTACGAATGGATTAGAATGGATCGTACGAATGAATTAGATTGGATCGTACTAACGAATTAGAATGGATCGTATGAACAAATTAGAATGGGTCGTACGAATGAAATAGAATGGATACATTCGAGCGAATGAATTAGAATGGATCGTACGAATGAATTAGAATGGATCATAGGAATAAATTAGAATGGAACGTGCAAATGAATTAGAATGGATAGATTCGTGCGAATGAATTAGAATGGATCGTAGGAATGAATTAGAATGGATCGTACGAATGAATTAGAATGGTTACATTCGTGCGAATGAATTAGAATGGATCGTACGAATGGATTAGAATGGATCATACGAATGGATTAGAATGGATCGTACGAATGAATTAGAATGGATCGTACAAATGAATTAGAAAGGTTACATTTGTGAGAATGAATTAGAATGGATCGTACGAATGAATTAGAATGGATCGTACGAATGGATTAGAATGGATCGTACGAATGGATTAGAATGGATCGTACGAATGAATAAGAATGGATCGTGCGAATGAATTAGAATGGATTGTGCGAATAAATTAGAATGGATCGTGCGAATAATTTAGAATGGATCGTACGAATGAATTAGAATGGATATATTTATGCGAATGAATTAGAATGGATCGAACGAATGAATTAGAATGGATACATTTGTGCGAATGAATTAGAATGGATCGTACGAATGAATTAGAATGGATCATACGAATGAATTAGAATGGATACATTTGTGCGAACGAATTAGAATGGATCGTACGAATGAATTAGAATGGATCGTACGAATGAATTAGATCGTACGAACGAATTAGAATGGATCGTACGAATGAATTAGAATAGATACATTCGAGCGAATGAATTAGAATGGATCGTACGAATGAATTAGAATGGATCATAGGAATGAATTAGAATGGATCGTGCAAATGAATTAGAATGGATACATTCGTGCGAATGAATTAGAATGGATCGTTGGAATGAATTAGAATGGATCATACGAATGAATTAGAATGGTTACATTCGTGTGAATGAATTAGAATGGATCGTATGAATGGTTTAGAATGGATCGTACGAATGGATTAGAATGGATCGTACGAATGAATTAGAATGGATCGTACAAATGAATTAGAAAGGTTACATTTGTGAGAATGAATTAGAATGGATCGTACGAATGAATTAGAATGGATCATACGAATGAATTAGAATCGATCGTACGAATGAATTAGAATGGATCGTGTGAATGAATTAGAATCGATCGTACGAATGATTTAGAATGGATCGTACGGATCGTACGAATGAATTAGAATGGATCATGCGAATGAATTAGAATGGATCGTACGAATGAATAAGAATGGATCGTACGAATGAATTAGAATGGATCGTACGAATGTATCCATTCTAATTCATTCGTACGATCCATTCTAATTCGTTCATATGATCCATTCAAATTTGTTCATACTATCCATTCTAATTCGTTCGTACGATCCATTCTAATTCATTCGTATGATCCATTCTAATTCATTCGTACGATCCATTCTAATTCATTCTCACGAATGTAACCTTTCTAATTCATTTGTATGATCCATTCTAATTCATTCATACGATCCATTCTAATCCATTCATACGATCCATTCTAATCCATTCGTACGATCCATTCTAATCCATTCGTATGATCCATTCTAATACATTCGTACGATCCATTCTAATACATTCTCACAAATGTAACCTTTCTAATTCATTTGTACAATCCATTCTAATTCATTCGTACGATCCATTCTACTCTATTCGAACGATCCATTCTAAACCATTCGTACGATCCATTCTAATTCATTCGCACGAATGTAACCATTCTAATTCATTCGTACGATCCATTCTAATTCATTCCTATGATCCATTCTAATTCATTCGCACGAATGTATCCATTCTAATTCATTTGCATGATCCATTCTAATTCATTCCTATGATCCATTCTAATTCATTCGTACGATCCATTCTAATTCATTCGCTCGAATGTATCCATTCTAATTCATTCGTACGATCCATTCTAATTCGTTCGTACGATCTAATTCATTCGTACGATCCATTCTAATTCATTAGTACGATCCATTCTAATTCATTCGCACAGATGTATCCATTCTAATTCATTCGTACGATCCATTCTAATTCATTCGTATGATCCATTCTAATTCATTCGCACAAATGTATCCATTCTAATTCATTCGTTCGATCCATTCTAATTCATTCGCATAAATATATCCATTCTAATTCATTCGTACGATCCATTCTAATTCATTCGCACGATCCATTCTAATTCATTCGCACAAATGTATCCATTCTAATTCATTCGTACGATCCATTCTAATCCATTCTAATTCATTCGTACGATCCATTCTAATTCATTAGCTCGAATGTATCCATTCTAATTCATTCGTACGAATTATTCTAATTCATTCGCACGATCCATTCTAATTCATTCGTACGATCCATTCTTATTCATTCATACGATCCATTCTAATTTATTTGTACGAATGAATTAGAATGGATCGTACGAATGGATTAGAATGGATCGTACGAATGAATTAGATTGGATCGTACGAACGAATTAGAATGGATCGTATGAGCAAATTAGAATGGGTCGTACGAATGAATTAGAATGGATACATTCGAGCAAATGAATTAGAATGGATCGTACGAATGAATTAGAATGGATCATAGGAATGAATTAGAATGGATCGTGCAAATGAATTAGAATGGATAGATTCGTGCGAATGAATTAGAATGGATCGTAGGAATGAATTAGAATGGATCGTACGAATGAATTAGAATGGTTACATTCGTGCGAATGAATTAGAATGGATCGTACGAATGGATTAGAATGGATCATACGAATGGATTAGAATGGATCGTACGAATGAATTAGAATGGATCGTACAAATGAATTAGAAAGGTTACATTTGTGAGAATGAATTAGAATGGATCGTACGAATGAATTAGAATGGATCGTACGAATGGATTAGAATGGATCGTACGAATGGATTAGAATGGATCGTACGAATGAATAAGAATGGATCGTGCGAATGAATTAGAATGGATTGTGTGAATAAATTAGAATGGATCGTGCGAATAATTTAGAATGGATCGTACGAATGAATTAGAATGGATATATTTATGCGAATGAATTAGAATGGATCGAACGAATGAATTAGAATGGATACATTTGTGCGAATGAATTAGAATGGATCGTACGAATGAATTAGAATGGATCGTACGAATGAATTAGAATGGATACATTTGTGCGAACGAATTAGAATGGATCGAACGAATGAATTAGAATGGATCGTACGAATGAATTAGATCGTACGAACGAATTAGAATGGATCGTACGAATGAATTAGAATGGATACATTCGAGCGAATGAATTAGAATGGATCGTACGAATGAATTAGAATGGATCATAGGAATGAATTAGAATGGATCGTGCAAATGAATTAGAATGGATACATTCGTGCGAATGAATTAAAATGGATCGTAGGAATGAATTAGAATGGATCATACGAATGAATTAGAATGGTTACATTCGTGTGAATGAATTAGAATGGATCGTACGAATGGTTTAGAATGGATCGTACGAATGGATTAGAATGGATCGTACGAATGAATTAGAATGGATCGTACAAATGAATTAGAAAGGTTACATTTGTGAGAATGAATTAGAATGGATCGTACGAAAGAATTAGAATGGATCATACGAATGAATTAGAATGGATCGTACGAATCAATTAGAATGGATCGTGTGAATGAATTAGAATCGATCGTACGAATGATTTAGAATGGATCGTACGGATCGTACGAATGAATTAGAATGGATCATGCGAATGAATTAGAATGGATCGTACGAATGAATAAGAATGGATCGTACGAATGAATTAGAATGGATCGTACGAATGTATCCATTCTAATTCATTCGTACGATCCATTCTAATTCGTTCATATGATCCATTCAAATTCGTTCGTACGATCCATTCTAATTCGTTCGTACGATCCATTCTAATTCATTCGTATGATCCATTCTAATTCATTCGTACGATCCATTCTAATTCATTCTCACGAATGTAACCTTTCTAATTCATTTGTATGATCCATTCTAATTCATTCATACGATCCATTCTAATCCATTCATACGATCCATTCTAATCCATTCGTACGATCCATTCTAATCCATTTGTATGATCCATTCTAATACATTCGTACGATCCATTCTAATTCATTCTCACAAATGTAACCTTTCTAATTCATTTGTACAATCCATTCTAATTCATTCGTACGATCCATTCTACTCTATTCGTACGATCCATTCTAAACCATTCGTACGATCCATTCTAATTCATTCGCACGAATGTAACCATTCTAATTCATTCGTACGATCCATTCTAATTCATTCCTATGATCCATTCTAATTCATTCGCACGAATGTATCCATTCTAATTCATTTGCATGATCCATTCTAATTCATTCCTATGATCCATTCTAATTCAATCGTACGATCCATTCTAATTCATTCGCTCGAATGTATCCATTCTAATTCATTCGTACGATCCATTCTAATTCGTTCGTACGATCTAATTCATTCGTAAGATCCATTTTTATTCATTAGTACGATCCATTCTAATTCATTCGCACAAATGTATCCATTCTAATTCATTTGTACGATCCATTCTAATTCATTCGTATGATCCATTCTAATTCATTCGCACAAATGTATCCATTCTAATTCATTCGTTTGATCCATTCTAATTCATTCGCATAAATATATCCATTCTAATTCATTCGTACGATCCATTCTAATTCATTCGCATGATCCATTCAAATTCATTCGCACAAATGTATCCATTCTAATTCATTCGTACGATCAATTCTAATTCATTCGTACGATCCATTCTAATTCATTCGTACGATCCATTCTAATCCATTAGTACGATCCATTCTAATCCATTCGTACGATCCATTCTAATTCATTCTCACAAATGTAACCTTTCTAATTCATTTGTACGATCCATTCTAATTCATTTGTACGATCCGTTCTAATCCATTCGTACGATCCATTCTAATCCATTCGTAAGATCCATTCTAATTCATTCGCATGAATGTAACCATTCTAATTCATTCGTACGATCCATTCTAATTCATTCCTACGATCCCTTCTGATTCATTCGCACGAATGTATCCATTCTAATTCATTTGCACGATCCATTCTAATTCATTCCTATGATCCATTCTAATTCATTCGTACAATCCATTCTAATTCATTCGCACGAATGTATCCATTCTAATTCATTCGTACGATCCATTCTAATTCATTCGTACGATCCATTCTAAGCCATTCGTACGATCCATTCTAATCCATTCGTACGATCCATTCTAATCCATTCGTACGATCCATTCTAATGCATTCGTACGATCCTTTCTAATTCATTCTCACAAATGTAACCTTTCTAATTCATTTGTACGATCCATTCTAATTCATTCGTAAGATCCATTCTAATCCTTTCGTACCATCCATTCTAATTCATTCACACGAATGTAACCATTCTAATTCATTCGTACGATCCATTCTAATTCATTAATACAATCCATTCTAATTCATTCGCACGAATGTATCCATTCTAATTAATTCGTACGATCCAATCTAGTTCAAACGTACGATCCATTCTAATTCATCGCACAAATGTATCTATTCTAATTCATTCGTACAATGCGTTCAAATCCATTCGTACGAATGAATTAGAATGGATCGTGTGAATAAATTAGAATCCATCGTATGAATGAATTAGAATGGATCGTACGAATGAATTAGATCGTACGAATGAATTAGAATGGATCGTACGAATGAATTATAATGGATCATACGAATGAATTAGAATGGATACATTCATACGAATGAATTAGAATGGATCGTACGAATGAATTAGAATGGATCGTACTAATGGATTAGGATGGATCGTACGAATGGATTAGAATGTATCGTACGAATGAATTAGAATGGATCATGCAAATGAATTAGAAAGGTTACATTCGTGAGAATAAATTAGAATGGATCGTACGAATGAATTAGAATGGATCATGCGAATGAATTGGAATGGATTGTACTAATGAATTAGAATGGATCGAACGAATGAATTAGAATGGATCATACGAATGAATTAGAATAGATCGTAGGAATGAATTAGAATGGATCATACGAATGAATTAGAATGGATCGTGTGAATGAATTAGAATGGATCGTACGAATGAATTAGAATGGATCGTACGAACGAATTAGAATGGATCGTACGAATGAATTAGAATGGATCGTGTGAATGAATTAGAATGGATCGTACGAACGAATTAGAATGGATCGTACGAACGAATTAGAATGGATCGTACGAACGAATTAGAATTGATCGTACGAACGAATTAGAATGGATCTTACGAATGAATTAGAATGGATACATTCGTGCGAATGAATTAGAATAGATCGTACGAATGAATTATAATGGATCGTACGAATGGATTAGAATGCATTGTACGTATGAATTAGATTGCATCGTACGATCCATTCTAATTCATTCATACGATCCATTCTAATTCATTTGCACAAATGTATCCATTCTAATTCATTCGCTCGAATGTATCCATTTTAATTCATTCGTAAGATCCATTCTAATTCATTCGTACGATCTAATTCACTCGTACGATCCATTCTAATTCATTCGTACGATCGATTCTAATTCATTCGCACGATCCATTCTAATTCATTCGTACGATCCATTCTAATTCATTCGTAGGATCCATTCTAATTTATTCGTTCAAATATATCCATTCTAATTCATTCGTACGATCCATTCTAATTCATTCGTACAAATGTATCTATTCTAATTCATTCGTACAATGTGTTCTAATCCATTCGTACGATCCATTCTAATCCATTCGTACGATCGATTCTATATCATTCGTACGATCCATTCTAATTCATTTGCATGAATGTATCCAATCTAATTCATTCGCACGATCCGTTCTAATTTATTCGTACGATCCATTCTAATTCATTCGTACGATCCATTCTAATTCATTCTCACAAATGTAACCTTTCTAATTCATTTGTACGATCCATTCTAATTCATTCGTACGATCCATTCTAATCCATTTGTGCGATCCATTCTGATCCATTCGTACGATCCATTCTTGTTCATTCGCACGAATGTATCCATTCTAATTCATTCACACGATCCATTCTAATTCATTCGTACGATCCATTCGTACATCGTACGATCCATTCTAATTCATTTGTACGATTCATTCTAATTCATTCGTACGATCCATTCTAATTCATTCCTACGATCCATTCTAATTTATTCGTACGATCCATTCTAATTTATTCATAAAATCCATTCTACTTCGTACGATCCATTCTAATCCATTCGTACAAATCCATTCTAATTCATTCGTACGATCCATTCTAATTCATTCGCACGATCCATTCCAATTCATTCGTACGATCCATTCTAATTCATTCGCATGATCCATTCTAATTCGTCCGATCCATTCTAATTCATTCGTACGATCCATTCTAATCCATTCGCACGATCCATTCTAATTCTTTCATATGATCCATTCTAATTCATTCGCGTGAATGTATCCATTCTAGTTCATTCGTATGCTGCATTCTCATTCATTCATACGCTCCATTCAAATTCATTTGCACGATCCATTCTAATTCATTCGTACGATCCATTCTAATTCATTCATACGATCTATTCTAATTCATTCCCACGAATGTAACCATTCTAATTCATTCGTACGAATGAATGCATTAGAATGGATCGTACGAACGCATTGTACGAATGAATTAGAATGGATACATTTGTATGAATGAATTAGAATGGATCGTGCGAATGAATTAGAATGGATACATTCGTGCGAATGAATTAGAATGGATCGGACGAATGAATTAGAATAGATCGTGCGAATGAATTAGAATGGATCAAGCGAATGAATTTGAATGGAGCGTATGAATGAATTAGAATGGAGCGTACGAATGAACTAGAATGGATACATTCGTGCTAATGAATTAGAATGGATCATATGAAAGAATTAGAATGGATCGTGCGAATGAATTAGAATGGATCGTACGAATGAATTGGAATTGATCGTACGAATGAATTAGAATGGATCGTACGAATGAATTAGAATAGATCCACCGAATGAATTAGAATGGATCATACGAATGAATTAGAATGGATCGTGCGAATGATTCGTGCGAATGAATTAGAATGGATCATGCGAATGAATTAGAATGGATCGTACGAATGAATTAGAATGGATATATTTGAACGAATAAATTAGAATGGATCATACGAATGAATTAGAATGGATCATACGAATGCATTAGAATGGATTGTATGAATGAATTACAATGGATACATTTGAGCGAATGAATTAGAATGGATCGTACGATGAATTAGAATGAATCATACAAATGAATTAGAATGGATTCTAATCCATTCGTACTATCCATTCTAATCTATTCTAATTCATTCTCACAAATGTATCCATTTTAATTCATTCGTACGATCCATTCTAATTCATTCGTACGATCCATTCTAATTCATTCGTACGATCGATTCTAATTCATTCGCACGATCCATCCTAATTCTTTCATATGATCCATTCTAATTCATTCGCACGAATGTATCTATTCTAGTTCATTCGTACGCTCTATTCTAATTCATTCGTACGCTCCATTCAAATTCATTCGCATGATTCATTCTAATTCATTCGCATGATCAATTCTAATTCATTCGTCCGATCCATTCTAATTCATTCGCACGAATGTATCCATTCTAATTCATTCGCACGATCCATTCTAATTCATTCATACAAATGTATCCATTCTAATTCATTCGTACAATGCGTTCGTACGATCCATTCTAATGCATTCATTCGTACGAATGAATTAGAATGGTTACATTCGTGCGAATGCATTAGAATAGATCGTACGAATGAATTAGAATGGATCGTACGAATGAATTAGAATGGATCGTGCGAATGAATTTGAATGGAGCGTACGACTGAATTAGAATGGAGCGAACGAATGAACTAGAATGGATACATTCGTACGAATGAATTGGAATGGATCATATGAAAGAATTAGAATGGATCGTGCGAATGGATTAGAATGGATCGTACGAATGAATTAGAATGGATCGGACGAATTAGAATGGATCATGCGAATGAATTAGAATGGATCGTACGAATGAATTAGAATGGATCGTGCGAATGAATTAGAATCGATCGTATGAATGAATTAGAATGGATTCGTACGAATGAATTAGAAGGGATCGTACGAATGGATTAGAATGGATCGTACAAATTAGAATGGATCGTACGAATGAATTAAAATGGATACATTCATACGACTGAATTAGAATGGATCGTGCGAATTAATTAGAATGGATCGTACGAATGAATTTGAATGTATACATTTGTGCGAATGAATTAGAATGAATCGTACGAATGAATTAGACTGGATCGTTCGAATAAATTAGAATGGATACATTCATACGAATGAATAAGAATGGATCGTACGAATGGATTAGAATGGATCGTACGAATGGATTAGAATGGATCGTACGAATGAATTAGAATGGATCATACAAATGAATTAGAAAGGATACATTCGAGCGAATGAATTAGAGTGGATCCATTCAAATTCATTCGCATGATCCATTCTAATTCATTCGTACGATCCATTCTAATTCATTCTCACGAATGTAACCTTTCTAATTCATTTGTATGATCCATTCTAATTCATTCACACGATCTATTCTAATTCATTCGTACGATCCATTCTAATCCATTCGTACGATCAATTCAAATTCATTCGCACGATCCATTCTAATTCATTCTCACGAATGTAACCTTTCTAATTCATTTGTATGATCCAATCTAATTCATTCGTACGATCCATTCTAATCCATTCGTACAATCCATTCTAATTTAATTCGTGCAATCCATTCAAATTCATTCGCACAAATGTATCCATTCTAATTCATTCGTATGATCCATTTTAATTCATTCGCACGAATGTATCCATTCTAATGCATTCGTACGATCCATTCTAATTCATTCGCACGATCCATTCTAGATCGGACGAATGAATTAGAGTGGATCATGCGAATGAATTAGAATAGATCGTGCAAATGAATTAGAATGGATCATACAAATGAACTAGAAAGGTTACATTCGTGAGAATGAATTAGAATGGATCGTACGGATGAATTAGAATGGATCATGTGAATGAATTTGAATGGATCGTACGAATGAATAACAATGTTTTCTGCGAATGAATTAGAATGGATCGTGCGAATGAATTAGAATGGATTGTACGAATGAGTTAGAATGGATACATTCATGCAAATGAATTAGAATGGATCGTACGAATGAATTAGAATGGATCATACAAATGAATTAGAATGGATCGTACAAATGAATTAGAATGGATCGTACAAATGAATTAGAAAGGTTACATTTGTGAGAATGAATTAGAATGGATCGTACGAATGAATTAGAATGGATCATACGAATGAATTAGAATGGATCGTACGAATGAATTAGAATGGATCGTGTGAATGAATTAGAATCGATCGTACGAATGATTTAGAATGGATCGTACGGATCGTACGAATGAATTAGAATGGATCATGCGAATGAATTAGAATGGATCGTACGAATGAATAAGAATGGATCGTACGAATGAATTAGAATGGATCGTACGAATGTATCCATTCTAATTCATTCGTACGATCCATTCTAACTCGTTCATATGATCCATTCAAATTCGTTCATACTATCCATTCTAATTCGTTCGTACGATCCATTCTAATTCATTCGTATGATCCATTCTAATTCATTCGTACGATCCATTCTAATTCATTCTCACGAATGTAACCTTTCTAATTCATTTGTATGATCCATTCTAATTCATTCATACGATCCATTCTAATCCATTCATACGATCCATTCTAATCCATTCGTACGATCCATTCTAATCCATTCGTATGATCCATTCTAATACATTCGTACGATCCATTCTAATACATTCTCACAAATGTAACCTTTCTAATTCATTTGTACAATCCATTCTAATTCATTCGTACGATCCATTCTACTCTATTCGAACGATCCATTCTAAACCATTCGTACGATCCATTCTAATTCATTCGCACGAATGTAACCATTCTAATTCATTCGTACGATCCATTCTAATTCATTCCTACGATCCATTCTAATTCATTCGCACGAATGTATCCATTCTAATTCATTTGCATGATCCATTCTAATTCATTCCTATGATCCATTCTAATTCATTCGTACGATCCATTCTAATTCATTCGCTCGAATGTATCCATTCTAATTCATTCGTACGATCCATTCTAATTCGTTCGTACGATCTAATTCATTCGTACGATCCATTCTAATTCATTAGTACGATCCATTCTAATTCATTCGCACAGATGTATCCATTCTAATTCATTCGTACGATCCATTCTAATTCATTCGTATGATCCATTCTAATTCATTCGCACAAATGTATCCATTCTAATTCATTCGTTCGATCCATTCTAATTCATTCGCATAAATATATCCATTCTAATTCATTCGTACGATCCATTCTAATTCATTCGCACGATCCATTCTAATTCATTCGCACAAATGTATCCATTCTAATTCATTCGTACGATCCATTCTAATTCATTCGTACGATCCATTCTAATTCATTCGCTCGAATGTATCCATTCTAATTCATTCGTACGAATTATTCTAATTCATTCGCACGATCCATTCTAATTCATTCGTACGATCCATTCTTATTCATTCATACGATCCATTCTAATTTATTTGTACGAATGAATTAGAATGGATCGTACGAATGGATTAGAATGGATCGTACGAATGAATTAGATTGGATCGTACGAACGAATTAGAATGGATCGTATGAGCAAATTAGAATGGGTCGTACGAATGAATTAGAATGGATACATTCGAGCAAATGAATTAGAATGGATCGTACGAATGAATTAGAATGGATCATAGGAATGAATTAGAATGGATCGTGCAAATGAATTAGAATGGATAGATTCGTGCGAATGAATTAGAATGGATCGTAGGAATGAATTAGAATGGATCGTACGAATGAATTAGAATGGTTACATTCGTGCGAATGAATTAGAATGGATCGTACGAATGGATTAGAATGGATCATACGAATGGATTAGAATGGATCGTACGAATGAATTAGAATGGATCGTACAAATGAATTAGAAAGGTTACATTTGTGAGAATGAATTAGAATGGATCGTACGAATGAATTAGAATGGATCGTACGAATGGATTAGAATGGATCGTACGAATGGATTAGAATGGATCGTACGAATGAATAAGAATGGATCGTGCGAATGAATTAGAATGGATTGTGCGAATAAATTAGAATGGATCGTGCGAATAATTTAGAATGGATCGTACGAATGAATTAGAATGGATATATTTATGCGAATGAATTAGAATGGATCGAACGAATGAATTAGAATGGATACATTTGTGCGAATGAATTAGAATGGATCGTACGAATGAATTAGAATGGATCGTACGAATGAATTAGAATGGATACATTTGTGCGAACGAATTAGAATGGATCGAACGAATGAATTAGAATGGATCGTACGAATGAATTAGATCGTACGAACGAATTAGAATGGATCGTACGAATGAATTAGAATGGATACATTCGAGCGAATGAATTAGAATGGATCGTACGAATGAATTAGAATGGATCATAGGAATGAATTA
The DNA here is from genome assembly GCA_947650365.1 of Chamaelirium japonicum. Taxonomy (NCBI): domain Eukaryota; kingdom Viridiplantae; phylum Streptophyta; class Magnoliopsida; order Liliales; family Melanthiaceae; genus Chamaelirium; species Chamaelirium japonicum. The sequence goes on from CANTAL010000241.1 coordinate 193,394, forward strand.
GAATGGATCGTGCAAATGAATTAGAATGGATACATTCGTGCGAATGAATTAAAATGGATCGTAGGAATGAATTAGAATGGATCATACGAATGAATTAGAATGGTTACATTCGTGTGAATGAATTAGAATGGATCGTACGAATGGTTTAGAATGGATCGTACGAATGGATTAGAATGGATCGTATGAATGAATTAGAATGGATCGTACAAATGAATTAGAAAGGTTACATTTGTGAGAATGAATTAGAATGGATCGTACGAAAGAATTAGAATGGATCATACGAATGAATTAGAATGGATCGTACGAATGAATTAGAATGGATCGTGTGAATGAATTAGAATCGATCGTACGAATGATTTAGAATGGATCGTACGGATCGTACGAATGAATTAGAATGGATCATGCGAATGAATTAGAATGGATCGTACGAATGAATAAGAATGGATCGTACGAATGAATTAGAATGGATCGTACGAATGTATCCATTCTAATTCATTCGTACGATCCATTCTAATTCGTTCATATGATCCATTCAAATTCGTTCGTGCGATCCATTCTAATTCGTTCGTACGATCCATTCTAATTCATTCGTATGATCCATTCTAATTCATTCGTACGATCCATTCTAATTCATTCTCACGAATGTAACCTTTCTAATTCATTTGTATGATCCATTCTAATTCATTCATACGATCCATTCTAATCCATTCATACGATCCATTCTAATCCATTCGTACGATCCATTCTAATCCATTCGTATGATCCATTCTAATACATTCGTATGATCCATTCTAATTCATTCTCACAAATGTAACCTTTCTAATTCATTTGTACAATCCATTCTAATTCATTCGTACGATCCATTCTACTCTATTCGTACGATCCATTCTAAACCATTCGTACGATCCATTCTAATTCATTCGCACGAATGTAACCATTCTAATTCATTCGTACGATCCATTCTAATTCATTCCTATGATCCATTCTAATTCATTCGCACGAATGTATCCATTCTAATTCATTTGCATGATCCATTCTAATTCATTCCTATGATCCATTCTAATTCAATCGTACGATCCATTCTAATTCATTCGCTCGAATGTATCCATTCTAATTCATTCGTACGATCCATTCTAATTCGTTCGTACGATCTAATTCATTCGTAAGATCCATTCTTATTCATTAGTACGATCCATTCTAATTCATTCGCACAAATGTATCCATTCTAATTCATTTGTACGATCCATTCTAATTCATTCGTATGATCCATTCTAATTCATTCGCACAAATGTATCCATTCTAATTCATTCGTTCGATCCATTCTAATTCATTCGCATAAATATATCCATTCTAATTCATTCGTACGATCCATTCTAATTCATTCGCATGATCCATTCAAATTCATTCGCACAAATGTATCCATTCTAATTCATTCGTACGATCAATTCTAATTCATTCGTACGATCCATTCTAATTCATTCGTACGATCCATTCTAATCCATTAGTACGATCCATTCTAATCCATTCGTACGATCCATTCTAATTCATTCTCACAAATGTAACCTTTCTAATTCATTTGTACGATCCATTCTAATTCATTTGTACGATCCGTTCTAATCCATTCGTACGATCCATTCTAATCCATTCGTAAGATCCATTCTAATTCATTCGCATGAATGTAACCATTCTAATTCATTCGTACGATCCATTCTAATTCATTCCTACGATCCATTCTGATTCATTCGCACGAATGTATCCATTCTAATTCATTTGCACGATCCATTCTAATTCATTCCTATGATCCATTCTAATTCATTCGTACAATCCATTCTAATTCATTCGCACGAATGTATCCATTCTAATTCATTCGTACGATCCATTCTAATTCATTCGTACGATCCATTCTAAGCCATTCGTACGATCCATTCTAATCCATTCGTACGATCCATTCTAATCCATTCGTACGATCCATTCTAATGCATTCGTACGATCCTTTCTAATTCATTCTCACAAATGTAACCTTTCTAATTCATTTGTACGATCCATTCTAATTCATTCGTAAGATCCATTCTAATCCTTTCGTACCATCCATTCTAATTCATTCACACGAATGTAACCATTCTAATTCATTCGTACGATCCATTCTAATTCATTAATACAATCCATTCTAATTCATTCGCACGAATGTATCCATTCTAATTAATTCGTACGATCCAATCTAGTTCAAACGTATGATCCATTCTAATTCATCGCACAAATGTATCTATTCTAATTCATTCGTACAATGCGTTCAAATCCATTCGTACGAATGAATTAGAATGGATCGTGTGAATAAATTAGAATCCATCGTATGAATGAATTAGAATGGATCGTACGAATGAATTAGATCGTACGAATGAATTAGAATGGATCGTACGAATGAATTATAATGGATCATACGAATGAATTAGAATGGATACATTCATACGAATGAATTAGAATGGATCGTACGAATGAATTAGAATGGATCGTACTAATGGATTAGGATGGATCGTACGAATGGATTAGAATGTATCGTACGAATGAATTAGAATGGATCATGCAAATGAATTAGAAAGGTTACATTCGTGAGAATAAATTAGAATGGATCGTACGAATGAATTAGAATGGATCATGCGAATGAATTGGAATGGATTGTACTAATGAATTAGAATGGATCGAACGAATGAATTAGAATGGATCATACGAATGAATTAGAATAGATCGTAGGAATGAATTAGAATGGATCATACGAATGAATTAGAATGGATCGTGTGAATGAATTAGAATGGATCGTACGAATGAATTAGAATGGATCGTACGAACGAATTAGAATGGATCGTACGAATGAATTAGAATGGATCGTGTGAATGAATTAGAATGGATCGTACGAATGAATTAGAATGGATCGTACGAACGAATTAGAATGGATCGTACGAACGAATTAGAATGGATCGTACGAACGAATTAGAATTGATCGTACGAACGAATTAGAATGGATCGTACGAATGAATTAGAATGGATACATTCGTGCGAATGAATTAGAATAGATCGTACGAATGAATTATAATGGATCGTACGAATGGATTAGAATGCATTGTACGTATGAATTAGATTGCATCGTACGATCCATTCTAATTCATTCATACGATCCATTCTAATTCATTTGCACAAATGTATCCATTCTAATTCATTCGCTCGAATGTATCCATTTTAATTCATTCGTAAGATCCATTCTAATTCATTCGTACGATCTAATTCACTCGTACGATCCATTCTAATTCATTCGTACGATCGATTCTAATTCATTCGCACGATCCATTCTAATTCATTCGTACGATCCATTCTAATTCATTCGTAGGATCCATTCTAATTTATTCGTTCAAATATATCCATTCTAATTCATTCGTACGATCCATTCTAATTCATTCGTACAAATGTATCTATTCTAATTCATTCGTACAATGTGTTCTAATCCATTCGTACGATCCATTCTAATCCATTCGTACGATCGATTCTATATCATTCGTACGATCCATTCTAATTCATTTGCATGAATGTATCCAATCTAATTCATTCGCACGATCCGTTCTAATTTATTCGTACGATCCATTCTAATTCATTCGTACGATCCATTCTAATTCATTCTCACAAATGTAACCTTTCTAATTCATTTGTACGATCCATTCTAATTCATTCGTACGATCCATTCTAATCCATTCGTGCGATCCATTCTGATCCATTCTTGTTCATTCGCACGAATGTATCCATTCTAATTCATTCACACGATCCATTCTAATTCATTCGTACGATCCATTCGTACATCGTACGATCCATTCTAATTCATTTGTACGATTCATTCTAATTCATTCGTACGATCCATTCTAATTCATTCCTACGATCCATTCTAATTTATTCGTACGATCCATTCTAATTTATTCATAAAATCCATTCTACTTCGTACGATCCATTCTAATCCATTCGTACAAATCCATTCTAATTCATTCGTACGATCCATTCTAATTCATTCGCACGATCCATTCCAATTCATTCGTACGATCCATTCTAATTCATTCGCATGATCCATTCTAATTCGTCCGATCCATTCTAATTCATTCGTACGATCCATTCTAATCCATTCGCACGATCCATTCTAATTCTTTCATATGATCCATTCTAATTCATTCGCGTGAATGTATCCATTCTAGTTCGTTCGTATGCTGCATTCTAATTCATTCATACGCTCCATTCAAATTCATTTGCACGATCCATTCTAATTCATTCGTACGATCCATTCTAATTCATTCATACGATCTATTCTAATTCATTCCCACGAATGTAACCATTCTAATTCATTCGTACGAATGAATGCATTAGAATGGATCGTACGAACGCATTGTACGAATGAATTAGAATGGATACATTTGTATGAATGAATTAGAATGGATCGTGCGAATGAATTAGAATGGATACATTCGTGCGAATGAATTAGAATGGATCGGACGAATGAATTAGAATAGATCGTGCGAATGAATTAGAATGGATCAAGCGAATGAATTTGAATGGAGCGTATGAATGAATTAGAATGGAGCGTACGAATGAACTAGAATGGATACATTCGTGCTAATGAATTAGAATGGATCATATGAAAGAATTAGAATGGATCGTGCGAATGAATTAGAATGGATCGTACGAATGAATTGGAATTGATCGTACGAATGAATTAGAATGGATCGTACGAATGAATTAGAATAGATCCACCGAATGAATTAGAATGGATCATACGAATGAATTAGAATGGATCGTGCGAATGATTCGTGCGAATGAATTAGAATGGATCATGCGAATGAATTAGAATGGATCGTACGAATGAATTAGAATGGATATATTTGAACGAATAAATTAGAATGGATCATACGAATGAATTAGAATGGATCATACGAATGCATTAGAATGGATTGTATGAATGAATTACAATGGATACATTTGAGCGAATGAATTAGAATGGATCGTACGATGAATTAGAATGAATCATACAAATGAATTAGAATGGATTCTAATCCATTCGTACTATCCATTCTAATCTATTCTAATTCATTCTCACAAATGTATCCATTTTAATTCATTCGTACGATCCATTCTAATTCATTCGTACGATCCATTCTAATTCATTCGTACGATCGATTCTAATTCATTCGCACGATCCATCCTAATTCTTTCATATGATCCATTCTAATTCATTCGCACGAATGTATCTATTCTAGTTCATTCGTACGCTCTATTCTAATTCATTCGTACGCTCCATTCAAATTCATTCGCATGATTCATTCTAATTCATTCGCATGATCAATTCTAATTCATTCGTCCGATCCATTCTAATTCATTCGCACGAATGTATCCATTCTAATTCATTCGCACGATCCATTCTAATTCATTCATACAAATGTATCCATTCTAATTCATTCGTACAATGCGTTCGTACGATCCATTCTAATGCATTCATTCGTACGAATGAATTAGAATGGTTACATTCGTGCGAATGCATTAGAATAGATCGTACGAATGAATTAGAATGGATCGTACGAATGAATTAGAATGGATCGTGCGAATGAATTTGAATGGAGCGTACGAATGAATTAGAATGGAGCGAACGAATGAACTAGAATGGATACATTCGTACGAATGAATTGGAATGGATCATATGAAAGAATTAGAATGGATCGTGCGAATGGATTAGAATGGATCATACGAATGAATTAGAATGGATCGGACGAATTAGAATGGATCATGCGAATGAATTAGAATGGATCGTACGAATGAATTAGAATGGATCGTGCGAATGAATTAGAATCGATCGTATGAATGAATTAGAATGGATTCGTACGAATGAATTAGAAGGGATCGTACGAATGGATTAGAATGGATCGTACGAATTAGAATGGATCGTACGAATGAATTAAAATGGATACATTCATACGACTGAATTAGAATGGATCGTGCGAATTAATTAGAATGGATCGTACGAATGAATTTGAATGTATACATTTGTGCGAATGAATTAGAATGAATCGTACGAATGAATTAGACTGGATCGTTCGAATAAATTAGAATGGATACATTCATACGAATGAATAAGAATGGATCGTACGAATGGATTAGAATGGATCGTACGAATGGATTAGAATGGATCGTACGAATGAATTAGAATGGATCATACAAATGAATTAGAAAGGATACATTCGAGCGAATGAATTAGAGTGGATCCATTCAAATTCATTCGCATGATCCATTCTAATTCATTCGTACGATCCATTCTAATTCATTCTCACGAATGTAACCTTTCTAATTCATTTGTATGATCCATTCTAATTCATTCACACGATCTATTCTAATTCATTCGTACGATCCATTCTAATCCATTCGTACGATCAATTCAAATTCATTCGCACGATCCATTCTAATTCATTCTCACGAATGTAACCTTTCTAATTCATTTGTATGATCCAATCTAATTCATTCGTACGATCCATTCTAATCCATTCGTACAATCCATTCTAATTTAATTCGTGCAATCCATTCAAATTCATTCGCACAAATGTATCCATTCTAATTCATTCGTATGATCCATTTTAATTCATTCGCACGAATGTATCCATTCTAATGCATTCGTACGATCCATTCTAATTCATTCGCACGATCCATTCTAGATCGGACGAATGAATTAGAGTGGATCATGCGAATGAATTAGAATAGATCGTGCAAATGAATTAGAATGGATCATACAAATGAACTAGAAAGGTTACATTCGTGAGAATGAATTAGAATGGATCGTACGGATGAATTAGAATGGATCATGTGAATGAATTTGAATGGATCGTACGAATGAATAACAATGTTTTCTGCGAATGAATTAGAATGGATCGTGCGAATGAATTAGAATGGATTGTACGAATGAGTTAGAATGGATACATTCATGCAAATGAATTAGAATGGATCGTACGAATGAATTAGAATGGATCATACAAATGAATTAGAATGGATCGTACAAATGAATTAGAATGGATCGTACAAATGAATTAGAAAGGTTACATTTGTGAGAATGAATTAGAATGGATCGTACGAATGAATTAGAATGGATCATACGAATGAATTAGAATGGATCGTACGAATGAATTAGAATGGATCGTGTGAATGAATTAGAATCGATCGTACGAATGATTTAGAATGGATCGTACGGATCGTACGAATGAATTAGAATGGATCATGCGAATGAATTAGAATGGATCGTACGAATGAATAAGAATGGATCGTACGAATGAATTAGAATGGATCGTACGAATGTATCCATTCTAATTCATTCGTACGATCCATTCTAACTCGTTCATATGATCCATTCAAATTCGTTCATACTATCCATTCTAATTCGTTCGTACGATCCATTCTAATTCATTCGTATGATCCATTCTAATTCATTCGTACGATCCATTCTAATTCATTCTCACGAATGTAACCTTTCTAATTCATTTGTATGATCCATTCTAATTCATTCATACGATCCATTCTAATCCATTCATACGATCCATTCTAATCCGTTCGTACGATCCATTCTAATCCATTCGTATGATCCATTCTAATACATTCGTACGATCCATTCTAATACATTCTCACAAATGTAACCTTTCTAATTCATTTGTACAATCCATTCTAATTCATTCGTACGATCCATTCTACTCTATTCGAACGATCCATTCTAAACCATTCGTACGATCCATTCTAATTCATTCGCACGAATGTAACCATTCTAATTCATTCGTACGATCCATTCTAATTCATTCCTACGATCCATTCTAATTCATTCGCACGAATGTATCCATTCTAATTCATTTGCATGATCCATTCTAATTCATTCCTATGATCCATTCTAATTCATTCGTACGATCCATTCTAATTCATTCGCTCGAATGTATCCATTCTAATTCATTCGTACGATCCATTCTAATTCGTTCGTACGATCTAATTCATTCGTACGATCCATTCTAATTCATTAGTACGATCCATTCTAATTCATTCGCACAGATGTATCCATTCTAATTCATTCGTACGATCCATTCTAATTCATTCGTATGATCCATTCTAATTCATTCGCACAAATGTATCCATTCTAATTCATTCGTTCGATCCATTCTAATTCATTTGCATAAATATATCCATTCTAATTCATTCGTACGATCCATTCTAATTCATTCGCACGATCCATTCTAATTCATTCGCACAAATGTATCCATTCTAATTCATTCGTACGATCCATTCTAATCCATTCTAATTCATTCGTACGATCCATTCTAATTCATTCGCTCGAATGTATCCATTCTAATTCATTCGTACGAATTATTCTAATTCATTCGCACGATCCATTCTAATTCATTCGTACGATCCATTCTTATTCATTCATACGATCCATTCTAATTTATTTGTACGAATGAATTAGAATGGATCGTACGAATGGATTAGAATGGATCGTACGAATGAATTAGATTGGATCGTACGAACGAATTAGAATGGATCGTATGAGCAAATTAGAATGGGTCGTACGAATGAATTAGAATGGATACATTCGAGCAAATGAATTAGAATGGATCGTACGAATGAATTAGAATGGATCATAGGAATGAATTAGAATGGATCGTGCAAATGAATTAGAATGGATAGATTCGTGCGAATGAATTAGAATGGATCGTAGGAATGAATTAGAATGGATCGTACGAATGAATTAGAATGGTTACATTCGTGCGAATGAATTAGAATGGATCGTACGAATGGATTAGAATGGATCATACGAATGGATTAGAATGGATCGTACGAATGAATTAGAATGGATCGTACAAATGAATTAGAAAGGTTACATTTGTGAGAATGAATTAGAATGGATCGTACGAATGAATTAGAATGGATCGTACGAATGGATTAGAATGGATCGTACGAATGGATTAGAATGGATCGTACGAATGAATAAGAATGGATCGTGCGAATGAATTAGAATGGATTGTGCGAATAAATTAGAATGGATCGTGCGAATAATTTAGAATGGATCGTACGAATGAATTAGAATGGATATATTTATGCGAATGAATTAGAATGGATCGAACGAATGAATTAGAATGGATACATTTGTGCGAATGAATTAGAATGGATCGTACGAATGAATTAGAATGGATCGTACGAATGAATTAGAATGGATACATTTGTGCGAACGAATTAGAATGGATCGAACGAATGAATTAGAATGGATCGTACGAATGAATTAGATCGTACAAACGAATTAGAATGGATCGTACGAATGAATTAGAATGGATACATTCGAGCGAATGAATTAGAATGGATCGTACGAATGAATTAGAATGGATCATAGGAATGAATTAGAATGGATCGTGCAAATGAATTAGAATGGATACATTCGTGCGAATGAATTAAAATGGATCGTAGGAATGAATTAGAATGGATCATACGAATGAATTAGAATGGTTACATTCGTGTGAATGAATTAGAATGGATCGTACGAATGGTTTAGAATGGATCGTACGAATGGATTAGAATGGATCGTACGAATGAATTAGAATGGATCGTACAAATGAATTAGAAAGGTTACATTTGTGAGAATGAATTAGAATGGATCGTACGAAAGAATTAGAATGGATCATACGAATGAATTAGAATGGATCGTACGAATGAATTAGAATGGATCGTGTGAATGAATTAGAATCGATCGTACGAATGATTTAGAATGGATCGTACGGATCGTACGAATGAATTAGAATGGATCATGCGAATGAATTAGAATGGATCGTACGAATGAATAAGAATGGATCGTACGAATGAATTAGAATGGATCGTACGAATGTATCCATTCTAATTCATTCGTACGATCCATTCTAATTCGTTCATATGATCCATTCAAATTCGTTCGTACGATCCATTCTAATTCGTTCGTACGATCCATTCTAATTCATTCGTATGATCCATTCTAATTCATTCGTACGATCCATTCTAATTCATTCTCACGAATGTAACCTTTCTAATTCATTTGTATGATCCATTCTAATTCATTCATACAATCCATTCTAATCCATTCATACGATCCATTCTAATCCATTCGTACGATCCATTCTAATCCATTCGTATGATCCATTCTAATACATTCGTACGATCCATTCTAATTCATTCTCACAAATGTAACCTTTCTAATTCATTTGTACAATCCATTCTAATTCATTCGTACGATCCATTCTACTCTATTCGTACGATCCATTCTAAACCATTCGTACGATCCATTCTAATTCATTCGCACGAATGTAACCATTCTAATTCATTCGTACGATCCATTCTAATTCATTCCTATGATCCATTCTAATTCATTCGCACGAATGTATCCATTCTAATTCATTTGCATGATCCATTCTAATTCATTCCTATGATCCATTCTAATTCAATCGTACGATCCATTCTAATTCATTCGCTCGAATGTATCCATTCTAATTCATTCGTACGATCCATTCTAATTCGTTCGTACGATCTAATTCATTCGTAAGATCCATTCTTATTCATTAGTACGATCCATTCTAATTCATTCGCACAAATGTATCCATTCTAATTCATTTGTACGATCCATTCTAATTCATTCGTATGATCCATTCTAATTCATTCGCACAAATGTATCCATTCTAATTCATTCGTTCGATCCATTCTAATTCATTCGCATAAATATATCCATTCTAATTCATTCGTACGATCCATTCTAATTCATTCGCATGATCCATTCTAATTCATTCGCACAAATGTATCCATTCTAATTCATTCGTACGATCAATTCTAATTCATTCGTACGATCCATTCTAATTCATTCGTACGATCCATTCTAATCCATTAGTACGATCCATTCTAATCCATTCGTACGATCCATTCTAATTCATTCTCACAAATGTAACCTTTCTAATTCATTTGTACGATCCATTCTAATTCATTTGTACGATCCGTTCTAATCCATTCGTACGATCCATTCTAATCCATTCGTAAGATCCATTCTAATTCATTCGCATGAATGTAACCATTCTAATTCATTCGTACGATCCATTCTAATTCATTCCTACGATCCATTCTGATTCATTCGCACGAATGTATCCATTCTAATTCATTTGCACGATCCATTCTAATTCATTCCTATGATCCATTCTAATTCATTCGTACAATCCATTCTAATTCATTCGCACGAATGTATCCATTCTAATTCATTCGTACGATCCATTCTAATTCATTCGTACGATCCATTCTAAGCCATTCGTACGATCCATTCTAATCCATTCGTACGATCCATTCTAATCCATTCGTACGATCCATTCTAATGCATTCGTACGATCCTTTCTAATTCATTCTCACAAATGTAACCTTTCTAATTCATTTGTACGATCCATTCTAATTCATTCGTAAGATCCATTCTAATCCATTCGTACCATCCATTCTAATTCATTCACACGAATGTAACCATTCTAATTCATTCGTACGATCCATTCTAATTCATTAATACAATCCATTCTAATTCATTCGCACGAATGTATCCATTCTAATTAATTCGTACGATCCAATCTAGTTCAAACGTACGATCCATTCTAATTCATCGCACAAATGTATCTATTCTAATTCATTCGTACAATGCGTTCAAATCCATTCGTACGAATGAATTAGAATGGATCGTGTGAATAAATTAGAATCCATCGTATGAATGAATTAGAATGGATCGTACGAATGAATTAGATCGTACGAATGAATTAGAATGGATCGTACGAATGAATTATAATGGATCATACGAATGAATTAGAATGGATACATTCATACGAATGAATTAGAATGGATCGTACGAATGAATTAGAATGGATCGTACGAATGGATTAGGATGGATCGTACGAATGGATTAGAATGTATCGTACGAATGAATTAGAATGGATCATGCAAATGAATTAGAAAGGTTACATTCGTGAGAATAAATTAGAATGGATCGTACGAATGAATTAGAATGGATCATGCGAATGAATTGGAATGGATTGTACGAATGAATTAGAATGGATCGAACGAATGAATTAGAATGGATCATACGAATGAATTAGAATAGATCGTAGGAATGAATTAGAATGGATCATACGAATGAATTAGAATGGATCGTGTGAATGAATTAGAATGGATAGTACGAATGAATTAGAATGGATCGTACGAACGAATTAGAATGGATCGTACGAATGAATTAGAATGGATCGTGTGAATGAATTAGAATGGATCGTACGAATGAATTAGAATGGATCGTACGAACGAATTAGAATGGATCGTACGAACGAATTAGAATGGATCGTACGAACGAATTAGAATTGATCGTACGAACGAATTAGAATGGATCGTACGAATGAATTAGAATGGATACATTCGTGCGAATGAATTAGAATAGATCGTACGAATGAATTATAATGGATCGTACGAATGGATTAGAATGCATTGTATGTATGAATTAGATTGCATCGTACGATCCATTCTAATTCATTCATACGATCCATTCTAATTCATTTGCACAAATGTATCCATTCTAATTCATTCGCTCGAATGTATCCATTTTAATTCATTCGTAAGATCCATTCTAATTCATTCGTACGATCTAATTCACTCGTACGATCCATTCTAATTCATTCGTACGATCGATTCTAATTCATTCGCACGATCCATTCTAATTCATTCGTACGATCCATTCTAATTCATTCGTAGGATCCATTCTAATTTATTCGTTCAAATATATCCATTCTAATTCATTCGTACGATCCATTCTAATTCATTCGTACAAATGTATCTATTCTAATTCATTCGTACAATGCGTTCTAATCCATTCGTACGATCCATTCTAATCCATTCGTACGATCGATTCTATATCATTCGTACGTTCCATTCTAATTCATTTGCATGAATGTATCCAATCTAATTCATTCGCACGATCCGTTCTAATTTATTCGTACGATCCATTCTAATTCATTCGTACGATCCATTCTAATTCATTCTCACAAATGTAACCTTTCTAATTCATTTGTACGATCCATTCTAATTCATTCGTACGATCCATTCTAATCCATTCGTGCGATCCATTCTGATCCATTCGTACGATCCATTCTTGTTCATTCGCACGAATGTATCCATTCTAATTCATTCACACGATCCATTCTAATTCATTCGTACGATCCATTCGTACATCGTACGATCCATTCTAATTCATTTGTACGATTCATTCTAATTCATTCGTACGATCCATTCTAATTCATTCCTACGATCCATTCTAATTTATTCGTATGATCCATTCTAATTTATTCATAAAATCCATTCTACTTCGTACGATCCATTCTAATCCATTCGTACGAATCCATTCTAATTCATTCGTACGATCCATTCTAATTCATTCGCACGATCCATTCCAATTCATTCGTACGATCCATTCTAATTCATTCGCATGATCTATTCTAATTCGTCCGATCCATTCTAATTCATTCGTACGATCCATTCTAATCCATTCGCACGATCCATTCTAATTCTTTCATATGATCCATTCTAATTCATTCGCGTGACTGTATCCATTCTAGTTCATTCGTATGCTGCATTCTAATTCATTCATACGCTCCATTCAAATTCATTTGTACGATCCATTCTAATTCATTCGTACGATCCATTCTAATTCATTCATACGATCTATTCTAATTCATTCCCACGAATGTAACCATTCTAATTCATTCGTACGAATGAATGCATTAGAATGGATCGTAAGAACGCATTGTACGAATGAATTAGAATGGATACATTTGTATGAATGAATTAGAATGGATCATGCGAATGAATTAGAATGGATACATTCGTGCGAATGAATTAGAATGGATCGGACGAATGAATTAGAATAGATCGTGCGAATGAATTAGAATGGATCAAGCGAATGAATTTGAATGGAGCGTATGAATGAATTAGAATGGAGCGTACGAATGAACTAGAATGGATACATTCGTGCTAATGAATTAGAATGGATCATATGAAAGAATTAGAATGGATCGTGCGAATGAATTAGAATGGATCGTACGAATGAATTGGAATTGATCGTACGAATGAATTAGAATGGATCGTACGAATGAATTAGAATAGATCCACCGAATGAATTAGAATGGATCATACGAATGAATTAGAATGGATCGTGCGAATGATTCGTGCGAATGAATTAGAATGGATCATGCGAATGAATTAGAATGGATCGTACGAATGAATTAGAATGGATATATTTGAACGAATAAATTAGAATGGATCATACGAATGAATTAGAATGGATCATACGAATGCATTAGAATGGATTGTATGAATGAATTACAATGGATACATTTGAGCGAATGAATTAGAATGGATCGTACGATGAATTAGAATGAATCATACAAATGAATTAGAATGGATTCTAATCCATTCGTACTATCCATTCTAATCTATTCTAATTCATTCTCACAAATGTATCCATTTTAATTCATTCGTACGATCCATTCTAATTCATTCGTACGATCCATTCTAATTCATTCGTACGATCGATTCTAATTCATTCGCACGATCCATCCTAATTCTTTCATATGATCCATTCTAATTCATTCGCACGAATGTATCTATTCTAGTTCATTCGTACGCTCTATTCTAATTCATTCGTACGCTCCATTCAAATTCATTCGCATGATCCATTCTAATTCATTCGCATGATCCATTCTAATTCATTCATCCGATCCATTCTAATTCATTCGCACGAATGTATCCATTCTAATTCATTCGCACGATCCATTCTAATTCATTCATACAAATGTATCCATTCTAATTCATTCGTACAATGCGTTCGTACGATCCATTCTAATGCATTCATTCGTACGAATGAATTAGAATGGTTACATTCGTGCGAATGCATTAGAATAGATCGTACGAATGAATTAGAATGGATCGTACGAATGAATTAGAATGGATCGTGCGAATGAATTTGAATGGAGCGTACGAATGAATTAGAATGGAGCGAACGAATGAACTAGAATGGATACATTCGTACGAATGAATTGGAATGGATCATATGAAAGAATTAGAATGGATCGTGCGAATGGATTAGAATGGATCGTACGAATGAATTAGAATGGATCGGACGAATTAGAATGGATCATGCGAATGAATTAGAATGGATCGTACGAATGAATTAGAATGGATCGTGCGAATGAATTAGAATCGATCGTATGAATGAATTAGAATGGATTCGTACGAATGAATTAGAAGGGATCGTACGAATGGATTAGAATGGATCGTACGAATTAGAATGGATCGTACGAATGAATTAAAATGGATACATTCATACGACTGAATTAGAATGGATCGTGCGAATTAATTAGAATGGATCGTACGAATGAATTTGAATGTATACATTTGTGCGAATGAATTAGAATGAATCGTACGAATGAATTAGACTGGATCGTTCGAATAAATTAGAATGGATACATTCATACGAATGAATAAGAATGGATCGTACGAATGGATTAGAATGGATCGTACGAATGGATTAGAATGGATCGTACGAATGAATTAGAATGGATCATACAAATGAATTAGAAAGGATACATTCGAGCGAATGAATTAGAGTGGATCCATTCAAATTCATTCGCATGATCCATTCTAATTCATTCGTACGATCCATTCTAATTCATTCTCACGAATGTAACCTTTCTAATTCATTTGTATGATCCATTCTAATTCATTCACACGATCTATTCTAATTCATTCGTACGATCCATTCTAATCCATTCGTACGATCAATTCAAATTCATTCGCACGATCCATTCTAATTCATTCTCACGAATGTAACCTTTCTAATTCATTTGTATGATCCAATCTAATTCATTCGTACGATCCATTCTAATCCATTCGTACAATCCATTCTAATTTAATTCGTGCAATCCATTCAAATTCATTCGCACAAATGTATCCATTCTAATTCATTCGTATGATCCATTTTAATTCATTCGCACGAATGTATCCATTCTAATGCATTCGTACGATCCATTCTAATTCATTCGCACGATCCATTCTAGATCGGACGAATGAATTAGAGTGGATCATGCGAATGAATTAGAATAGATCGTGCGAATGAATTAGAATGGATCATACAAATGAACTAGAAAGGTTACATTCGTGAGAATGAATTAGAATGGATCATACGGATGAATTAGAATGGATCATGTGAATGAATTTGAATGGATCGTACGAATGAATAACAATGTTTTCTGCGAATGAATTAGAATGGATCGTGCGAATGAATTAGAATGGATTGTACGAATGAGTTAGAATGGATACATTCATGCAAATGAATTAGAATGGATCGTACGAATGAATTAGAATGGATCATACAAATGAATTAGAATGGATCGTACAAATGAATTAGAATGGATCGTACAAATGAATTAGAAAGGTTACATTTGTGAGAATGAATTAGAATGGATCGTACGAATGAATTAGAATGGATCGTACGAATAGATTAGAATGGATCGTACGAATGGATTATAATGGATCGTATGAATGATACGATCCATTCTAATTTATTCGTACGATCCATTCTAATTCATTTGTACGATCCATTCTAATCCATTCGTACGGTCCATTCTAATCCATTCGTACGAATTCATTTGTACGATCCATTCTAATTCAGTTGTGTGAATGAATTAGAATGGATTAGAATGGATCGTACGAATGGATTAGAATGGATTGTGCGAATGAATTAGAATGGATACATTCGTGCGAATGAATTAGAATGAATCGGACGAATGCATTAGAATGGATCGTACGAATGAATTAGAATGGATACATTTATGCGAATGAATTAGAATGGATCGTACGAATGAATTAGAATGGATCGTACGAATGAATTAGAATTGATCATACGAATGATTTAGAATGGATCGTGTGAATGAATTAGAATGAATCGTACGAATGCATTAGAATCGATCGTACGAATGAATTAGAATGGATACGTTTGTGCGAATGAATTAGAATGGATCGTAAGAATGAATTAGAATGGATCGTACGAATGAATTAGAATTGATCATACGAATGAATTAGAATGGATCATATGAATGAATTAGAATGGATCGTGCGAATGAATTAGAATGGATCGTACGATTGAATTAGAATGGATCGTACAAATGAATTAGAATGGATCGTATGAATGAATAAGAAAACGATCCATTCTAATCCATTCGTACGATCCATTCTAATCCATTCGTACAATCCATTCTAATTCATTCGCACGAATGTAACCATTCTAATTCATTCGTACGATCCATTCTAATTCATTCCTATGATCCATTCTAATTCATTCGTACAAATGTATCCATTCTAATTCATTTGCACGATCCATTCTAATTCATTCCTATGATCCATTCTAATTCATTCGTACGATCCATTCTAATTCATTCCTACGATCTATTCTAATTCATTCGCTCGAATCATTCGTACGATCCATTCTAATTGATTCCTATGTATCCATTCTAATTCATTCATACGATCCATTCTAATTCTTTCATACAATCCATTCTAATTCATTCGCACGATCCATTCTAATTCATTCCAATGATATGTTTTAATTCATTCGCTCGAATGTATCCATTCTAATTCATTCGTATGATCCATTATAATCCATTCGTACGATCCATTCTAATTCATTCGCACGAATGTAACTATTCTAATTCATTCGTACGATCCATTCTAATTCATTCCTACGATCCATTCTAATTCATTCGCACGAATGTATCCATTCTATTCCATTCATACGATCAATTCTAATCCATTCGTACGATCCATTCTAATCCATTCGTACGATCTATTCTAATCCATTCGTAAGATCCATTCTAATTCATTCTCACAAATGTAACCTTTCTAAGTCATTTGTACGATCCATTCTAATTCATTCGTACGATCCATTCTAATCCATTCGTACGATCCATTCTAATTAATTCGCACGATCCATTCTAATTCATTCTCATGAATGTAACCTTTCTAATTCATTTGTATGATCCATTCTAATTCATTCTTACGATCCATTCTAATCCATTCGTACGATCCATTCTAATCCATTCGTACAATCCATTCTAATTCATTCGTACGATACATTCTAATTCATTCTCACAAATGTAACCTTTCTAATTCATTTGTATGATCCATTCTAATTCATTCGCACGACCTATTCTAATTCATTCGTACAATCCATTCTAATTCATTCGTACGATCCATTCTAATTCATTCACACTATCCATTCTAATTCATTCTAATTCATTCGTATGAGCTATTCTAATTCATTAGTACGATCCATTCTAATTCATTCGTACGATCTATTGTAATTCATTCATACAATCCATTCAGATTCATTCGTACAAATGTATCTATTCAAATTCATTCGTACGATCCATTCTAATTAATTCGCACGATCCATTCTAATTCAGTCGTATGAATGTATCCATTCTAATTCATTCGTACGATCCATTCTAATTCATTCATACGATCCATTCTAATTCATTCGCTCCAATGTATCCATTCTAATTCATTCGTACGATCCATTCTAATTCATTCGCACGAATGTAACCATTCTAATTCATTCGTACGATCCATTCTGATTCATTCCTACGATCCATTCTAATTCATTCGCACGAATGTATCCATTCTAATTCATTTGCGCGATCCATTCTAATTCATTCGTACGATCCATTCTAATTCATTCCTATGAATTAGAATGGATCATACGAATGAATTAGAATGGATCGTACGAATGGATTAGAATGGATCGTATGAATGAACTAGAATGGATACATTCGAGCGAATGAATTAGAATGGATCGTACGAATGAATTAGAATGGATACATTCATTCGAATGAATTAGAATGGATCATACGTATAAATTAGAATGGATCGTACGAATGAATTAGAATGGATACATTCGAGCGAATGAATTAGAATAGATCGTAGGAATGAATTAGAATGGATCATACGAATGAATTAGAATGGATCATGCGAATGAATTTGAATGGATCGTACGAATGAATTAGAATGGATCGAACGAATGAATTAGAATAGATACATTCGAGCGAATGAATTAGAATAGATCGTAGGAATGAATTAGAATGGATCATACGAATGAATTAGAATGGATCGTGCGAATGAATTAGAATGAATTGTACGAATGAATTAGAATGGATACATTCATGCGAATGAATTAGAATGGATCGTACGAATGAATTAGAATGGATCGTAGGAATGAATTAGAATGGATCATACGAATGAATTAGAATGGATCGTGCGAATGAATTAGAATGGATTATACGAATGAATTAGAATGGATACATTCGTGCGAATGAATTAGAATGTATCGGACGAATGAATTAGAATGGATCGTACGAATGCATTAGAATGGTCCATTCTTATTCATCGCACAAATATATCCATTCTAATTCATTCGTACGATCCATTCTAATTCATTCGTACGATCCATTCTAATCCATTCGTACAATCCATTCTAACTCATTCGGTGGATCCATTCTAATTTATTCCTATGATCCATTCTAATTCATTCGTACGATCCATTCTAATTCATTCGCTCGAAAATATCCATTCTAATTCATTCGTACGATCCATTCTAATTCAGTCGTATGAATGTATCATACGAATGAATTAGAATGGATCATGCGAATGAATTAAAATGGATCGTACAAATGAATTAGAATGGATCATACGAATGGATTAGAATGGATCGTACGAATGGATTAGAATAGATCGTATGAATCGATTAGAATGGATCGTACGAATAAATTAGAATGGATTGTACGAATGAATTAGAATGGATACATTCTTGTGAATAAATTAGAATGGATCGTATATTCGTGCAAATAAATTAGAATGGATCGTATGAATGAATAAGAATGGATCATACGAATGAATTAGAATGGATCGTGCGAATGAATTAGAATGAATCGTACAAAAGCATTAGAATGGATACATTCGTGCGAATGAATTAGAATGGATCGTACGAATGAATTAGAATGGATCGTACGAACAAATTAGAATGGATCGTACGAACGAATTAGAATGGATCGTACGAATGAATTAGAATAGATACATTCGAGCGAATGAATTAGAATGGATCATACAAATGAATTAGAATGGATCATAGGAATAAATTAGAATGGATCGTGCAAATTAATTAGAATGCATACATTCGTGCGAATGAATTAGAATGGATTGTAGGAATGAATTAGAATGGATCGTACGAATGAATTAGAATGGTTACATTCGTGCGAATGAATTAGAATGGATCGTACGAATGGATTAGAATGGATCGTACAAACGAATCATAAAGGTTACATTCGTGAGAATGAATTAGAATGGATCGTACGAATGAATTAGACTGGATCGTACGAATGAATTAGAATGGATAAATTCGAGCGAATGAATTAGAATGGATCATACGAATAAATTAGAATGGATCATAGGAATGAATTAGAATGGATCGTTCCAATGAATTAGAACGGATACATTCGTGCGAATGTATTAGAATGGATCGTAGGAATGAATTAGAATGGATCATACGAATGAATTAGAATGGTTACATTCGTGCGAATGAATTAGAATGGATCATACGAATGAATTAGAATGGATCGTACGAATGAATTAAAATGGATCGTGCGAATAAATTAGAATGGATTGTATGAATGAATTAGAATGGATGCATTCGTGCGAATGAATTAGAATGGATCGGACGAATGAATTAGAATGGATCGGACGAATGAATTAGAATGGATCGTGCGAATGAATTTGAATGAATCGTACGAATGCATTAGAATGGATACATTCGTGCGAATGAATTAGAATGGATCGTACGAATGAATTAGAATGGATCGTGCGAATGAATTGGAATGGATCGTACGAATGAGTTAGAATGGATCATGCGAATGAATTAGAATGGATCGTACGAATGAATTAGAATGGATACATACAAATGAATTGGAAAGGTTATATTCCTGAGAATGAATTATAATGGATCATACGAATGAATTAGAATGGATCATAGGAATGAATTAGAATGGATAAATTCGAGCGAATGAATTAGAATGGATCGTACGAATGAATTAGAATGGATCATACGAGTGAATTAGAATGGATCATACGAATGAATTAGAATGGATCGTACGAATGGATTAGAATGGATCGTACGAATGGATTAGAATGGATCGTACGAATGAATTAGAATGGATCGTACAAACGAATTAGAATGGATCGTATGAACGAATTAGAATGGATCGTACGAATGAATTAGAATGGATACATTCGAGCGAATGAATTAGAATGGATCGTACGAATGAATTAGGAATGATCATAGGAATGAATTAGAATGGATCGTGCAAATGAATTTGAATGTATACATTCGTGCGAATGAATTAGAATGGATAGTAGGAATGAATTAGAATGGATCGTACGAATGAATTAGAATGGTTACATTCGTGCGAATGAATTAGAATGGATCGTACGAATGGATTAGAATGGACCATATGAATGGATTAGAATGGATCGTACGAATGAATTAGAATGGACCGTACAAATGAATTAGAAAGGTTACATTTGTGAGAATGAATTAGAATGGATTGTACGAATTGATTAGAATGGATCGTACAAATGGATTAGAATGGATCGTACGAATGGGTTAGAATGGATCGTACAAATGAATTAGAATGGTTACATTCGTGAGAATGAATTAGAATGGATCGGACGAATAAAATTAGAATGGATCATGCGAATGAATTTGAATGGATCGTACGAATGAATTAGAATGGATCAAACGAATAAATTAGAATCGGTAGATTCGAGCGAATGAATTAGAATAGATTGTAGGAATGAATTAGAATGGATCATACGAATGAATTAGAATGGATCGTGCGAATGAATTAGAATGGATTGTACGAAAGAATTAGAATGGATACATTCGTGCGAATGAATTAGAATGGATCGAACGAATGAATTAGAATGGATCCATTCTAATTCATTCGTACAAATGTAACCTTTCTAATTCATTCGTACGATCCATTCTAATCCATTCGTACGATCCATTCTAATCCATTTGTACGATCCATTCTAATTCATTCGCACGAATGTAACAATTCTAATTCATTCGTACGATCCATTCTAATTCATTCGCACGATCCATTCTAATTCATTCGTACGATCCATTCTAATTCATTCGCACGAATGTATCCATTCTAATGCATTCGTACGATCCATTCTAATTTATTCATACGATCCATTCTAATCCATTCGTACGATCTATTCTAATTCATTCATACGATCCATTCTAATTCATTCTCACAAATGTAACCTTTCTAATTCATTTGTACGATCCATTCTAATTCATTCGTACGATCCATTCTAATCCATTCGTATGATCCATTCTAATCCATTCGTACGATCCATTCTAATTCATTCGTACGATCCATTCTAACTCATTCGTACGATCCATTCTAATTCATTCTCACGAATGTAACCATTCTAATTCATTTGTATGATCCATTCTAATTCATTCGTACGATCCATTCTAATCCATTCGTACGATCCATTCTAATCCATTCGTACGATCCATTCTAATTCATTCTCACAAATGTAACCTTTCTAATTCATTTGTACGATCCATTCTAATTCATTCGTACGATCCATTCTAATCCATTCGTACGATCCGTTCTAATCCATTCGTACGATCCATTCTAATTCAATCGCAGGAATGTAACCATTCTAATTCATTCATACGATCCATTCTAATTCATTCCTACGATCCATTCTAATTCATTCGCAAATAAGAATGGATCGTACGAATGAATTAGAATGGATCGTGCGAATTAATTAGAATGGATCGTACGATCCATTCTAATTCATTCGTATGATCAATTCTAATTCATTTGCACGATCCATTCTAATTCATTCGTACGATCCATTCTAATTCTTTCGCACGAATGCATTAGAATGGATTATACGAATGAATTAGAATGAATCGTACGATCCATTCTAATTCATTCGTACGATCCATTCTAATTCATTCGCACGATCCATTCAAATTCATTCGTACGATCCATTCTAATTCATTCGCACGAATGTAACCATTCTATTTCAGTCGTACGATCCATTCTAATTTTTTCATACAATGCGTTCTAATCCATTCTTACGATCCATTCTAATTCATTCCTATGATCCATTTTAATTCATTCGTACGATCCATTCTAATTCATTCGCTCGAATGTATCCATTCTAATTCATTCGAACGATCCATTCTAATTCGTTCATACGATCCATTATAATTCGTTCGTACGATCCATTCTAATTCATTCGTACAATGTGTTCTAATCCATTCTCACAAATGTAACCTTTCTAATTCATTTGTATGATCCATTCTAATTCATTCGTACGATCCATTCTAATTCATTAATACGATCCATTCTAATTCGTTCGCACGATCCATTCTAATTCATTCATACAATCTATTCTAATTCATTCGCATGATCCATTCTAATTCATTCGTACGATCCATTCTAATTCATTCGTAGAATCCATTCAATTTCATTCGTACGATGCAATCTAATTCATTCGCACAAATGTATCTATTCTAATTCATTCGTAGAATGCATTCTAATTCATTCGTACGATCCATTCTAATCCATTCGTACGATCCATTCTAATTCATTCTCACGATCAATTCTAATTCATTCGCTCGTATGGATCAAATGAATGAATTAGAATGGATTGTGCGAATGAATTAGAATGAATCGTACGAATGCATTAGAATGGATCGTACGAATGAATTAGAATGAATCGTACAATCCATTCTAATTCATTCGTCCGATCCATTCTAATTCATTCGCACGAATGTATCCATTCTAATTCATTCGTACAATCTATTCTAATTCATTCGCACGATCCATTCTAATTCATTCGTATGATCCATTCTAATTCATTCCTATGATCTATTCTAATTCATTCGCTCGAATGAATCCATTCTAATTCATTCGTACGATCCATTCTAATTCATTCGCACGATCCATTCTAATTCATTCGCACGAATTTATCCATTCTAATTTATTTGCACGATCCACTCTAATTCTTTCCTATGATCCATTCTAATTCATTCGTACGATCCATTCTAATTTATTCGCTCGAATGTACCCATTCTAATTCATTCGCACGATCCATTCTAATCCATTCCTACGATCCATTCTAATCCATTCGTATGATCCATTCTAATTCATTCGCACGAATGTAACCATTCTAATTCATTCGTACGATCCATTCTAATTCATTCCTACGATCCATTCTAATTCATTCGCACGATCCATTCTAATTCATATGCACAAAGGTATCCATTCTAATTCATTCATATGATCCATTCTAATTCATTCGTACGATCCATTCTAATTCATTCGTACGATCCATTCTAATTCATTCGCACGATCCGTTCTAATTCATTCCTATGATCCATTCTATTTCATTCACACGAATGTAACCATTCTAATTCATTCGTACGATCCATTCTAATTCATTCCTACGATCCATTCTAATTCATTCGCACGAATGTATCCATTCTAATTCATTTGCACGATCTATTCTAATTCATTCCTATGATCCATTCGAATTCATTCGTACGATCCATTCTAATTCATTCGCTCGAATGTATCCATTCTAATTCATTTGTACGATCCATTCTAATTCATTCGTACGATCCATTCTAATTCATTCGCATGATCCATTCGTACGATCCATTCTAATCAATTCGTACGATCCATTCTAATTCATTCATACGATCCATTCTAATTCGTTCGTACAATCCATTCAAATTCATTCGTACGATCCATTCTAATTCATTCGCACAATCCATTCTAATTCATTCATACGATCGATTCTAATTCATTCGTACGATCCATTCTAATTCATTCATACAAATGTATCCATTCTAATTCATTCGTACGATCCATTCTAATTCATTCGTACGATTCATTCTAATTCATTCGCACGATCCATTCTAATTCATTCGTACGATCCATTCTAATTCATTCGTATGATCTATTCTAATTCATTCGCACAAATGTATCCATTCTAATTCATTTGCACGATCCATTCTAATTCATTCCTATGATCCATTCTAATTCATTCGTACGATCCATTCTAATTCATTCGCTCGAATGTATCCATTCTAATTCATTCGTACGATCCATTCTAATTCGTTCATACGATCCATTCTAATTCGTTCGTACGATCCATTCTAATTCGTTCGTACGATTCCTTCTAATTCATTCGTACGATCCATTCTAATGCATTCGTGCGATTCATTCTAATTCATTCGCATGATCCATTCTAATTCATTCGTATGATCCATTCTAATTCATTCCTACTA
The DNA here is from genome assembly GCA_947650365.1 of Chamaelirium japonicum. Taxonomy (NCBI): domain Eukaryota; kingdom Viridiplantae; phylum Streptophyta; class Magnoliopsida; order Liliales; family Melanthiaceae; genus Chamaelirium; species Chamaelirium japonicum. The sequence goes on from CANTAL010000241.1 coordinate 218,946, forward strand.
TCTATTCTAATTCATTCGCTCGAATGTAACCTTTCTAATTAGAATGGATCGTACAAATGAATTAGAAAGGTTACATTCGTGAGAATGAATTAGAATGGATCGTACGAATGAATTATAATGGATACATTCGTGCAAATGAATTAGAATGGATCGTACGAACGAATTAGAATGGATCATAGGAATGAATTAGAATGGATCGTGCAAATGAATTAGAATGGATCGTGCGAATGAATTAAAATGAATCGTATGAATGCATTAGAATGGATTCGTGCGAATGAATTAGAATGGATCGTTCGAATGAATTAGAATGGATCATACAAATGAATTAGAAAGGTTACATTCGTGAGAATGAATTATAATGGATCGTACGAATGAATTAGAATGGATCAAGCGAATGAATTTGAATGGATCGTACAAATGAATTAGAATGGATCGAACGAATGAATTAGAATGGATATATTCGAGCGAATGAATTAGAATAGATCGAAGGAATGAATTAGAATTGATCGTGCGAATGAATTAGAATGAATCGTACGAATGAATTGGAATAGATCGTACGAATGAATTAGAATGGATACATTCGTGCGAATAAATTAGAATGGATCGTACGAATGAATTAGAATGGATCCACCGAATAAGTTAGAATGGATCATACGAATGAATTAGAATGGATCGTACGAATGAATTAGAATGGATTGTGCGAATGAATTAGAATGGATCATATGAATGAATAAGAATGGATCGTACGAATGAATTAGAATGGATCGTGCGAATGAATTAGAATGAATCGTACGAATGCATTAGAATGGATCGTGCGAATGAATTAGAATGGATCGTATGATGCAATCTAATTCATTCGTACGATCCATTCTAATTCATTCGTATGATCAATTCTAATTCATTCGCATGATCCATTCTAATTCATTCGTATGATCCATTCTAATTCATTCCTACGATCTATTCTAATTCATTCGCTCGAATGTATCGATTCTAATTCATTTGTAAGATCCATTCTAATTCATTCGTATGATCCATTCTAACTCATTCGGTGGATCCATTCTAATTCATTTGTACGATCCATTCTAATTCATTCGCACGATCCATTCTAATTTATTCGTACGATCCATTCTAATTCATTCGTATGATTTATTCTAATTCATTCACTTGATCCATTCTAATTCATTCGTACGATTCATTCGTACGATCCATTCTATTCATTCGTTCGAATGAATTTGAATGGATCATACAAATGAATTAGAAAGGTTACATTCATGAGAATGAATTAGAATGGATACATTTGTGCGAATGAATTAGAATAGATTAGAATGGATCGTACGAATGGATTAGAATCCATTCTAATTCATTTGTATGATCTATTCTAATTCATCGCACGATCCATTCTAATTCATTCGCTCGAATGTATCCATTCTAATTCATTCGTACGATCCATTCTAATGCATTCGTACGATCCATTCTAATTCATTCGTCCGATCCATTCTAATTCATTCGCACGAATATATCCATTCTAATTCATACGTACAATCCATTCTAATTCATTCGCACGATCCATTCTAATTCATTCGTATGATCCATTCTAATTCATTCGTATGATCTGTTCTAATTCATTCGCTCGAATGTATCCATTCTAATTCATTCGTTCGATCCATTCTAATTCATTCGTACGATCCATTCAAATTCATTCGCATGATCCAATCTAATTCATTCGTACGATCCATTCTAATTCAATCCTATGATCCATTATAATTCTTTCGCACAAAGATCGTACGAATAAATTAGAATGGATACATTCATGCAAACGAATTAGAATGGATCGTACGAATGAATTAGAATGGATTGTGCGAATGAATTAGAATAGATCGTATGAATGAAAAAGAATTGATCGTACGAATGAATTAGAATGGATCGTGCAAATGAATTAGAATGGATACATTCGTGCGAATGAATTAGAATGGATCGTGCGAATGAATTAGAATGGATCGTACGAATGAATTAGAATGAATATATTTGAACGAATAAATTAGAATGGATCATACGAATGAATTAGAATGGATCGTACGAATGAATTAGAATGGATCGTGCGAATGAATTCGAATCGAACGTACGAATGAATTAGAATGGATCGTACGAATGAATTAAATCGTACGAATGAATTAGAATGGATCGTACGAATGAATTAAAAAGGATACATTCATACGACTGAATTAGAATGGATCGTATCGTACGAATGAATTAGAATGGATTGTACGAATGAATTAGAATGGATACATTCGAGCGAATGAATTAGAATGGATCGTACAAATGAATTAGAATAGATCATAGAAATGAATTAGAATGGATCGTACGAATGAATTAGAATAGATTGTACGAATGAATTAGAATGGATTAGAATGGATCGTACGAATGAATTAGAATGGATCGTACAAATGAATTAGAAAAGTTATATTTGTGAGAATGAATTAGAATGGATCGTACGAATGAATTAGAATGGATTGTGCGAATGAATTAGAAAGGATCGTATGAATGAATTAGAATGGTTACATTCGTGCGTATGAATTAGAATGGATCGTACGAATGGATTAGAATGGATCATACGAATGAATTAGAATGGATCGTACAAATGAATTAGAAAGGATCGTACAAATGAATTAGAATGGATCGTACGAATGAATTAGAATGGATACATTCGAGCGAATGAATTAGAATGGGTCGTACGAATGAATTAGAATGGATCGTGCGAATGAATTAGAATGGATCGTAAGGATGAATTAGAATGGATCGTGCGAATGAATTAGAATGGATCGTACGAATGAAATAGAATAGATCGTGCGAATAAATTAGAATGGATCATACGAATGAATTAGAATAGATATATTCATGCGAATGAATTAGAATGGATCGTTTCAAATGAATTAGAATGGATCGTGCGAATGAATTAGAATGGATCGTACGATGCAATCTAATTCATTCGTACGATCCATTCTAATTCATTCGTATGATCAATTCTAATTCATTCGCACGATCCATTCTAATTCATTCTCACGAACGTAACCTTTCTAATTCATTTGTATGATCCATTCTAATTCATTCGTACGATCCATTCTAATCCATTCGTTCGATCCATTCTAATCCATTCGTACGTTGCATTCTAATTCATTCGTACGATCCATTCTAATTCATTCTCACAAATGTAACCTTTCTAATTCATTTGTACGATCCATTCTAATTCATTCGTACGATTCATTCTAATTCATTCTTACGATCCATTCTAATGCATTCATACGATTCATTCTAATTCATTCGCGCGATTAATTTTAATTCATTCGTACGATCCATTCTAATCCATTCGCACGATCCATTCTAATCCATTCGTACGATCCATTCACGAATGATTAGAATGGATCGTACGAATGAATTAGAATGGATCGTACAAATGAATTAGAAAGGTTACATTTGTGAGAATGAATTAGAATGGATCGTACGAATGAATTAGAATGGATCGTACGAGTGGATTAGAATGGATCGTACAAATGAATTAGAATGGCTCGTACAAATGAATTAGAATGGCTCGTACGAATGAATTACAATGAATCGTACAAATGAATTAGAAGGGTTACATTCGTGCGAATGAATTAGCATAGATCATACGAATGAATTAGAATGGATCATACGAATGAATTAGAATGGATCGTGCGAATGAATTAGAATGGATCGTACGGAAGAATTAGAATGGATCGTACGAACGAATTAGAATGGATCGTACGAACGAATTAGAAGGGATCGTACGAATGAATTAGAATGGATCGTACAAACGAATTAGAATGGATCGTACGAATGAATTAGAATGGATACATTCGAGCGAATGAAGTAGAATGGATCATACGAATGAATTAGAATGGATCGTGCGAATGAATTTGAATGGATCGTACGAATGAATTAGAATGGATCGAACGAATGAATTAGAATGGATACATTCGAGCGAATGAATTAGAATAGATCGTAGGAATGAATTAAAATGGATCATACGAATGAATTAGAATTGATCGTGTGAATGAATTAGAATGGATTGTACGAATGAATTAGAATGGATACATTCGTGCGAATGAATTAGAATGGATCGGACGAATGAATTAGAATGGATCATACTATTCATTCTAATTTATTCGTACGATCCATTCTAATGCATTCGTACGATTCATTCTAATTCATTCGCACGATCCATTCTAATTCATTCGTATGATCCATTCTAATTTATTCATACGATCCATTCTAATTCATTCGCACGATCCATTCTAATTCATTCGTACGATCCATTCTAATTCATTCGTACGATCCATTCTAATTAGAATGGATACATTCGAGCGAATGAATTAGAGTGGATTAGAAAGGTTATATTTGTGAGAATGAATTAGAATGGATCGTACGAATGAATTAGAATGGATCGTACGAATCTATTAGAATGGATCGTACGAATGGATTAGAATGGATCGTACGAATGAATTAGAATGGATCATACAAATGAATTAGAAAGGTTACATTCGTGAGAATGAATTAGAATGGATCGTGTGAATTAATTAGAATGGATCGTACGAATCAATTTGAATGGATATATTTGTGCGAATGAATCTGAATGGATTGTATGAATGAATTACAAATGATCGTACGAATGAATTAGAATGGATCATACGAATGAATTAGAATAGCTCATACGAATGAATTAGAATGAATCGTACGAATGAATTAGAATGGTTACATTCGTGCGAATGAATTAGAATAGATCGTATGAATGAATTAGAATGGATCGTACGAATAAATTAGAATGGATCGTGATGGATACATTCGTGCGAATGAATTAGAATGGATTGTACGTATGAATTAGAATGGATCATGCGAATGAACTAGAATGGATACATACATTCATGCGAATGAATTAGAATGGATCGTATGAATGAGTTAGAATGGATCGTATGAATGAATTAGAATGGATACATTCGAGCGAATGAATTAGAATGGATCATATGAACGAATTAGAATGGGTCATACGAATGAATTAGAATGGATCGTGCGAATGAATTATAATGGATCATACGAATGAATTAGAATGAATCGTACGAATGAATTAGAATGGATCGTACGAATGAATTTGAATGGATCGTGCGAATGAATTAGAATGGATCGTACGAATGAATTAGAATGGATCGTGCGAATGAATTAGAATGGATCATACAAATGAATTACAAAGGTTACATTCGTGAGAATGAATTAGAATCGATCGTACGAATCAATTAGAATGGATCATGCGAATGAATTTGAATGGATCGTACGAAAGAATTAGAATGGATACTTTCGAGCGAATGAATTAGAATAGATCATAGGAATGAATTAGAATGGATCATACGAATGAATTAGAATGGATCGTGCGAATGAATTAGAATGGATTGTATGAATGAATTAGAATGGATACATTCGTGCGAATGAATTAGAATGGATCATACGAATAAATTAGAATGGATCGTACGAATGGATTAGAATGGATCGTACGAATGAATTAGAATGGATCGTACGAATGTATTAGAATGGATCGTACGAATGTATTAGAATGGATCGTATGAATGGATTAGAATGGATCGTACGAATGAATTAGAATGGATCGTACGAATGGATTAGAATGGATCGTACGAATGAATTTGAATGGATCATGCGAATGAATTTGAATAGATCGTACGAATGAATTAGAATGGATCATCTGAACGAATTAGAATGGATCGTACGAATGAATTAGAATGGATACATTCGTACGATCCATTCTGATTCATTTGTACGATCCATTCTTATTCATTCGTACGATCTATTCAAATGTACAAATGAATTAGAATGGATCATAGGAATGAATTAGAATGGATCGGGCAAATGAATTAGAATGGATACATTCGTGCGAATGAATTAGAATGGATCGTAGGAATGAATTAGAATGGATCGTACAAATGAATTAGAATGGTTACATTCGTGCGAATGAATTAGAATGGATCACACGAATGGATTAGAATGGGTCGTACGAATGGATTGGAATGGATCGTATGAATGAATTAGAATGGATCGTACAAATGAATTAGAATAGATCGTGCAAATTAATTAGAATCGATCGTGCGAATGAATTAGAATGGATCGTACGTTTGAATTAGATTGAATTGTGCGAATGAATTAGAATTGATACATTCGTGCGAATGAATTAGAATAGATCGTATGAATGAATTAGAATGGATCGTGCGAATGAATTAGAATGGATCGTTCGAATGAATTAGAATGGATCGTACGAATGAATTAGAATGGATACATTCGAGCGAATGAATTAGAATGGATCGTGCGAATGAATTAGAATGGATACATTCGATCCATTCTAATCCATTCATACGATCCATTCTAATCCATTCGTACGAACCATTCTAATTAATTAGAATGGATCATACGAATGAATTAGAATGGATCGTGCGAATGAATTAGAATGGATCGTACAAATGAATTGGAATAGATCGTGCAAATTAATTAGAATCGATCGTGCGAATGAATTAGAATGGATTGTACAAATGAATTAGAATAGATCGTGCAAATTAATTAGAATCGATCGTGCGAATGAATTAGAATGGATCGTACGTTTGAATTAGATTGAATTGTGCGAATGAATTAGAATTGATACATTCGTGCGAATGAATTAGAATAGATCGTATGAATGAATTAGAATGGATCGTGTGAATGAATTAGAATGGATCGTGCGAATGAATTAGAATGGATCGTTCGAATGAATTAGAATGGATCGTACGAATGAATTAGAATGGATACATTCGAGCGAATGAATTAGAATGGATCGTGCGAATGATTTAGAATGGATACATTCGATCCATTCTAATCCATTCGTACGATCCATTCTAATCCATTCGTACGATCCATTCTAATTAATTAGAATGGATCATACGAATGAATTAGAATGGATCGAGCGAATGAATTAGAATGGATACATTCGATCCATTCTTATCCATTCGTACGATCCATTCTAATCCATTCGTACGATCCATTCTAATTAATTAGAATGGATCATACGAATGAATTAGAATGGATCGTGCGAATGAATTAGAATGGATCGTGCGAATGAATTAGAATGGATTGTATGAATGAATTAGAATGGATATATTCGTGCGAATGAATTAGAATGGATCGTGCGAATGAATTAGAATGGATCATGCGAATGAATTAGAGTGGATCGTACGAATAATTTAGAATGGATCGTACGAATGTATCCATTCTAATTCATTCGTACGATCCATTCTAATTCATTCATATGATCCATTCTAATTCATTCGTACGATCCATTCAAATTCATTCGCATGATCCATTCTAATTCATTCGTACGATCCATTCTAATCCATTCTAATTCATTCGTATGATCCATTCAAATTCGTTCGTACGATCCATTCTAATTCATTCACACAAATGTATCTATTCTAATTCATTCGTACGATTCATTCTAATTCGTCCATACGATCCATTCTAATTCGTTCGTACGATCTATTCTAATTCGTTCGTACGATCCATTCTAACTCATTCGCACGATCCATTCTAATTCATTCTCACGAATGTAACCTTTCTAATTCATTTGTATGATCCATTCTAATTCATTCGTACGATCCATTCTAATCCATTCATACGATCCATTCCAATCCATTCGTACGATCTATTCTAATCCATTCATACGATCCATTCTAATTCATTTGTACGCTCCATTCTAATTCATTCGCACAATCCATTCGTACGATCCATTCTAATCCATTCGTACGATCCATTCTAATTCATTCGTACGATCCATTCTAATTCATTCTCACAAATGTAACCTTTCTAATTCATTTGTACGATCCATTAATCTAATTCATTCGTACGATCCATTCTAATTCATTCGTACGATCCATTCTAATTCATTCGTATGATCTATTCTAATTCATTCGCACGAATGTAACCATTCTAATCCATTAGTACGATCCATTCTCATTCATTCCTACGAATGTATCCATTCTAGTTCATTCGTACGCTCCATTCTAATTCATTCGTACGCTCCATTCTTATTCATCGCACAAATATATCCATTCTAATTCATTCGCACAATCCATTCTAATTCATTCGTACGATCCATTCTAATTCATTTGTATGATCCATTCTAACTCATTCGGTGGATCCATTCTATTTCATTCGTACGATCCATTCTAATTCATTCGCACGATCCATTCTAATTTATTCATATGATCCATTCTAATTCATTCGTACGATCTATTCTAATTCATTCACACGAATGTAACCATTCTAATTCATTCGTACGATTCATTCATTCGTATGAGCTATTCTAATTCATTCGTACGATCCATTTTAATTCATTCGTACGATCCATTCTAATCCATTCGTACGATCCATTCTAATTCATTCGTACGATCCATTCTAATTCATTCTCACAAATGTAACCTTTCTAATTCATTTGAACGATCCATTCTAATTCATTCGTACGATCAATTCTATTCCATTCATACAATCTATTCTAATTCATTCTAATTCATTCGTACGATCCATTCGTATGATCCATTCTAATTCATTCACACAAATGCATCCATTTTAATTCATTCGTACGATCCATTCTAATTTATTCATACGATCTATTCTAATTTATTCGCACGATCTATACTAATTCATTCGTACGATCCATTCTAATTCATTCGCATGATCTATTCTAATTTATTCGTACGATCCATTCTAATTCATTCGTACGATCTATTCTAATTAATTCGCACGATCCATTATAATTCATTCGTACGATCCATTCTCACGAATGTAACCTTTCTAATTCATTTGTATGATCCATTCTAATTCATTCGTACGATTGAATTTGAATGGATCGTACGAATGAATTAGAATAGATCGTACGAATGAATTAGAATAGATCGTACGAATAAATTAGAATGGATCGTGCGAATGAATTAGAATGGAACGAACGAATGAATTAGAATAGACCGTGCGAATAAATTAGAATGGATCATACGAATGAATTAGAATAGATATATTCATGCGAATGAATTAGAATGGATCATACGAATGAATTAGAAGGGATCGTGCGAATGAATTAGAATGGATCGTATGAATAATTTAGAATGGATCGTAGGAATGAATTAAAATGGATCGTACGAATGAATTTGAATGGATCGTACGAATAAATTAGAATGGATACATTTGTGCGATGAATAAGAATGGAGCGTACGAATGAATTAGAATGGAGCGTACGAATGAACTAGAATGGATACATTCGTGCGAATGAATTAGAATGGATCATATAAAATAATTAGAATGGATCGTGCGAATGAATTAGAAAGGATCGTACGAATAAATTAGAATGGATATATTCGTGCGAATGAATTAGAATGGATCGTAAGAATGAATTAGACTTGATCGTACGAATAAATTAGAATGGATACATTCATGCAAATGAATTAGAATGGATCGTACGAATGAATTAGAATGGATCATACGAATGAATTAGAATGGATCGTACGAATGAATTAGAATGGATCATATGAATGAATTAGAATGGTTACATTCGTGCGAATGAATTAGAATGGATCGTATGAATGGATTAGAATGTATCGTACGAATGGATTAGAACGCATTGTACGAATGAATTAGAATAGATACATCTGTGCGAATGAATTAGGTTGCATCGTACGAATGAATTTGAATGCATTCCAATTCATTCGTGTGATCTAATTCTAATTCATTCGTACGATCCATTCTAATTCATTCGTACGATCCATTCTAATCCATTCGTACGATCCATTCTAATTCATTCGTACGATCCATTCTAATTCATTCGCACGAATGTATCCATTCTAATCCATTCTAATTCATTCATACAATCCATTCTAATTCATTCGCAGGAATGTAACCATTCTAATTCATTCGTACGATCCATTCTTATTCATTCGTACGATCCATTCTAACTCATTTCTACGATCCATTCTAATTCATTCGCACGAATGTATCCATTCTAATTCATTCGTACAATGCGTTCTAATCCATTCACACGAATGTAACCATTCTAATTCATTCATATGATCCATTCTAATTCATTCATACGATCCATTCTAATTCATTCGTATGATCCATTCTAATTCATTCATACGATCCATTCTAATTCGTTTGCATGAAAGTATCCATTCTAATTTATTCGTACGATCCAGTCTAATTCATTCGTACGATCCATTCAGATTCATTCGCACAAATGTATCCATTCGCACGATCCATTCTAATTCATTTGTACGATCCATTTTAATTCATTCGCATGATTTATTCTAATTCATTCGTATGATACATTCGTGCGAATGAATTAGAATGGATCGTACGAATGAATTAGAATGGATACATTCGAGCGAATGAATTAGAATGGATCGTACGAATGAATTAGAGTGGATCATAGGAATGAATTAGAGTGGATCATGCAAATGAATTAGAATGGATACATTCGTGCGAATGAATTAGAATAGATCATACGAATGAATTAGAATGGATCGTACGAATGAATTAGAATGGATCGTGCGAATGAATTAGAATGGATAGTGCGAATGAATTAGAATTGATCGTACGAATGAATTAGAATTGATCGTGTGAATGAATTAGAATAGATCATACGAATGAATTAGAATGGATCGTACGAATTAATTAGAATAGATCGTGCAAATGAATTAGAATGGATCGTACGAATGCATTAGAATGGATCGTACGAACGAATTAGAATGGATCGTACGAATGAATTAGAATGGATACATTCGAGCGAATGAATTAGAATGGATCGTACGAATTAATTAGAATGGATCATAGGAATGAATTAGAATGGATCGTACAAATGAATTAGAATGGATACATTCGTGCGAATGAATTAGAATAGATCATACGAATGAAATAGAATGGATCGTAGGAATGAATTAGAATGGATCGTGCGAATGAATTAGATTGGATTGTACGAATGAATTAGAATGGATACATTCGAGCGAATGAATTAGAATAGATCGTAGGAATGAATTAGAATGGATCATACTAATGAATTAGAATGGATCGTATGAATGAATTAGAATGGATCGTACGAATTAATTAGAATAGATACATTTGTGAGAATGAATTAGAATGGATCGTACGAATGAATTAGAATGGATCGTACGAATAAATTAGAATGGATTGTACGAATGAATTAGAATGGATACAATCGAGCGAATGAATTAGAATAGATCGTAGGAATGAATTAGAATGGATCATACGAATGAATTAGAATGGATCGTGCGAATGAATTAGAATGGATTGTACGAATGAATTAGAATGGATCGAACGAATGAATTAGAATGGATACATTCGAGTGAATAAATTAGAATAGATCATAGGAATGAATTAGAATGGATTATACGAATGAATTAGAATGGATCGTACGAACGAATTAGAATGGATCGTACGAACGAATTAGAATGGATCGTACCAACGAATTAGAATTTAGAATGGATCGTACGAACGAATTAGAATGGATCGTACGAATGAATTAGAATGGATACATTCGAGATAATGAATTAGAATGGATCATACGAATGAATTAGAATAGATCGTAGGAATGAATTAGAATGGATCGTGCGAATGAATTAGAATAGATCGTACGAATGAATTACAATGGATCGTACGAATGAATTAGAATGGATTGTGCGAATGTATCTATTCTAATTCATTCATATGATCCATTCTAATTCTTTCATACGATCCATTCTAATTCATTCGTATGATCCATTCTAATTCATTCGTACGATCCATTCTAATTCATTTGCATGAATGTATCCATTCTAATTTATTCGTACGAATGAATTAGAATGGATCGTACGAACGAATTAGAATTAGAATGGTTACATTCGTGCGAATGAATTAGAATTGATCGTACATTCCATTCTAATTCATTTGTATGATCCATTCTAATTCATCGCATGATCCATTCTAATTCATTCGCTCGAATGTATCCATTCTAATTCATTCGTACGATCCATTCTAATGCATTCGTACGATCCATTCTAATTCGTTCGTACGATACATTCTAATTTATTCGTTCAAATATATACATTCTAATTCATTCGTACGATCCATTCTAATTCATTCGCACAATCCATTCTAATTCATTCGTACGATCCATTCTAATTCATTCCTACTATCCATTCTAATTCATTTGCACGAATGTATCCATTCTAATTCATTTGCACGATCCAATCTAATTCCTTCCTATGATCCATTCTAATTCATTCGTATGATACATTCATACGACTGAATTAGAATGGATTGTATGAATGAATTAGAATTGATCATACGAATGAATTAGAATGGATCGTACGAATGAATTAGAATGGATCGTGCGAATGAATTAGAATGGATCGTACGAATGAATTAGAATGGATATATTTGAACGAATAAATTAGAATGGATCGTACGAACGAATTAGAATGGATCGTACGAATGCATTAGAATGGATCGTACGAATGAATTAGAATGGATACATTCGAGCGAATGAATTAGAATGGATTGTGCGATGAATTAGAATGGATCACACAAATGAATTAGAATGGATTGTGCGAATGAATTAGAATGGATCGTATGAATGAATTAGAATGGATATATTTGAACGAATAAATTAGAATGGATCGTATAAACGAATTATTATGGATCGTACGAATGAATTAGAATGGATCGAACGAATGAATTAGAATGGATACATTCGAGCGAATGAATTAGAATGGATCGTGTGATGAATTAGAATGGATTATACAAATAAATTAGAATGGATTGTGCGAATGAATTAGAATGGATCGTACGAATGAATTAGAATGGATCGTACGAATGAATTAGAATGGATCGTGCGAATGAATTAGAATGGATCGTACGAGTGAATTAGAATGGATCATACGAATGAATTAGAATGGATACATTTGTGCGAATGGATCATAGGAATGAATTAGAATGGATCGTACAAATGAATTAGAATGGATTGTACGAATGAATTAGAATGGATACATTCGTGCGAATGGATTAGAATGGATCGTACGAATGAATTAGAATGGATCGTACGAATGAATTAGAATGGATACATTCGAGCGAATGAATTAGAATGGATCGTACGAATGATTTAGAATGAATCATAGGAATGAATTAGAATGGATCGTGCAAATGAATTAGAATGGATACATTCGTGCGAATGAATTAGAATGGATCATACGAATGAATTAGAATGGATGTACGAATGAATTAGAATGGATTGTGCGAATGAATTAGAATGCATCATATGAATGGATTAGAATGGATACATTTGTGCGAATGAACTAGAGTGGATCGTACGAATGAATTAGAATGGATTGTGCGAATGAATTAGAATGGATCGTACGAATGAATTAGAATGGATCGTACGAATGAATTAGAATGGATCATATGAATGAAATAGAATGGATACATTCGTGCGAATGAATTATAATGGATCGTACGAATGGATTTGAATGGATTGTACGAATGGATTAGAACACATTGTACGAATGAATTAGAATGGTTACATTCATGCAAATGAATTAGAATGGATCGTACGAATGAATTAGAATGGATCGTATGAATGAATTAGAATGGATCGTACGAATGAATTAGAATGGATCATACGAATAAATTAGAATGGATCGTGCGAATGAATTAGAATGGATACATTCATACAAATGAATTAGAATGGATCGTATGAATGAATTAGAATGGATCGTACGAATGAATTAGAATGGTTACATTCGTGCAAATGAATCTGAATGGATCGTACGAATGAATTAGAATGGATCGAACGAATGAATTAGAATGGATACATTCGAGCGAATGAATTAGAATAGATCGTAGGAATGAATTAGAATGGATCATATGAATGGATTAGAATGGATCGTACGAATGAATTAGAATGGATCGTACGAATGAATAAGAATAGCTCATACGAATGAATGAATCGTACGAATGAATTAGAATGGATTGTACGATCCATTCTAATCCATTCGTACGATCCATTCTAATTCATCGCACGAATGTAACCATTCCAATTCATTCGTACGATCCATTCTAATTCATTCCTACGATCTATTCTAATTCATTCGCTCGAATGTATCCATTCTAATTCATTCGTTCGATCCATTCTAATTCATTTGTACGATCCATTCAAATTCATTCGCATGATCCATTCTAATTCATTCGTACGATCCATTCTAATTCATTCTCACGAATGTAACCTTTCTAATTCATTTGTACGATCCATTCTAATTCATTCGTACGATCCATTCTAATCCATTCGTACGATCCATCCTAATCCATTCGTACGATCCATTCTAATTCATTCGCACGAATGTAACCATTCTAATTCATTCGTACGATCCATTCTAATTCATTCCTACAATCCATTCTAATTCATTCGCACGAATGTATTCATTCTAATTCATTTGCACGATCCATTCTAATTCATTCCTATGATCCATTCTAATTCATTCGTACGATCCATTCTAATTCATTCGCTCGAATGTATCCATTCTAATTCATTCGTACGATCCATTCTAATTCGTTCATAAGATCCAATCTAATTCGTTCGTACGATCCATTCAAATTCGTTCGTACGATCCATTCTAATTCATTCGTCCGATCCATTCTAATTCATTCGCACAAATGTATTAGAATGGATCAAATTCATTCGCTCGAAGGTAACCTTTCTAATTAGAATGGATCGTACAAATGAATTAGAATGGATCATACGAATGAATTAGAATGGATCGTACGAATGAATTAGAATGGATACATTCGAGCGAATGAATTAGAATGGATCGTACGAATGAATTAGAATGGATCATAGGAATGAATTAGAATGGATCGTGCAAATGATATAGAATGGATACATTCGTGCGAATGAATTAGAATGGATCGTACGAATGAATTAGAATGGATCGTGCGAATGAATTAGAATGGATAGTGCGAATGAATTAGAATGGATCGTACGAATGAATTAGACTTGATCGTACGAATAAATTAGAATGGATACATTCATGCAAATGAATTAGAATGGATCGTACGAATGAATTAGAATGGATCATACGAATGAATTAGAATGGATCGTACGAATGAATTAGAATGGATCATATGAATGGATTAGAATGGTTACATTCGTGCGAATGAATTAGAATGGATCGTATGAATGGATTAGAATGTATCGTACGAATGGATTAGAACGCATTGTACGAATGAATTAGAATAGATACATTTGTGCGAATGAATTAGGTTGCATCGTACGAATGAATTTGAATGCATTCCAATTCATTCGTGTGATCTAATTCTAATTCATTCGTACGATCCATTCTAATTCATTCGTACGATCCATTCTAATCCATTCGTACGATCCATTCTAATTCATTCGTACGATCCATTCTAATTCATTCGCACGAATGTATCCATTCTAATCCATTCTAATTCATTCATACAATCCATTCTAATTCATTCGCAGGAATGTAACCATTCTAATTCATTCGTACGATCCATTCTAATTCATTCGTACGATCCATTCTAACTCATTTCTACGATCCATTCTAATTCATTCGCACGAATGTATCCATTCTAATTCATTCGTACAATGCGTTCTAATCCATTCACACGAATGTAACCATTCTAATTCATTCATATGATCCATTCTAATTCATTCATACGATCCATTCTAATTCATTCGTATGATCCATTCTAATTCATTCATACGATCCATTCTAATTCGTTTGCATGAAAGTATCCATTCTAATTTATTCGTACGATCCAGTCTAATTCATTCGTACGATCCATTCAGATTCATTCGCACAAATGTATCCATTCGCACGATCCATTCTAATTCATTTGTACGATCCATTTTAATTCATTCGCATGATTTATTCTAATTCATTCGTATGATGCATTCGTGCGAATGAATTAGAATGGATCGTACGAATGAATTAGAATGGATACATTCGAGCGAATGAATTAGAATGGATCGTATGAATGAATTAGAGTGGATCATAGGAATGAATTAGAGTGGATCATGCAAATGAATTAGAATGGATACATTCGTGCGAATGAATTAGAAAAGATCATATGAATGAATTAGAATGGATCGTACGAATGAATTAGAATGGATCGTGCGAATGAATTAGAATGGATAGTGCGAATGAATTAGAATTGATCGTACGAATGAATTAGAATTGATCGTTTGAATGAATTAGAATAGATCATACGAATGAATTAGAATGGATCGTACGAATTAATTAGAATAGATCGTGCAAATGAATTAGAATGGATCGTACGAATGCATTAGAATGGATCGTACGAACGAATTAGAATGGATCGTACGAATGAATTAGAATGGATACATTCGAGCGAATGAATTAGAATGGATCGTACGAATTAATTAGAATGGATCATAGGAATGAATTAGAATGGATCGTACAAATGAATTAGAATGGATACATTCGTGCGAATGAATTAGAATAGATCATACGAATGAAATAGAATGGATCGTAGGAATGAATTAGAATGGATCGTGCGAATGAATTAGATTGGATTGTACGAATGAATTAGAATGGATACATTCGAGCGAATGAATTAGAATAGATCGTAGGAATGAATTAGAATGGATCATACTAATGAATTAGAATGGATCGTATGAATGAATTAGAATGGATCGTACGAATTAATTAGAATGGATACATTTGTGAGAATGAATTAGAATGGATCGTACGAATGAATTAGAATGGATCGTACGAATAAATTAGAATGGATTGTACGAATGAATTAGAATGGATACAATCGAGCGAATGAATTAGAATAGATCGTAGGAATGAATTAGAATGGATCATACGAATGAATTAGAATGGATCGTGCGAATGAATTAGAATGGATTGTACGAATGAATTAGAATGGATCGAACGAATGAATTAGAATGGATACATTCGAGTGAAAAAATTAGAATAGATCATAGGAATGAATTTGAATGGATTATACGAATGAATTAGAATGGATCGTACGAACGAATTAGAATGGATCGTACGAACGAATTAGAATGGATCGTACCAACGAATTAGAATTTAGAATGGATCGTACGAACGAATTAGAATGGATCGTACGAATGAATTAGATTGGATACATTCGAGATAATGAATTAGAATGGATCATATGAATGAATTAGAATAGATCGTAGGAATGAATTAGAATGGATCGTGCGAATGAATTAGAATAGATCGTACGAATGAATTACAATGGATCGTACGAATGAATTAGAATGGATTGTGCGAATGTATCTATTCTAATTCATTCATATGATCCATTCTAATTCTTTCATACGATCCATTCTAATTCATTCGTATGATCCATTCTAATTCATTCGTACGATCCATTCTAATTCATTTGCATGAATGTATCCATTCTAATTTATTCGTACGAATGAATTAGAATGGATCGTACGAACGAATTAGAATTAGAATGGTTACATTCGTGCGAATGAATTAGAATTGATCGTACATTCCATTCTAATTCATTTGTATGATCCATTCTAATTCATCGCATGATCCATTCTAATTGATTCGCTCGAATGTATCTATTCTAATTCATTCGTACGATCCATTCTAATGCATTCGTACGATCCATTCTAATTCGTTCGTACGATACATTCTAATTTATTCGTTCAAATATATCCATTCTAATTCATTCGTACGATCCATTCTAATTCATTCGCACAATCCATTCTAATTCATTCGTACGATCCATTCTAATTCATTCCTACTATCCATTCTAATTCATTTGCACGAATGTATCCATTCAAATTCATTTGCACGATCCAATCTAATTCCTTCCTATGATCCATTCTAATTCATTCGTGTGATACATTCATACGACTGAATTAGAATGGATTGTACGAATGAATTAGAATTGATCATACGAATGAATTAGAATGGATCGTACGAATGAATTAGAATGGATCGTGCGAATGAATTACAATGGATCGTACGAATGAATTAGAATGGATATATTTGAACGAATAAATTAGAATGGATCGTACGAACGAATTAGAATGGATCGTACGAATGCATTAGAATGGATCGTACGAATGAATTAGAATGGATACATTCGAGCGAATGAATTAGAATGGATCGTGCGATGAATTAGAATGGATCACACAAATGAATTAGAATGGATTGTGCGAATGAATTAGAATGGATCGTATGAATGAATTAGAATGGATATATTTGAACGAATAAATTAGAATGGATCGTATAAACGAATAATTATGGATCGTACGAATGAATTAGAATGGATCGAACGAATGAATTAGAATGGATACATTCGAGAGAATGAATTAGAATGGATCGTGTGATGAATTAGAATGGATTATACAAATAAATTAGAATGGATTGTGTGAATGAATTAGAATGGATCGTACGAATGAATTAGAATGGATCGTACGAATGAATTAGAATGGATCGTGCGAATGAATTAGAATGGATCGTACGAGTGAATTAGAATGGATCATACGAATGAATTAGAATGGATACATTTGTGCGAATGGATCATAGGAATAAATTAGAATGGATCGTACGAATGAATTAGAATGGATTGTACGAATGAATTAGAATGGATACATTCGTGCGAATGGATTAGAATGGATCGTACGAATGAATTAGAATGGATACATTCGAGCGAATGCATAATAATGGATCGTACGAATGATTTAGAATGAATCATCGGAATGAATTAGAATGGATCGTGCAAATGAATTAGAATGGATACATTCGTGCGAATGAATTAGAATGGATCATACGAATGAATTAGAATGGATGTACGAATGAATTAGAATGGATTGTGCGAATGAATTAGAATGCATCATATGAATGGATTAGAATGGATACATTTGTGCGAATGAACTAGAGTGGATCGTACGAATAAATTAGAATGGATTGTGCGAATGAATTAGAATGGATCGTACGAATGAATTAGAATGGATCGTACGAATGAATTAGAATGGATCGTACAAATGAATTAGAATGGATCATATGAATGAAATAGAATGGTTACATTCGTGCGAATGAATTATAATGGATCGTACGAATGGATTTGAATGGATTGTACGAATGGATTAGAACACATTGTACGAATGAATTAAAATGGTTACATTCATGCAAATGAATTAGAATGGATCGTACGAATGAATTAGAATGGATCGTATGAATGAATTAGAATGGATCGTACGAATGAATTAGAATGGATCATACGAATAAATTAGAATGGATCGTGCGAATGAATTAGAATGGATACATTCATACAAATGAATTAGAATGGATCGTATGAATGAATTAGAATGGATCGTACGAATGAATTAGAATGGTTACAATCGTGCAAATGAATCTGAATGGATCGTACGAATGAATTAGAATGGATCGAACGAATGAATTAGAATGGATACATTCGAGCGAATGAATTAGAATAGATCGTAGGAATGAATTAGAATGGATCATATGAATGGATTAGAATGGATCGTACGAATGAATTAGAATGGATCGTACGAATGAATAAGAATAGCTCATACGAATGAATGAATCGTACGAATGAATTAGAATGGATTGTACGATCCATTCTAATCCATTCGTACGATCCATTCTAATTCATCGCACGAATGTAACCATTCCAATTCATTCGTACGATCCATTCTAATTCATTCCTACGATCTATTCTAATTCATTCGCTCGAATGTATCCATTCTAATTCATTCGTTCGATCCATTCTAATTCATTTGTACGATCCATTCAAATTCATTCGCATGATCCATTCTAATTCATTCGTACGATCCATTCTAATTCATTCTCACGAATGTAACCTTTCTAATTCATTTGTACGATCCATTCTAATTCATTCGTACGATCCATTCTAATCCATTCGTACGATCCATCCTAATCCATTCGTACGATCCATTCTAATTCATTCGCACGAATGTAACCATTCTAATTCATTCGTACGATCCATTCTAATTCATTCCTATAATCCATTCTAATTCATTCGCACGAATGTATTCATTCTAATTCATTTGCACGATCCATTCTAATTCATTCCTATGATCCATTCTAATTCATTCGTACGATCCATTCTAATTCATTCGCTCGAATGTATCCATTCTAATTCATTCGTACGATCCATTCTAATTCGTTCATACGATCCAATCTAATTCGTTCGTACGATCCATTCTAATTCGTTCGTACGATCCATTCTAATTCATTCGTCCGATCCATTCTAATTCATTCGCACAAATGTATTAGAATGGATCAAATTCATTCGCTCGAAGGTAACCTTTCTAATTAGAATGGATCGTACAAATGAATTAGAATGGATCATACGAATGAATTAGAATGGATCGTACGAATGAATTAGAATGGATACATTCGAGCGAATGAATTAGAATGGATCGTACGAATGAATTAGAATGGATCATAGGAATGAATTAGAATGGATCGTGCAAATGATATAGAATGGATACATTCGTGCGAATGAATTAGAATGGATCGTACGAATGAATTAGAATGGATCGTGCGAATGAATTAGAATGGATAGTGCGAATGAATTAGAATCGATCGTACGAATGAATTAGAATGGATCGTACGAATGGATTAGAATGGATCGTATGAATGGATTAGAATGGATCGTAGGAATGAATTAGAATGGATCATACAAATGAATTAGAAAGGTTACATTCGTGAGAATGAATTAGAATGGATCGTGCAAATGAATTAGAATGGATCATAGGAATGTATTAGAATGGATCGTGCAAATGAATTAGAATGGATCGTACGAATGGATTAGAATGGATCGTATCGTATGAACGAATTAGAAAGGATCGTGCGAATGAATTAGAATGGATCATACGAATGAATTAAAATAGATACATTTGTACGAATGAATTAGAATGAATCATACGAATGAATTAGAATGGATCATACGAATGAATTAGAATACATCATGTGAATGAATTAGAATGGATCGTACGTTTGAATTAGATTGGATTGTGCGAATGAATTAGAATGGATACATTCGTGCGAATGAATTAGAATAGATCGTATGAATGAATTAGAATGGATCGTATGAATGAATTAGAATGGATCATGCGAATGAATTTGAATGGATCGTGCGAATGAATTAGAATGAATCGAACGAATGAATTAGAATGGATACATTCGTGCGAATGAATTAGAATGAATTGTACGAATGAATTAGAATGGATCATACAAATGAATTAGAAAGGTTACATTCGTGAGAATGAATTAGAATGGATCGTGCGAATGAATTAGAATGGATCATAGGAATGTGTTAGAATGGATCGTGCAAATGAATTAGAATGGATCGTACGAATGGATTAGAAAGGATTATATCGTATGAACGAATTAGAAAGGATCGCGTGAATGAATTAGAATAGATCATACGAATGAATTAAAATAGATACATTTGTACGAATGAATTAGAATGAATCATACGAATGAATGAATTAGAATGGATCGTATGAATGAATTAGAATGGATCGTATGAATGAATTAGAATGGATCGTGCGAATGAATATGAATGGATCATGCGAATGAATTAGAATGAATCGAACGAATGAATTAGAATGGATACATTCGTCGGAATGAATTAGAATGGATTGTACGAATGAATTAGAATGAATCATACGAATGAATTAGAATGGATCGTGCGAATGAATTTGAATAGATCGTACGAATGAATTAGAATGAGTCGTACGATCGATCCATTCTAATTTATTCACACGATCTATTTAATTCATTCGCACGAATGTATCCATTCTAATTCATTCCTACGATCTATTCTAATTAAGAATGGATCATACGAATGAATTAGAATAGATCGTAGGAATGAATTAGAATGGATCATACGAATGAATTAGAATAGATCGTGCGAATGAATTAGAATTGATCATACGAATGAATTAGAATGGATCGGACGAATGAATTAGAATGGATACATTTGTACGAATGAATTAGAATGGATCGTACGAATGAATTAGAATGGATCCACCGAATGATCGTACGAATGGATTAGAATGGAAACATTCATGCGAATGAATTAGAATGGATCATACGAATAAATTAGAATGGATTGTACGAATGAATTAGAATTGATCGTACAAATGAATTAGACAGGTTACATTTGTGAGAACGAATTAGAATGGATCGTACGAATGAATTAGAATGGATCGTACGAATGAATTAGAATGGATCGGACGAATGAATTAGAATGAATTGTATGATCCATTCTAATTTATTCTCACAAATGTAACCTTTCTAATTCATTTGTACGATCCATTCTAATTCATTCGTACGATCCATTCTAATTCATTCGCATGATCCATTCTAATTCATTCGTACGATCCATTCTAATTCATTCGCATGATCCATTCTAATTCATTCGTACGATCCATTCTAATTCATTCGCTCGAATGTAACCATTCTAATTCATTCGTATGATCCATTCTAATTCTTTCCTACGATCCATTCTAATTCATTCTCACGAATGTATCCATTCTAATTCATTTGCACGATCCATTCTAATTCATTCGTACGATCCATTCTAATTCATTCCTATGATCATACGAATTTATTCACAAGAATGTATCCATTCTAATTTATTCGTACGAATGTATCCATTCTAATTCGTTCGCACGATCCATTCTAATTCATTCGTACGATCGATCCATTCTAATTTATTCGCACGATTTATTCTAATTCATTCGCACGAATGTATTCATTCTAATTCATTCGTACGATCCATTCTAATTCATTCGTATGATCCATTCTAATTCATTGGCTCGAATGTATCCATTCTAATTCATTCGTACGATCCATTCTAATTCATTCGTATGATCCATTCGTACGATCCATTCTAATTCATTCGCACGAATGAATTTCAATGGATCGTACGAATGAATTAGAATGGATCGTACGAATGAATTAGAATGGATACATTCGTGTGAATGAATTAGAATAGATCGTGCGAATAAATTAGAATGGATCGATCGTACGAATGAATTAGAATGGATCGTGCGAATGAATTAGAATGGATCGTACGAAAGAATTAGAATGGATCGTACGAATGAATTAGAATGGATCGAACGAATGAATTAGAATGGATACATTCGAGCGGAATGAATAAAATGGATCGTACGATCCATTCTAATTCATTCTCACAAATGTATCCATTCTAATTCATTCGTACGATCCATTCTAATTCATTCGCACGATCCATTCTAATTCATTCGTATGATCCATTCTAATTCATTCGCACGAATGCAACCATTCTAATTCATTCGTACGATCCATTCTAATTAATTCCTACGATCCATTCTAATTCGATCGCACGAATGTATCTATTCTAATTCATTTGCACGATCCATTCTAATTCATTCCTATGATCCATTCTAATTCATTCGTACGATCCATTCTAATTCATTCGGTCGAATGTATCCATTCTAATTCATTTGTACGATCCATTCTAATTCATTCGTACGATCCATTTTAATTCATTCGCATGATCCATTCGTACGATCCATTCTAATTCATTCGCATGAATGAATTTGAACGGATTGTACGAATGAATTAGAATGGATCGTACGAATGAATTAGAATGGATACATTCGTGTGAATGAATTAGAATAGATCGTGCGAATAAATTAGAATGGATCGATCGTACGAATGAATTAGAATGGATCGTGCGAATGAATTAGAATGGATCGTACGAATGAATTAGAATGGATCGTACGAATTAATTAGAATGGATCGAACGAATTCATTCGTATGATCCATTCTAATTCATTCGTATGATCCATTCTAATTCATTCGCACGATCCATTCTAATTCTTTCGCATGAATATATCCATTCTAATTCATTCGCACGATCCATTCTAATTCATTCCTCTGATCCATTCTAATTCATTCGAACGATCCATTCTAATTCATTCTCACAAATGTAACATTTCTAATTCATTTGTACGATCCATTCTAATTCATTCGTACGATCCATTCTAATCCATTCGTACGATCTATTCTAATCCATTCGTACGATCCATTCTAATTCATTCGTAGGAATGAATTAGAATAGATACATTTGTACGAATGAATTAGAATGGATACATTCGAGCGAATGAATTAGAATGGATACATTCATACGACATAATTAAAATGGATTGTACGAATGAATTAGAATGGATCGTACGAATGAATAAGAATTGATCGTACGAATCCATTCTAATGGATCGTACGAATGAATTAGAATGGATCGTGCGAATGAATTAGAATGGATCGTACGAATGAATTAGAATGGATCGTACAAATGAATTAGAATAGATATATTCGTGCGAATGAATTAGAATGGATTGTGCGAATGAATAAGAATGGATCATACAAATGAATTAGATTGGATACATTTGTGAGAATGAATTAGAATGGATCGTACGATCCATTCTAATTCATTCCGCTCGAATGTATCCATTCTAATTCATTCGTTCGATCCATTCTAATTCATTCGTACGATCTATTCTAATTCATTCGCACGATCTATTCTAATTCATTCGTACGATCGATCCATTTTAATTTATTCGCATGATCTATTCTAATTCATTCGCACGAATGTATCCATTCTAATTCATTCGTGCGATCCATTCTAATTCATTCGTACGATCCATTCAAATTCATTCGTGCGAATGAATTAGAATGGATCGTATGAATGGATCATGCGAATGAATTAGAATGGATCTTACGAATGAATTAGAATGGATCATACGAATGAATTAGAATGGATACATTCGAGTGAATGAATTAGAATAGATCGTACAAATGAATTAGAATGGATCATAGGAATGAATTTGAATGGATCGTGCAAATGAATTAGAATGGATACATTCGTCCGAATGAATTAGAATGGATCGTAGGAATGAATTAGAATGGATCGTACGAATGAATTAGAATTGATCGTGCGAATGAATTAGAATGGATCGTACGAATGAATTAGAACGGATCGAACGAATAAATTAGAATGGATCGTACAAATGAATTAGAAAGGTTACATTCGTGAGAATGAATTAGAATGGATCGTACGAATGAATTAGAATGGATCATGCGAATGAATTTGAATGGATCATACGAATGAATTAGAATGGATCGAACGAATGAATTAGAATGGATACATTCGAGTGAATAAAATAGAATAGATCGTAGGAATGAATTAGAATGGATCGTACGAATGAATTAGAATGGTTACATTCGTGCGAATGAATTAGAATGGATCGTACGAATGGATTAGAATGTATCGTATGATCCATTCTTATTCATTCTTACGATTCATTCATTCGTATGAGCTATTCTAATTCATTCGTACGATCCATTCTAATTCATTCGTACGATCCATTCTAATCCATTCGTATGATCCATTCTAATTCATTCCTACGATCTATTCTAATTCATTCGCTCGAATGTATCCATTCTTATTCATTCGTTCGATCCATTCTAATTCATTCGTATGATCCATTCAAATTCATTCGCACGAATGTAACCATTCTAATTCATTCGTACGATCCATTCTAATTCATTCGTATGATCCATTCTAATTCATTTGTATGAATGTATCCATTCTAATTCATTCGCACGATCCATTCTAATTCATTCGCACGATCCATTCTAATTCATTCGTATGATCCATTCTAATTCATTCATATGATCTATTATAATTCATTCGTACGATCCATTCTAATTAATTCATACGATCCATTCTAATTCATTCGTACGATCCATTCTAATTCATTTGCATGAATGTAACCATTCTAATTCATTCGTACAATGCGTTCTAATCCATTCGTACGATCCATTCTAATCCATTCGTACGATCCATTCTAATTCATTCGTACGAATGTAACCATTCTAATCCATTCATATGATCCATTCTAATTCATTCGTACGATCCATTCTAATTCATTCGTATGATCCATTCTAATTCATTCGTACGATCCATTCTAATTCATTCGCACGATCCATTCTAATTCATTCGTACGATCCATTCTAATTCATTCGCACAAATGTATCCATTCTAATCCATTCATACGATCTATTCTAATTCATTCGCACAATCCATTCTTATTCATTCGTACGATCCATTCTAATTCATTCGTATGATCCATTCTAATTCATTTGCACGAATGTATCTATTCTAATTCATTTGCACGATCCATTCTAATTTATTCCTATGATCCATTCTAATTCATTCGTATGATCCATTCTAATTCATTCGCTCGAATGCATCCATTCTAATTCATTCGTACGATCCATTCTAATTCATTCGTACGATCCATTCTAATTCATTCGCACGAATATATCCATTCTAATTCATTCATACTATCCATTCTAATTCATTTGTATGATCCATTGTAAGTCATTCCTATGATCCGTTCGCACAAATGTATCCATTCTAATTTATTTATACGAGCCATTCTAATTCATTCGTACGATCCATTCTAATTCATTCGTACGATCCATTCAAATTCATTCGCACGATCCATTCTAATTCATTCGTACGATTCATTCTAATTCATTCGTACGATCCATTCAAATTCATTCGAATGTATCCATTCTAATTCATTCGTTCGATCCATTCTAATTCATTCATACGATCCATTCTAATTCATTCGCACAATCAATTCTAATTCATTTGTACGATCCATTCTAATTCATTCGCACGATCCATTCTAATTCATTCGTATGATCCATTCTAATTCATTCCTACGATCTATTCTAATTCATTCGCTCGAATGTATCTATTCTAATTCATTCGCTCGAATGTATCTATTCTAATTCATTCACTCGAATGTATCCATTCTAATTCATTTGCACGATCCATTCTAATTCATTCGTACGATCCATTCTAATCCATTCGTATGATCCATTCTAATCCATTCGTACGATCTATTCTAATTCATTCGTACGATCCATTCTAATTCATTCGCTCGAATGTATCCATTCTAATTCATTCGTACGATCCATTCTAATCCTTTCATACGATCCATTCTAAACCATTCGTACGATCCATTCTAATTCATTCGTACGATCCATTCTAATTCATTCGCACGAATGTAACCATTCTAATTCATTCATACGATCCATTCTAATTCATTCGCATAATCCATTCTAATTCATTCGTACGATCCATTCTAATTCATTCGCACGATCTATTCTAATTCATTCCTATGATCCATTCTAATTCATTCATATGATCAATTCTAATTCACTCGCACGAATGTATCATACGAATGAATTAGAATGGATCATGCGAATGAATTAAAATGGATCGTACAAATGAATTAGAATGGATCGTGTGAATGAATTAGAATGGATCGTACGAATGAATTAGAATGGATCGTACGAACGAATTAGAATGGATCGTAAGAACGAATTAGAATGGATCGTACGAATGAATTAGAATGGATACATTCGAGCGAATGAATTAGAATGGATCTTACGAATGAATTAGAATGGATCATAGGATTGAATTAGAATGGATCGTGCAAATGAATTACAATGGATCGTGTGAATGAATTAGAATGGATCGTACGAATGAATTAGAATGGATCGTACGAACGAATTAGAATGGATCGTAAGAACGAATTAGAATGGATCGTACGAATGAATTAGAATGGATACATTCGAGCGAATGAATTAGAATGGATCTTACGAATGAATTAGAATGGATCATAGGAATGAATTAGAATGGATCGTGCAAATGAATTACAATGGATACATTCGTGCGAATGAATTAGAATGGATCGTAGGAATGAATTAGAATGGATCATACGAATGAATTAGAATGGTTACGTTCGTGCGAATGAATTAGAATGGATCATACGAATGGATTAGAATGGATCGTATGAATGGATTAGAACGCATTGTACGAATGAATTAGAATAGATACATTTATGCGAATGAATAAGAATGGATCGTACGAATGAATTAGAATGGATCATACGAAAGAATTAGAATGGATCGGACGAATGAATTAGAATGGATCATACGAATGAATTAGAATGTTTCGATTCTAATTCGTTCGTCCGATCCATTCTAATTCATTCGTCCGATCCATTCTAATTCATTCGTCCGATCCGTTCTAATTCATTCGCACGAATGTATCGATTCTAATTCGTTCGTACAATCCATTCTAATTCATTCGCACGATCCATTCTAATTCATTCGTATGATCCATTCTAATTCATTCGTATGATCCATTCTAATTCATTCCTACGATTTATTCTAATTCTTTCGCTCGAATGTATCCATTCTAATTCATTCGCACAATCCATTCTAATTCATTCGTACGATCCATTCTAATTCTTTTGTACGAATGAATTAGAATGGATCGTACGAATGGATTAGAATGGATCGTACGAATGAATTAGAATGAATCGTACGAACGAATTAGAATGGATAGTATGAACGAATTAGAATGGATCGTACGAATGAATTTGAATGGATACATTTGAGCGAATGAATTAGAATGGATCGTACGAATGAATTAGAATGGATCATACGAATGAATTAGATTGGATCGTACGAAAGAATTAGAATGGATAGTGCGAATAAATTAGAATAGATCGTACGAATGAATTAGAATGGATTGTACGAATGAATTAGAATAGATCGTGCGAATGAATTAGAATGGATCGTACGAAAGAATTAGAATGGATCGTACGAATGAATTAGAATGTATCATACGAATGAATTAGAATCGATCGTGCGAATGAATTAGAATAGATCGTACGAATGAATTAGAATGGATACATTTGTGCGATGAATAAGAATGGAGCGTACGAATGAATTAGAATGGAGCGTACGAATGAACTAGAATGGATACATTCGTGCGAATGAATTAGAATGGATCATATGAAAGAATTAGAATGGATCGTGCGAATGAATTAGAAAGGATCGTACGAACGAATTACAATGGATCGTACGAACGAATTAGAATGGATCGTGCAAATGAATTAGAATGGATCGTATGAATAAATTAGAATGGATCGTACGAATGAATTAAAATGGATACATTTGTGAATTAGAATGGATCATACGATTGAATTTGAATGGATCGTACGAATGAATTAGAATGGATACATTTGTGCGAATTAATAAGAATGGATCGTGCGAATAAATTAGAATGGATACATTCGTGCGAATGAATTAGAATTGATTGTGCGAATGAATTAGAACGGATTGTGCGAATGAATTAGAACGCATTGTACGAATGAATTAGAATGGATCGTACGAATGGATTAGAATGGATCGTAGGAATGCATTAGAATGGATCGTACGAATGAATTAGAATGGATCGTACGAATGAATTAAAATAGATCGTGCGAATGAATTAGAATGGATCGTACGAATGAATTAGAATGGTTACATTTGTGCGAATGAATTAGAATGGATCATACAATTGAATTAGAATGGATCATGCAAATGAATTAGAATGGATCGTACGAATGAATTAGAATGGATCGTACGAATGAATTAGAATGGATCATGCGAATGAATTAGAATAGATCGTACGAATGAATTAGAATGGATCGTACGAATGAATTAGAATGGATCGTACGAATGAATTAGAATGGATCGTACGAATGAATTAGAACGGATCGTACGAATGAATTAGAACGGATCATAGGAATGAATTAGAATGGATCGTACGAATGAATAAGAATGGATCGTACGAATGAATTAGAATGGATCGTACAAATGTATCCATTCTAATTCATTCGTGCGATGCATTCTAATTCGTTCATATGATCCATTCTAATTCATTCGTATGATCCATTCTAATTCATTCGCACAAATGTATCCATTCTAATTCATTCGTATGATCCATTCTAATTCATTCGCACGATCCATTCTAATTCATTCGTATGATCCATTCGAATCCATTCGTACGATCCATTCTAATTCATTCGTACAATGCGTTCTAATTCATTCGCACAATCCGTTCTAATTCATTCGCACAATCCATTCTAATTCATTCGCACGAATGTATCCATTCTAATTCATTCACACGATCCATTCTTATTAATTCGCACAAATGTATCCATTCTAATTCATTCGTACGATCCATTCAAATTCAATCGTATGATCCATTCTAATTCATTCGCACAAATGTATCCATTTTAATTCATTCGTACGATCCATTCTAATTTAATCATACGATCCATTCTAATTCATTTGCATGATCCATTCTAATTCGTTCGTACGATCCATTCCAATTCGTTAGCACGATCCATTCTAATTCATTCGCATGATCCATTCTAATTCATTCGCACGATCCATTCTAATTCTTTCATATGATCCATTCTAATTCATTCGCACGAATGTATCCATTCTAGTTCATTCGTACGCTCCATTCTAATTCATTCGTACGCTCCATTCTTATTCATCATACAAATGTATCCATTCTAATTCATTCGTACGATCCATTCTAATTCATTCGTACGATCGATTCTAATTCATTCATATGATCCATTCTAATTCATTCGTACGATCCATCCTAATTCTTTCGTACGATCCATTCTAATTCATTCGCACGATCTATTCTAATTCATTCGTACAATCCATTCTAATTTATTCGTATGATCCATTCTAATTCATTCGCACTATCCATTCTAATTCATTCGTACGATCCATTCTAATTCATTCGTACGATCCATTCTAATTCATTCGCTCGAATGTATCCATTCTAATTCATTCGTACGATCCATTCTAATTCGTTCATACGATCCATTCTAATTCGTTCGTACGATCCATTCTAATTTATTCGTACGATCCATTCTAATTCATTCTAATCCATTCGAATGAATCGTGCGAATGAATTAGAATGAATCGTACGAATACATCAGAATGGATCGTATGAATGAATTAGAATGAAACGTACGATCCATTCTAATTCATTCGTCCGATCCATTCTAATTCATTCGCACGAATGTATCCATTCTAATTCATTCGTACAATCCATTCTAATTCATTCCCACGATCCATTCTAATTCATTCGTATGATCCATTCTAATTCATTCCTACGATCGATTCTAATTCATTCGCTTGAATGTATACATTCTAATTCATTCGTACGATCCATTCTAATTCGTTCTCACGATCGATTCTAATTCATTCCTATGATCCATTCTAATTCATTCGTACGATCCATTCTAATTCTTTCGTACGATCCATTCTAATTCATTCGTATGATCAATTCTTATTCATTCGCACAAATGTATCTATTCTAATTCATTCGTACAATGTGTTCTAATCCACTCATACGATCCATTCTAATCCATTCGAACGATCCATTATAATTCATTCGCTCGAATGTAACCATTCTAATTCATTCGTACGATCCATTCTAATTCATTCGCAAGAATATATCCATTCTAATTCATTTGTACGATCCATTCTAATTCATTCCTATGATCCATTCTAATTCATTCGTACGATCCATTCTAATTCATTCGCTCGAATGTATCCATTCTAATTCATTCGTACGATCCATTCTAATTCGTTCATACGATACATTCTAATTCGTTCGTACAATCCATTCTAATTCGTTCGTACGATCCATTCTAATTTATTCGCACGATCCATTCTAATTCATTTGTACGATCCATTTTAATTCATTCGCATGATCTATTCTAATTCATTTGTATGATACATTCGTGCGAATGAATTAGAATGGATCGTATGAATGAATTAGAATGGATCGTACGAGTGAATTAGAATGAATCGTGCGAATGAATTAGAATGGATCGTACAAATGAATTAGAATGGATCGTACGATTCATTCTAATTCATTCGTACGATCCATTCTAATGCATTCGTATGATTCATTCTAATTCATTCGCACGATCCATTCTAATTCATTCGTATGATCCATTCTAATTTATTTGCACGAATATACGATCCATTCTAATTTATTCGCAAAAATGTATCCATTCTAATTCATTCGTACGCTCCATTCTTATTCATCGCACAAATGTATCCATTCTAATTTATTCGTACGATCCATTCAAATTCAATCGTATGATCCATTCTAATTCATTCGCACGATCAATTCTAATTCATTCATCCGATCCATTCTAATTCATTCGCACGAATGTATCCATTCTAATTCATTCATACGATCCATCCTAATTTATTCGCATGATCCATTCTAACTCATTCGGTGGATCCATTCTAATTCATTCGTACGATCTATTCTAATTCATTCGCACGATCCATTCTAATTTTTTCGTACGATCCATTCTAATTCATTCGTACGATCTATTCTAATTCATTCATATGATCCATTCTAATTCATTTGTACGATCCATTCTAATTTATTCATACAATCCATTCAAATTCAATCGTACGATGCAATCTAATTCATTCGCACAAATGTATCTATTCTAATTCATTCGTACGATCCATTCTAATTCGTTCATACGATCCATTCTAATTCGTTCGTACAAATGAATTAGAATGGATCGTACGAATGAATTAGAATGGATCATGCGAATGAATTAGAATGTATTGTACGAATGAATTAGAATGGATACATTTGTGTGAATGAATTAGAATGGATCGTGTGAATGAATTAGAATGGATCGTACGAATGGATTAGAATGGATTGTACGAATGAATTAGAATAGATCGTACGAACGAATTAGAAAGGTTACATTCGTGAGAATGAATTAGAATGGATCGTACGAATGAATTAGAATAGATCATGCGAATGAATTTGAATGGATCGTACGAATGAATTAGAATGGATCGAACGAATGAATTAGAATGGATACATTCGAGCGAATGAATTAGAATAGATCGTAGGAATGAATTAGAATGGATCATACGAATGAATTAGAATAGATCGTGCGAATAAATTAGAATGGATTGTACGAATGAATTAGAATGGATACAATCGTGCGAATGAATTTAAATGGATCGGACGAATGAATTAGAATGGATTGTACGATTCATTCTAATTCATTCGTATGATCCATTCTAATGCATTCGTACGATTCATTCTAATTCATTCGCACGATCCATTCTAATTCATTCGTATGATCCATTCTAATTTATTTGCACGAATATACGATCCATTCTAATTTATTGGCAAGAATGTATCCATTCTAATTCATTCGTACAATCCATTCTAATTTATTCGTACAAATATATCCATTCTAATTTCTAATTCATTCGTACGATCCATTCTAATGCATTCGTACGATTCATTCTAATTCATTCGCACTATCCATTCTAATTCATTCATACAATCCATTCTAATTCATTTGCACGATCCATTCTAATTCATTCCTATTATCCATTCTAATTCATTCGTACGATCCATTCTAATTCATTCGCTCGAATGTATCCATTCTAATTCTTTCATATGATCCATTCTAATTCATTCGCACGAATGTATCCATTCTAGTTCATTCGTACGCTCCATTCTAATTCATTCGTACGCTCCATTCTAATTCATTCATACAATCCATTCTAATTCATTCGCACGAATGTATCCATTCTAATTAATTTGTACGATCCATTCTAATTCATTCATATTATCCATTCTAATTTATTCGTTCAAATATATCCATTCTAATTCATTCATACGATCCATTCTAATTCATTCGCACGATCCATTCTAATTCATTCATATGATCCATTCTAATTCATTCATACGATCCATTCTAATTCATTCGCACGAATGTATCCTTTCAATTTCATTTGTACGATCCATTCTAATTCATTTGTACGATCCATTCTAATTCATTCATACGATCTATTCTAATTCATTCGCACGAATGTATCCATTCTAATTCATTCGCACAATCCAATCTAATTCAAATGTAGGATCCATTCTAATTCATTCACATGATGTAATTTCTAATTTATTCGTACAAATGTATCCATTCTAATTCATTCGTACGATCCATTCTAATTCATTCGTATGATTCATTCTAATTCATTCACACGAATGTAACCTTTCTAATTCATTTGTATGATCCATTCTAATTCATTCGTACGATCCATTCTAATGCATTCGTACGATCCATTCTAATTCAATCGTACGATCCATTCTAATTCATTCGCACGAATAGATATATTCGTGCGAATGAATAAGAATGGATCGTGCGAATGGATTGGAATGGATCGTACGAATGGATTAGAATGGATCGTACGAATAAATTAGAATGGATCGTACAAATGAATTAGAATGGATATATTTGTATGAATAAATTAGAATGCATTCATACGAATAAATTAGAATGGATCGTACGAATGTATCCACTCTAATCCATTCGTTCGATCCAGTCTAATTCATTCGTACGATCCATTCTAATTCATTCGCACGAATATATCCATTCTAATTCATTCGTACAATCCATTCTAATTCATTCGTACGAATGAATTAGAATGGATACATTCGAGCGAATGAATTAGAATAGATCGTTTGAATAAATTAGAATGGATCGTACAAATGAATTAGAATGGATCGTACAAATGAAATAGAATGGATCGTACAAATGAAATAGAATGGATCGAATGAATGAATTAGAATGGATACATTCGAGCGAATGAATAAGAATGTATCATACGAATGAATTTGAATGGATTGTGCGAATGAATTAGAATGGATCGTACAAATGAATTAGAATAGATCGTAGGAATGAATTAGAATGGATCGTACGAATGAATTAGAATGGATCATGCGAATGAATTAGAATGGATCATACGAATAAATTAGAATCGATACATTCGTGCGAATGAATTAGAATGGATTCTGCGAATGAATTAGAATGGATCGTATGAATGTATCCATTTTAATCCATTCATACGATCCATTCTAATTCATTCCTACGATCCATTCTAATTCATTCGCACGATCCATTCTAATTCATTCGCACGATCCATTCTAATTCATTCATATGATCCATTCTAACTCATTCGCACAAATGTATCCATTCTAATTCATTCGTACGATCCATTCTAATTCATTCGTACGATCCATTCTAATCCATTCGTACAATCCATTCTAATTCATTCTCACGATCTATTCTAATATTCATTCGTACCATCCATTCTAATTCATTCATACGATCCATTCTAATGCATTCGCACGATCCATTCAAATTCATTCGTTCGAATGTATCCATTCTAATTCATTCGTTCGATCCATTCTAATTCATTCGTACGAATGTATCCATTCTAATTCATTCGCATGAATGTATCCATTCTAATTCATTCGTTCGATCCATTCAAAAATTCATTTTCACAAATGTTACCTTTCTAATTCATTTGTACGATCCATTCTAATTCATTCGTATGATCCATTCTTATTCATTCGTACGATCCATTCAAATTCATTCGCATGATCCATTCTAATTCATTCGTACGGTCCATTCTAATTCATTCTCACGAATGTAACCTTTCTAATTCATTTGTATGATCCATTCTAATTCATTCGCACGATCTATTCTAATTCATTCGCACGATCCATTCTAATTCATTCGCCCGATCCATTCTAATTAATTTGCACGAATGTATCCATTCTAATTCATTCGTACGATCCATTCAAATTCATTCGCACGATCCATTCTAATTCATTCATATGATTCATTATAATTCATTCGTACGATCCATTCTAATTCATTCGCACGAATGTAACCATTCTAATTCATTCGTACGATCCATTCTAATTCATTCGTCCGATCCATTCTAATTCATTTGTGCGATCCATTCTAATTCATTCGCACGAATGTATCCATTCTAATTCATTCGTACGATCCATTCTAATTCATTCGTATGATCAATTCTAATTCATTCGCATGATCCTTTCTAATTCATTCGTACGATCCATTCTAATTCATTCGCACGAATGTATCCATTCTAATTCATTCGTACGATCCATTCTAATTCATTCGTACGATCCATTCTAATTCATTCGCACGAATGTATCCATTCTAATTCATTCGCACGAATGTAACCATTCAAATTTATTCGCACGATCCATTCTAATTCATTCGTACGATCCATTCTAATCCATTCGTACGATCTATTCTAATTCATTCACACGAATGTAACCATTCTAATTCATTCATATGATCCATTCTAATTCATTCGTACGATCCATTCTAATTCATTCATATGATCCATTCTAAATCATTCGTATGATCCATTCTAATTTATTTGCATGAATGTATCCATTCTAATTTATTCGTGCGATCTAGTCTAATTCATTCGTATGATCCATTCTAATTCATTCGCACGAATATATCCATTCTAATTCATTCGTACGATCCATTCTAATTCATTCGTACGATCGATTCTAATTCATTCGCACGATCCATTCTAATTCATTCGTACGATCCATTCTAATTCATTCGTATGATCCATTCTAAATTATTCGTTCAAATGTATCCATTTTAACTCATT
Organism: Chamaelirium japonicum; assembly: GCA_947650365.1. Lineage (NCBI taxonomy): Eukaryota > Viridiplantae > Streptophyta > Magnoliopsida > Liliales > Melanthiaceae > Chamaelirium > Chamaelirium japonicum. The sequence continues at coordinate 255,611 of CANTAL010000241.1, forward strand.
CGTACGATCCATTCTAATTCATTCGTACGATCCATTCTAATTCATTCGTTCGATCCATTCTAATTCATTTGTACGATCCATTCTAATTCATTCGCATAATCGTATCCATTTTAATTCATTCGTACGATCGATTCTAATTTATTCATACGATCCATTCCAATTCATTCGCACTATCCATTCTAATTCATTCGCACACAAATGTAACCTTTCTAATTCATTTGTACAATCCATTCTAATTCATTCGTACGATCCATTCTAATCCATTCGTACGATCTATTCTAATCCATTCGTACGATCCATTCTAATTCATTCGTAGGAATGAATTAGAATGGATACATTCGTGCGAATGAATTAGAATGGATACATACGAATGAATTAGAATGGATCGTACGAACGGATTAGAATGGATCGTATGAACGAATTAGAATGGATCGTACGAATGAATTAGAATGGATACATTCGAGTGAATGAATTAGAATGGATCGTACGAATGAATTAGAATGGATCATAGGAATGAATTAGAATGGATCGTGCAAATTAATTAGAATGGATACATTCGTGCGAATGAATTAGAATGGATCGTAGGAATGAATTAGAAAGGATCGTACAAATGAATTAGAATGGATCATACAAATGAATTAGAAAGGTTACATTTGTGAGAATGAATTAGAGTGGATCGTACGAATGAATTAGAATGGATCGTACGAATGGATTAGAATGGATCGTACGAATGGATTAGAATAGATCGTACGAATGAATTAGAATGGATACATTCGTGCGAATGAATTATAATGGATTGTATGAATGAATTAGAATGGATCGTACGAATGAATTAGAATGGTTACATTTGTGCGAATGAATTAGAATGGATCGTACGAATGAATTAGAATGGATACATTCGAGCGAATGAATTAGAATAGATCGTACGAATGAATTAGAATGGATCGTACAAATGAATTAGAAAGTTTATATTTGTGAGAATGAGTTAGAATGGATCGTATGAATGAATTAGAATTGATTGCATGAATGAATTAGAATGGATCATACGAATGAATTAGAATGGATCGTACGAATGAATTAGAATGGATCATACGAACGAATTAGAATGGATCGTGCAAATGAATTACAATGGATCGTACGAATGAATTAGAATGGATCATACAAATGAATTAGAAAGGTTACATTCGTGAGAATGAATTAGAATGAATTGTACGAATGAATTAGAATGGATCGTACGAATGAATTAGAATGGATACATTCGAGCGAATGAATTAGAATGGATCGTACGAATGAATTAGAATGGATACATTCATGTGCACAAAGGTATCCATTCTAATTCATTCGCATAATTAGAATGGATCATGCGAATGAATTAGAATGGATCGTACGAATGAATTAGAATAGATACAATCGAGCGAATGAATTAGACTGGATCGTACAAATGAATTAGAATGGATCGTGCAAATGAATTAGAATGGATCGTACGAATGGATTAGAATGGATAGTACGAATGGATTAGAGTGGATCGTACGAATGAATTAGAATGGATCATACAAATGAATTACAAAGGTTACATTCATGAGAATGAATTAGAATGGATCGTACGGATGAATTAGAATGGATCCACCGAATGAATTAGAATGGTTACATTTGTGCGAATGAATTAGAATGTATCATGTGAATGAATTAGAATGGATCGTACGAATGAATTAGAATGGTTACATTCGTGCGAATGAATTAGAATGGATCGTACGAATGAATTAGAATGGATCGTACGAATGAATTAGAATGGATACATTCGAGCGAATGAATTAGAAGTGATCATACGAATGAATTAGAATAGATCGTACGAATGAATTAGAATGGATCGCTCGAATGGATCCATTCTAATTAGAATGGATCAGACGAATGAACTAGATTGGATCGTACAAATGGATTAGAATGGATTGTGGGAATGAATTAGAATGGATCCATTCTAATTAGAATGGATCGTACGAATGAATTAGAATGGATTCATTCGTACGATCCATTCAAATTCATTCGCATGATCCTTTCTAATTAGAATGGATCCATTCTAATTCATTCCCACAATCCATTCTAATCCTCGCATGATCCATTCTAATTCATTCGCACGAATGTATCCATTCTAATTCATTTGCACGATCCATTCTAATTCATTCCTATGATCCATTCTAATTCATTCGTACGATCCATTCTAATTAGAATTGATCCATTCGAGCGATCCATTCTAATTCATTCGTACGATCCAATCTAATTCATTCGTATGATAAATTCTAATTCATTCGCACGATCCATTCTAATTCATTCGTACGATCCATTCTAATCCATTCGTACGATCCATTCTTAACCATTCGTACGATCCATTCTAATTCATTTGCACGAATGTAACCATTCTAATTCATTCATACGATCCATTCTAATTCATTCCTACGATCCATTCTAATTCATTCGTATGATCAATTCTAATTCATTCGCACGATCCATTCTAATTCATTCGTACGATCCATTCTAATTCATTCGCACGAATGTAACCATTCTAATTCATTCGTACGATCGATTCTAATTCATTCGCATGATACATTCTAATTCATTCGCACAAATGTAACCATTCTAATTCATTCGGTGGATCCATTCAAATTAATTCGTAAAATCCATTCTAATTCATTCTCACGAATGTAACCTTTCTAATTCATTTATATGATCCATTCTAATTCATTCGTACGATCCATTCTAATCCATTCGTACGATCCATTCTAATCCATTCGTACGATCCATTCTAATCCATTCGTACGATCCATTCTAATTCATTCGCACGAATATATCCATTCTAATTCATTCGTACAATCCATTCTAATTCATTCGTACGAATGAATTAGAATGGATACATTCGAGCGAATGAATTAGAATAGATCGTATGAATGAATTAGAATGGATCGTACAAATGAATTAGAATGGATCGTACAAATGAAATAGAATGGATCATACAAATGAATTAGAATGGATCGAATGAATGAATTAGAATGGATACATTCGAGCGAATGAATAAGAATGTATCATACAAATGAATTAGAATGGATTGTGCGAATGATATACAATGGATCGTACAAATGAATTAGAATAGATCGTAGGAATGAATTAGAATGGATCGTACGAATGAATTAGAATGGATCATGCGAATGAATTAGAATGGATCATACGAATAAATTAGAATGGATACATTCGTGCGAATGAATTAGAATGGTTTCTGTGAATGAATTAGAATGGATCGTATGAATGTATCCATTTTAATCCATTCGTACGATCCATTCTATTTCATTCCTACGATCCATTCTAATTCATTCGCACGATCCATTCTAATTCATTCGTACGATCCATTCTAATTCATTCGTATGATCCATTCTAACTCATTCGCACAAATGTATCCATTCTAATTCATTCGTACGATCCATTCTAATTCATTCGTACGATCCATTCTAATCCATTCGTACAATCCATTCTAATTCATTCTCACGATCTATTCTAATATTCATTCGTACGATCCATTCTAATTCATTCATACGATCCATTCTAATTCATTCGCACGATCCATTCAAATTCATTCGTACGAATGTATCCATTCTAATTCATTCGTTCGATCCACTTTAATTCATTCGTACGAATGTATCCATTCTAATTCATTCGCACGAATGTATCCATTCTAATTCATTCGTTCGATCCATTCAAAAATTCATTTTCACAAATGTAACCTTTCTAATTCATTTGTACGATCCATTCTAATTCATTCGTATGATCCATTCTTATTCATTCGTACGATCCATTCAAATTCATTCGCATTATCCATTCTAATTCATTCGTACGATCCATTCTAATTCATTCTCACGAATGTAACCTTTCTAATTCATTTGTATGATCCATTCTAATTCATTCGCACGATCTATTCTAATTCATTCGCACGATCCATTCTAATTCATTCGCCCGATCCATTCTAATTCATTTGCAGGAATGTATCCATTCTAATTCATTCGTACGATCCATTCAAATTCATTCACACGATCCATTCTAATTAATTCGTATGATTTATTATAATTCATTCGTACGATCCATTCTAATTCATTCACACGAATGTAACCATTCAAATTCATTCGTACGATCCATTCTAATTCATTCGTCCGATCCATTCTAATTCATTTGTGCGATCCATTCTAATTCATTCGCACGAATGTATCCATTCTAATTCATTCGTACGATCCATTCTAATTCATTCGTATGATCAATTCTAATTCATTCGCACGATCCATTCTAATTCATTCGTACGATCTATTCTAATTCATTCGCACGAATGTATCCATTCTAATACATTCGTACGATCTATTCTAATTCATTCGTACGATCCATTCTAATTCATTCGCACGAATGTATCCATTCTAATTCATTCGCACGAATGTAACCATTCTAATTCATTCGCACGATCCATTCTAATTCATTCTTACGATCCATTCTAATCCATTCGTACGATCTATTCTAATTCATTCACACGAATGTAACCATTCTAATTCATTCATATGATCCATTCTAATTCATTCGTACGATCCATTCTAATTCATTCATATGATCCATTCTAATTCATTCGTACGATCTATTCTAATTTATTTGCATGAATGTATCCATTCTAATTTATTCGTACGATCCAGTCTAATTCATTCGTATGATCCATTCTAATTCATTCGCACGAATATATCCATTCTAATTCATTCGTACGATCCATTCTAATTCATTCGTACGATCGTTTCTAATTCATTCGCACGATCCATTCTAATTCATTCGTACGATCCATTCTAATTCATTCGTATGATCCATTCTAATTTATTTGTTCAAATGTATCCATTTTAATTCATTCGTACGATCCATTCTAATTTATTCGTACGATCCATTCTAATTCATTCGTTCGATCCATTCTAATTCATTTGTACGATCCATTCTAATCCATTCGCATAATTGTATCCATTTTAATTCATTCGTACGATCTATTCTAATTTATTCATACGATCCATTCCAATTCATTCGCACGATCCATTCTAATTCATTTGCACACAAATGTAACCTTTCTAATTCATTTGTACGATCCATTCTAATTCATTCGTACGATCCATTCCAATCCATTCGTATGATCCATTCTAATCCATTCGTACGATCCATTCTAATTCATTCGTAGGAATGAATTAGAATGGATACATTCGTGCGAATGAATTAGAATGGATACATACGAATGAATTAGAATAGATCGTACGAACGGATTAGAATGGATTGTATGAACGAATTAGAATGGATCGTACGAATGAATTATAATGGATACATTCGAGTGAATGAATTAGAATGGATCGTACGAATGAATTAGAATGGATCATAGGAATGAATTAGAATGGATCGTGCAAATTAATTAGAATGGATACATTCGTGCGAATGAATTAGAATGGATCGTAGGAATGAATTAGAAAGGATCGTACGAATGAATTAGAATGGATCATACAAATGAATTAGAAAGGTTACATTTGTGAGAATAAATTAGAATGGATCGTACGAATGAATTAGAATGGATCGTACGAATGGATTAGAATGGATCGTACGAATGGATTAGAATGGATCGTACGAATGAATTAGAATGGATACATTCGTGCAAATGAATTAGAATGGATTATATGAATGAATTAGAATGGATTGTACTAATGAATTAGAATGGTTACATTTGTGTGAATGAATTAGAATGGATCGTACGAATGAATTAGAATGGATACATTCGAGCGAATGAATTAGAATAGATCGTACGAATGAATTAGAATGGATTGTACAAATGAATTAGAAAGTTTACATTTGTGAGAATGAGTTAGAATGTATCGTATGAATGAATTAGAATTGATTGCATGAATGAATTAGAATGGATCATACGAATGAATTGGAATGGATCGTATGAATGAATTAGAATGGATACATTCATGCAAATGAATTAGAATGGATCGTACGAATGAATTAGAATGGATCATATGAACGAATTAGAATGGATCGTGCAAATGAATTACAATGGATCGTACGAATGAATTAGAATGGATCATACAAATGAATTAGAAAGGTTACATTCGTGAGAATGAATTAGAATGAATCGTACGAATGAATTAGAATGGATCGTACGAATGAATTAGAATGGATACATTCGAGCGAATGAATTAGAATGGATCGTACGAATGAATTAGAATGGATACATTCATGTGCACAAAGGTATCCATTCTAATTCATTCGCATAATTAGAATGGATCATGCGAATGAATTAGAATGGATCGTACGAATAAATTAGAATAGATACATTCGAGCGAATGAATTAGAATGGATTGTACAAATGAATTAGAATGGATCGTGCGAATGAATTAAAATGGATCGTACGAATGGATTAGAATGGATCGTACGAATGGATTAGAATGGATCGTACGAATGAATTAGAATGGATCATACAAATGAATTACAAAGGTTACATTCATGAGAATGAATTAGAATGGATCGTACGGATGAATTAGAATGGATCCACCGAATTTATTAGAATGGTTACATTTGTGCGAATGAATTAGAATGTATCATGTGAATGAATTAGAATGGATCGTACAAATGAATTAGAATGGTTACATTCGTGCGAATGAATTAGAATGGATCATACGAATGAATTAGAATGGATCGTACGAATGAATTATAATGGATACATTCGAGCGAATGAATTAGAATTGATCATACGAATGAATTAGAATGGATCGTACGAATGAATTAGAATGGATCGCTCGAATGGATCCATTCTAATTAGAATGGATCATACGAATGAATTAGAATGGATCGTACAAATGGATTAGAATGGATTGTGGGAATGAATTAGAATGGATCCATTCTAATTAGAATGGATCGTACGAATGAATTAGAATGGATTCATTCGTATGATCCATTCAAATTCATTCGCATGATCCATTCTAATTAGAATGGATCCATTCTAATTCATTCCCACAATCCATTCTAATCCTCGCATGATCCATTCTAATTCATTCGCACGAATGTATCCATTCTAATTCATTTGCACGATCCATTCTAATTCATTCCTATGATGCATTCTAATTCATTCGTACGATCCATTTTAATTAGAATGGATCCATTCGAGCGATCCATTCTAATTCATTCGTACGATCCAATCTAATTCATTCGTATGATAAATTCTAATTCATTCGCACGATCCATTCTAATTCATTCGTACGATCCATTCTAATCCATTCGTACGATCCATTCTTAACAATTCGTACGATCTATTCTAATTCATTTGCACGAATGTAACCATTCTAATTCATTCATACGATCCATTCTAATTCATTCCTACGATCCATTCTAATTCATTCGTATGATCAATTCTAATTCATTCGCACGATCCATTCTAATTCATTCGTACGATTCATTCTAATTCATTCGCATGAATGTAACCATTCTAATTCATTCGTACGATCGATTCTAATTCATTCGCATGATAAATTCTAATTCATTCGCACAAATGTAACCATTCTAATTCATTCGGTGGATCCATTCAAATTAATTTGTACGATCCATTCTAATTCATTCTCACGAATGTAACCTTTCTAATTCATTTATATGATCCATTCTAATTCATTCGTACGATCCATTCTAATCCATTCGTACGATCCATTCTAATTCATTCGTACGATCCATTCTAATTCATTCGCTCGAATGTATCCATTCTAATTCATTCGTACGGTCCATTCTAATTCATTCGTACGATCCATTCTAATCCATTCGCACGATCCATTGTAATTCATTCGTACGATCCATTCTAATTCATTCGCACGAATGTATACATTCTAATGCATTCGTACGATCCATTCTAATTCATTCGCACGATCCATTCATTCATTCGCATGATCCATTCTAATTCATTCGCACGATCCATTCTAATTCATTCGCTCGAATTTATCCATTCTAATTCATTCGCACGAATGTATCCATTCTAATTCATTCGTACGATCCATTCTAATTCATTCGTATGATCCATTCTAATTCATTCGCACGAATGTAACCATTCTAATTCATTTGTACGATCCATTCTAATTCATCCCTATGATCCATTCTAATTCATTCCTATGATCTATTCTAATTCATTCGTACGATCCATTCTAATGCATTCGTACGATTCATTCTAATTCATTCGTACGATCCATTCTAATTCATTCGTACGATCCATTCTAATTCATTCCTAGGATCCATTCTAATTCATTCGCACGAATGTAACCATTCTAATTCATTCGTACGATCCATTCAAATTCATTCATACGATCCATTCTAATCCATTCGTACGATCCATTCTAATTCATTCGCACGAATGTAACCATTCTAATTCATTCGTACGATCCATTCTAATTCTTTCCTACGATCCATTCAAATTCATTCGTACGATTCATTCTAATTCATTCGTATGAGCTATTCTAATTCATTCGTACGATCCATTCTAATTCATTCGTACGATCCATTGTAATTCATTCATACGAATGAATTAGAATGGATCATGCGAATGAATTAGAATGGATACAGTCGTGAGAAAGAATTAGAATAGATCGTACGAATAAATTAGAATGGATCATGCGAATGAATGAATGGATCGTGCGAATGAATTAGAATGGATCGAACGAATGCATTAGAATGGATACATTCGTGCGAATGAATTAGAATGGATCGTACGAATGAATTAGAATGGATCGTAGGAATGAATTCGAATGGATCGTACAAAGGAATTAGAAAGGTTACATTTGTGAGAATGGATTAGAATGGATCGTATGAATGAATTAGAATGGATCGTACGAATGGATTAGAATGGATCGTACGAATGAATTAGAATGGATCATACGAATGGATTAGAATGGATCGTACGAATGAATTAGAATGGATTAGAATGGATCGTACGAATGGATTAGAATGGATCGTACGAATGAATTAGAATGGATCGTACGAGCGGATTACAATGGATCGTACGAATGAATTAAAATGGATCGTACAAATGAATTAGAAAGGTTACATTTGTGAGAATGAATTAGAACGAATCGTACGAATGGATTAGAATGGATCGTACGAATGGATTAGAATGGATCATACGAATGGATTAGAATGGATCGTACGAATGAATTAGAATGGTTACATTCGTGCGAATGAATTAGAATGGATCGTACGAATGAAATAGAATGGATCGTACGAATGAATTAAAATGGATCGTATAAATGAATTAGAAAGGTTACATTCGTGCGAATGAATTTGAATGGATCGTACGAATGGATTACAATGGATCGTACGAATGAATTAGAATGGATCGTATGAATTAATTAGAATGGATCGTGCGAATGAATTTGAATGGATCGTGCGAATGAATTAGAATAGATCGTATGAATGAATTAGAATGGATCGTACGAATGAATTAGAATGGATCGTGCGAATGAATTAGAATGGATCATGCGAATGAAATAGAATAGATCGTGCGAATGAATTAGAATGGATCATACGAATGAATTAGAATGGATCGTACGAATGGATTTGAATGGATTGTACGAATGGATTAGAATAAATCGTACGAATGAATTAGAATGGATACATTTGTGCGAATGAGTTAGAATGGATCATACGAATGAATTAGAATGGATCGTACGAATGAATTAGAATGGATCATACGAATGAATTAGAATGGATCGTGCGAATAAATTAGAATGGATTGTACGAATGTCTAATTCATTCGTACAATGCGTTCTAATCCATTCGTACGATCCATTCTAATTCATTCGCACGATCCATTCTAATTCATTAGCACGATCTATTCTATTTCATTCGCATGATCCATTCTAATTCATTCGTACAATCCATTCTAATTCATTCTTACTATCCATTCGAATTCATTCGTCCGATCCATTCTAATCCATTCGTACGATCCATTCTAATTCATTCGTACGATCCATTCTAATCCATTTGTACGATCCATTCTAATTCATTCGTACGATCCAATTTAATTCATTCGTACGATCCATTCTAATTCATTCGGACGATCCATTCTAATTCATTCGTACGAATGTAACCACTCTAATTCATTCGTACGATCCATTCTAATCCATTCATACGATCCATTCTAATTCATTCGTACGATCCATTCTAATTTATTCTCACAAATGTAACCTTTCTAATTCATTTGTATGATCCATTCTAATCCATTCGTACTATCCATTCTAATCCATTCGTACGATCCATTCTAATTCATTCGCACGAATGTAACCATTCTAATTCATTCGTACGATCCATTCTAATTCATTCGCACGAATGTATCTATTCTAATTCATTTGCACGATCCATTCTAATTCATTCCTATGATCCATTCTAATTCATTCGCACAAATGTATCCATTCTAATTCATTCGTATGATCCATTCTTGTTCGTTCATACGATCCATTCTAATTCATTCGCATGAATATATCTATTCTAATTCATTCGTATGATCCATTCTAATTTATTCGCACGATCTATTCTAATTCATTCGTACGATCCATTCTAATTCATTCGCACGATCCATTCTAATTCATTTGTACGAATGTATCCATTCTAATTCATTTACACAATCCATTCTAATGGATCGTACGAACGAATTAGAATGGATCGTATGAATGAATTAGAATGGATCGTACGAATGGATTAGAATGGATCGTACGAATGGATCATGCGAATGAATTAGAATGGATCGTACGAATGAAATAGAATGGATACATTTGTACTAATAAATTAGAATGTATTGTACGAATGAATTAGAATGGATACATTCTTGCGAATAAATTAGAATGGATAGTATATTCGTGCAAATAAATTAGAATGGATCATACGAATGAATTAGAATGGATCATGCGAATGAATTAGAATAAATCGTACGAATGCATTAGAATGGATCGTACGAATGAATTTGAATGGATCGTGCGAATGAATTAGAATGGATCGTACGAACAAATTAGAATGTATCGTACGAACGAATTAGAATGGATCGTACGAATTAATTAGAATGTATACATTCGTGCGAATGAATTAGAATGGATTGTATGAATGAATTAGAATGGATCGTACGGATGAATTAGAATGGTTACAATCATGCGAATGAATTAGAATGGATCGTACGAATGAATTAGAATGGATCGTACGAATGGATTAGAATGGATCGTACAAATGAATTAGAAAGGTTACATTTGTGAGAATGAATTAGAATGGATCGTACGAATGAATTAGAATGGATCGTACGAATGGATTAGAATGGATCGTACAAATGGATTAGAATGGATCATACGAATGGATTAGAATAGATCATAGGAATGAATTAGAATAGATCGTGCAAATGAATTAGAATGGATACATTCGTGCGAATGAATTAGAATGGATCATAGGAATGAATTAGAATGGATCGTACGAATGGATTAGAATGGTTACATTCGTGCGAATGAATTAGAATGGATCGTACGAATGGATTAGCATGGATCGTACGAATGAATTAGAATGGATCATGCGAATGAATTAGAATGGATCGTACGAATGAATTAGAATAGATCGTACAAATGTATTAGAAAGGTTAAATTTGTGAGAATGAATTATAATGGATCGTACGAATGAATTAGAATGGATCATGCGAATGAATTTGAATGGATCGTACGAATGAATAAGAATGGATCGTACGAATGAATTAGAATGGATCGAACGAATGTATCCATTCTAATTCATTCTAATTCATTCATACGATCCATTCTAATTCATTCACATGAATGTATGTATCCATTCTAGTTCATTCGCACGAATGTATCCATTCTAATTCATTCGTACGATCCATTCTAATGAATTAGTACGATTCATTCTAATTCATTCGCAGGAATGTAACTATTTTAATGCATTCGTACGATCCATTCTAATTCATTCGTACGATCCATTCTAATCCATTCGTACGATCCATTCAAATTCATTCGTATGATCCATTCTAATTCATTCTCACAAATGTAACCTTTCTAATTAATTTGTACGATCCATTCTAATTCATTCGTACGATCCATTCTAATCCATTCGTACGATCCATTCTAATTCATTCGCACGAATGTAACCATTCTAATTCATTCGTACGATCCATTCTAATTTCGTGCGAATGAATTAGAATGGATCGTACGAATGAATTAGAAAGGATCGTGCGAATGAATTTGAATGGATCGTACGAATGAATTAGAATGGATCGAACGAATGAATACATTCGAGCGAATGAATTAGAATAGATCGTAGGAATGAATTAGAATGGATCATACGAATGAATTAGAATGGATTGTGCGAATGAATTAGAATGGATCATATGAATGAATTAGAATGGATCGTACGAACGAATTAGAATGGATCGTACGGATTGTATGAATGAATTACAATGGATCGTACGAATGAATTAGAATGGATCGTACGAATGATTTAGAATATCTCATACGAATGAAATAGAATGAATCGTACGAACGAATTAGAATGGTTAAATTTGTGCGAATGAATTAGACTAGATCGTACGAATGAATTAGAATGGATCGTACGAATAAATTAGAATGGATCGTGCGAATGAATTAGAATGGATCGTACGAATGAATTAGAATGGATCCACCGAATGAGTTAGAATGGATCATACGAATGAATTAGAATGGATCGTACGAATGAATTAGAATGGATTGTGCGAATGAACTAGAATGGATCATATGAATGAATAAGAATGGATCGTACGAATGAATTAGAATGGATCGTGCGAATGAATTAGAATGAATCGTACGAATGCATTAGAATGGATCGTACAAATGAATTAGAATGAATCGTACGATCCATTCTAATTCATTCGTCCGATCCAATCTAATTCATTCGCACGAATGTATCTATTCTAATTCATTCGTTCAATCCATTCTAATTCATTCGCACGATCCATTCTAATTCATTCGTTTGATCCATTCTAATTCATTCCTACGATCTATTGTAATTCATTCGCTTGAATGTATCCATTCTAATTCATTCGTTCGATCCATTCTAATACATTCGTACGATCCATTCAAATTCATTCTCATGATCCATTCTAATTCATTTGTACGATCCATTCTAATTCATTCTCACGAATGTATCCTTTCTAATTCAATTGTATGATCCATTCTAATTCATTCGTACGATCCATTCTAATCCATTCGTACAATCCATTCTAATCCATTCGTACGATCCATTCTTATCCATTCGTACGATCCATTCTAATTCATTCTAACAAATGTAACCTTTCTAATTCATTTGTACGATCCATTCCAATTTATTCATACGATCCATTCTAATTCATTCGCACGATCCATTCTAATTCATTCGTACGATCCATTCTAATTCATTCGCACAATCCATTCTAATTCATTCGTACGATCCATTCTAATTCATTCGTACGATCCATTCTAATTCATTCGTATGATCCATTCTAACTCATTCGGTGGATCCATTCTAATTCATTCGTACGATCCATTCTAATTCATTCGCACGATCCATTCTAACTCATTCGCACGATCCATTCTTATTCATTCATACGATCTATTCTAACTCATTCGCACAATCCATTCTAATTCATTCGTACGATCCATTCTGATTCATTCGTATGATCCATTCTAACTCATTCGGTGGATCCATTCTAATTCATTCGTACGATCCATTCCAATTCATTCGCACGATCCATTCTAATTTATTCGTACGATCCATTCTAATTCATTCGTACGATCTATTCTAATTCATTCGCACGAATGTAACCGTTCTAATTCATTCATACGATTCATTCTAATTCATTCGTATGAGCTATTCTAATTCATTCGTACGATCCATTCTAATTCGTTCATACGATCCATTGTAATTCATTCATGCAATCCGTACGATCCATTCTAATTCGTTCGTACGATCTATTCTAATTCATTCGTACAATCCATTCTAATTCATTCGCACGATCCATTCTAATTCATTCGTATGATCCATTCTAATTCATTCCTACGATCTATTCTAATTCATTCGCTCGAATGTATCCATTCGAATTCATTCGTTCGATCCATTCTAATTCATTCGTATGATCCATTCAAATTCATTCGCATGATCCATTCTAATTCATTCGTACGATTAATTCTAATTCATTCGCACGATCTATTCTAATTCATTTACACGATCTATTCTAATTCATTCCTATGATCCATTCTAATTCATTCGTACGATCGATTCTAATCCATTCGTACGATCCATTCTAATTCATTCGTACGATCCATTCTAATTCATTCTCACAAATGTAACCTTTCTAATTCATTTGAACGTTCCATTCTAATTCATTCGTACGATCCATTCTAATCCATTCGTACAATCCATTCTAATCCATTCGTACGATCCATTCCAATTCATTCGCACGAATGTAACCATTCTAATTCATTCATACGATCCATTCTAATTCATTCCTACGATCCATTCTAATTCATTCGCACGAATGTATCCATTCTAATTCATTTGCACGATCCATTCTAATTCATTCCTATGATCCATTCTAATTCATTCGTACGATCCATTCTAATTCATTCGCTCGAATATATCCATTCTAATTCATTCGTACGATCCATTCTAATTCGTTCATACAATCCATTCTAATTCGTTCGTACAATCCATTCTAATTCATTCGCACGATCCATTCTAATTCATTTGTACGATCCATTTTAATTCATTCGCATGATCCAGTCTAATTCATTCGTAAGATACATTCGTGCGAGCGAATTAGATTGGATCGTACGAATGAATTAGTATGGATCGTACGAATGAATTAGAATAGCTCATATGAATGAATTAGAATGAATCGTACGAATGAATTAGAATGGATACATTCGTGCAAATGAATTAGAATAGATCGTATGAATGAATTAGAATGGATCGTACGAATGAATTAGAATGGATCGTGCGAATGAATTTGAATGGATCGTATGAATGAATTAGAATGGATCGTGCAAATGAATTAGAATGGATACATTCGACCGAATGAATTAGAATGGATCGTACGAATGAATTAGAATGGATCATAGGAATGAATTAGAATGGATCGTGCAAATGAATTAGAATGGATACATTCGTGCGAATGAATTAGAATGGATCGTAGGAATGAATTAGAATGGATCGTACGAATGAATTAGAATGGTTACATTCGTGTGAATGAATTAGAATGGATCGTACAAATGGTTTAGAATGGATCGTACGAATGGATTAGAACGGATCGTACGAATGAATTAGAATGGATCGTACAAATGAATTAGAAAGGTTACATTTGTGAGAATGAATTAGAATGGATCGTATGAATGAATTAGAATGGTTACATTCGTGCGAATGAATTACAATGGATCGTACGAATGGATTAGAATGGATCGTACGAATGGATTAGAACGCATTGTACGAATGAATTAGAATAGATACATTTGTGCGAATGAATTAGATTGCATCGTACGAATGAATTAGAATGGATCGCACGAATGAATTAGAATGGATCGTACGAATGAATTAGAATGGATCATGCGAATGAATTAGAATGGATCATACGAATGAATTAGAATGGATACATTCGTGCGAATGAATTAGAATGGATCGTACGAATGAATTAGAATGGATCGTACGAATGAATTAGAATGGATCAACCGAATGAGTTAGAATGGATCATACGAATGAATTATAATGGATCGTACGAATGAATTAGAATGGATACATTCGAGCGAATGAATTAGAATAGATCGTAGGAATGAATAAGAATGGATCATACGAATGAATTAGAATGGATCGTGCGAATGAATTAGAATGGATCGTACGAATGGATTAGAATGGATTGTACGAATGAATTAGAATGGATCGTACGAATGAAATAGAATTAATCGTACGAATGAATTAGAATGGTTACATTCGTGCGAATGAATTAGAACAGATCATACGAATGAATTAGAATGGATCGTATGAATGAATTAGAATGGATACATTTGTGCGAATGAATTAGAATGGATCGTATATTCGTCCAAATAAATTAGAATGGATCGTACAAATGAATTAGAATGGATCGTACGAATGAGTTAGAATGGATCGTGCGAATGAATAAGAATGGATCGTACGAATGAATTAGAAATGATCCACCGAATGAGTTAGAATGGATCATACGAATGAATTAGAATGGATGGTACGAATGAATTAGAATGGATTATACGAATGAATTAGAATAGATCGTATGAATGAATTAGAATGGATCGTACGAATGAATTAGAATAGCTCATACGAATGAATTAGAATGAATCGTACGAATGAATTAGAATGGTTACATTCGTGCGAATGAATTAGAATAGATCGTACGAATGAATTCGAATGGATTGTACGAATGAATTAGAATGGATCGTACGAATGAATTAAAATGGATCGTACGAATGAATTAGAATGGATCCACCGAATGAGTTAGAATGGATCATACGAATGAATTAGAATGGATCGTACGAATGAATTAGAATGGATTGTGCGAATGAATTAGAATGGATCGTATGAATGAATAAGAATGGATTGTACGAATGAATTAGAATGGATAGTGCGAATGAATTAGAATGAATCGTACGAATGCATTAGAATGGATCGTACGAATAAATTAGAATGAATCGTATCATTCGTACGATCCATTCTAATTCATTCGTACGATCCATTCTAATTCATTCGCACAAATGTATCCATTCTAATTTATTCGTATGATCCATTCAAATTCAATCATATGATCTATTCTAATTCATTCGCACAAATGTATCCGTTCTAATTCATTCGTACGATCCATTCTAATTCATTCGTTTGATCCATTCTAATTCATTCGTACGATCCATTCTAATCCATTCGTACGATCCATTCTAATCCATTCGTTCGATCCATTCTAATTCATTCGTACGATCCATTCTAATCCATTCTAATTCATTCGCACGAATGTATCCATTCTAATGCATTCGTACGATCCACTCTAATTCATTCGTACGATCCATTCTAATCCATTCGTATGATCCATTCTAATTCATTCGTACGATCCATTCTAATCCATTCGTATGATCCATTCTAATTCATTCGTACGATCCATTCTAATCCATTCGTATGATCCATTCTAATTCATTCGTACGATCCATTCTAATTTATTCTCACAAATGAAACCTTTCTAATTCATTTGTACGATCCATTCTAAATCATTCTTACGATCCATTCTAATTCATTCGCACGATCCATTCTAATTCATTCGTACGATCCATTCTAATTCATTCTCACGAATGTAACCTTTCTAATTCATTTGTACGATCCATTCTAATTCATTCGTACGATCCATTCTAATTCATTCATACGATCCATTCTAATTCATTCGTACGATCCATTCTAATTCATTCGCACAAATGTATCCATTCTAATTTATTCGCACTAATGTATCCATTCTAATTCATTCGTACGATCCATTCTAATTCATTCGTTCGATCCATTCTAATCCATTCGTACGATCCATTCTAATCCATTCGTACGATCCATTCTAATTCATTCGCTCGAATGTATCCATTCTAATTCATTCGTACGATCCATTCTAATTCGTTCGTACGATACATTCTAATTCATTTGTACTATCCATTCTAATTCATTCGCACAAATGTATCCATTCTAATTTATTCGTACGATCCATTCAAATTCAATCGTATGATCCATTCTAATTCATTCGCACAAATGTATCCATTCTAATTCATTCGTACTATCCATTCAAATTCATTAGTTCGATCCATTCTAATTCATTCGTAAGATCCATTCTAATCCATTCGTACGATCCATTCTAATCCATTCGAACGATCCAATCTAATTCATTCGCTCAAATGTATTCATTCTAATTCATTCGTACGATCTATTCTAATTCGTTCATATGATCCATTCTAATTTGTTCATACGATCCATTCTAAAATGAGTTAGAATGGATCATACGAATGAATTAGAATGGATCGTACGAATGAATTAGAATGGATTGTGCGAATGAATTAGAATGGATCGTATGAATGAATAAGAATAGATCGTACGAATGAATTAGAATGCATCGTACGAATGAATTAGAATGGATCCAACGAATGAATTAGAATGGATCGTACGAATGAATTAGAATGGATACATTTGTGCGAATGAATTAGAATGGATCATACGATTGAATTTGAATGGATCGTACGAATAAATTAGAATGGATACATTTGTGCGAATGAATTAGAATGGATCGTACAAATGAATTAGAATGGATCGTACGAACGAATTAGAATGGATCATACGAATGAATTAGAATGGATACATTCGAGCAAATGAATTAGAATGGATCGTACGAATGGATTAGAATGGATCGTACGAATGGATTAGAATGGATCGTACGAATGGATTAGAATGGATCGATTGAATGAATTAGAATGGATCATACGAATGAATTAGAATGGATACATTTGTGCGAATGAATTAGAATGGATACATTTGTGCGAATGAATTAGAATGGATCGTACAAATGAATTAGAATGGATCGTACGAATGAATTAGAATGGATCGTACAAATTAATTAGAATGGATCGTACAAATGAATTAGAAAGGTTACATTCGTGAGAATGAATTAAAATGGATCGTACGAATGAATTAGAATGGATTGTGCAAATGAATTAGAATGGATCGTACGAATGAATTAGAATGGATCGTACAAATGAATTAGAAAGGTTACATTTGTGAGAATGAATTAGAATGGATCGTACGAATGAATTAGAATGGATCGTACGAATGGATTAGAATGGATCGTAGGAATGAATTATAATGGATCCTACGAATGAATTAGAATGGATACATTCGTGCGAATGAATTAGAATGGATCGTACGAATGAATTAGAATGGACCGTGCGAATGAATTAGAATGGATCGTACGAATGAATTAGAATGGATCATGAGAATGAATTAGAATGGATCGAATGAATGAATTACAATGGATCGTGCGAATGAATTAGAATGAATCGTACGAATGCATTAGAATGGATACATTCGTGCGAATAAATTAGAATGGATCGTCTAAATGAATTAGAATGGATCGTACGAATTGATTAGAATGGATCGTACGAATGAATTAGAACGGATCGTACGAATGCATTAGAATGGATACATTCGTGTGAATGAATTAGAATGGATCGTACGAATGAATTAGAATGGATCGTACGAATGGATTAGAATGGATCGTACGAATGGATTAGAATGGATCGTGCAAATGAATTAGAATGGATCATATGAATGAATTAGAATGGATCATATGAATGAATTAGAATGGATCGTATGAATGAATTTGAATAGATTGTACGAATGAATTAGAATCGATCATGCGAATGAATTAGAATAGATCGTGCGAATGAATTAGAATGGATCGTGCGAATGAATTAGAATGGATCGTACGAATGGATTAGAACGCATTGTATGAATGGGTTAGACATTCGTACAATCCATTCTCATTCATTTGCACAATCCATTCTAATTTATTCGTATGATCCATTCTAATTCATTCGTACGATCCATTCTAATTCATTCGTATGATCCATTCTAACTTATTCGCACAAATGTATCTATTCTAATTCATTCGTACGATCCATTCTAATTCATTCGTACGATCCATTCTAATCCATTCGTACGATCCATTCTAATCCATTTGTACGATCCATTCTAATTCATTCATATGATCCATTCTAATTCATTCGCACGATCTATTCTAATTCATTCGCATGATCCATTATAATTCATTCGCACGATCCATTGTAAATCATTCGTACGATCCATTCTAATTCATTCATACGATCTATTCTAATTCATTCGTTCGATCCATTCTAATTCATTCGCACGATCCATTCAAATTCATTCGCACGATCCATTCTAATTCATTCATACGATCCATTCTAATTCGTTTGTACGATCTATTCTAATACATTCGTACGATCCATTCAAATTCATTCGCACGAATGTAACCTTTCTAATTCATTTGTACGATCCATTCTAATTCATTCGTACGATCCATTCTAATTCATTCGTACAATCCTTTTTAATTCATTCGCACGAATGTAACCATTCTAATTCATTCGTATGGTCCATTCTAATCCCTTCGTACGATCCATTCTAATCCATTCGTACGATACATTCTAATCCATTCGTACGTTCCATTCTAATTCATTCTCACAAATGTATCCTTTCTAATTCATTCGTACGATCCATTCTAATCCATTCGTACAATCCATTCTAATCCATTCTAATTCATTCGTACGATTCATTTGTACGATCCATTTTAATTCATTCGCACGATCCATTCTAATTCATTCGTACGATCCATTCTAATTCATTCGTACGAATGTATCCATTCTAATTCATTCCTACAATCCATTCTAATTCATTCGCACGATCCATTCTAATTTATTCGTATGATCTATTCTAATTCATTCCTACGATCTATTCTAATTCATTTGCTCGAATGTATCCATTCTAATTCATTCGTTCGATCCATTCTAATTCATTCGTATGATCCATTCTAATTCATTCGTACGATCCATTCTAATTCATTCGTACGATCCATTCTAATTCATTCGCACAAATGTAACCATTCTAATTCATTTGTACGATCCATTCTAATTCATTCATACGATACATTCTAATTCATTCGCACGAATGTAACCATTCAAATTCTTTCGTACGATCCATTCTAATTCATTCCTACGATCCATTCTAATTCATTCGCACGAATGTATCCATTCTAATTCATTTGCACGATCCATTCTAATTCATTCCTATGATCCATCCTAATTCATTCATACGATCCATTCTAATTCATTCGCTCGAATGTATCCATTCTAATTCGTTCGTATGATCCATTCTAATTCATTCGTACGATCCATTCTAATCCATTCGTACGATCAATTCTAATTCATTCGCACGATCCATTCTAATTCATTCGCACAAATGTATCCATTCTAATTCATTCGTACAATCCATTCTAATTCATTCGCATGATCCATTCTAATTCATTCGTACGATCCATTCTAATTCATTCGTACGATCCATTCTAATTCATTCGCACAAATGTATCCATTCTAATTCATTCGTACGAATGAATTAGAATGGATCGTACGAATGAATTAGAATGGATTGTACGAATGAATTAGAATGGATACATTCGAGCGAATGAATTAGAATGGATCGTACGAATGAATTAGATTGGATAGTGCGAATGAATTAAAATGGATCGTACAAATGAATTAGAATGGTTACATTCGTGAGAATGAATTAGAATGGATCGTACGAATGAATTAGAATGGTTACATTCGTGCGAACGAATTAGAATGGATCGTACAAATGAATTAGAATGGATCGTACGATTCATTCTAATTCATTTGCGCGATCCATTCTAATTCATTCCTATGATCCATTCTAATTCATTCGTACGATCCATTCTAATCCATTCGTATGATCCATTCTAATCCATTCGTACGATCCATTCTAATTCATTCTCACAAATGTAACCTTTCTAATTCATTTGTACGATCCATTCTAATCCATTCGTACGATCCATTCTAGTCCATTCGTACAATCCATTCTAATCCATTCGTACGACTCATTCTAATTCATTCGCACGAATGTAACCATTCTAATTCATTCGTACGATCCATTCTAATTCATTTATACGATCCATTCTAATTCATTCGCACGAATGTATCCATTCTAATTCATTCGTACGATCCATTCAAATTCAATCGTATGATCCATTCTAATTCTTTCGCACAAATATATCCATTTTAATTCGTTCGTACGATCCATTCTAATTCATTCGCACGATCCATTCTAATTTATTCGCACGAATGTATCCATTCTAATTCATTTGCACGATCCATTCTAATTCATTCCTATGATCCATTCTAATTCATTCATACGATCCATTCTAATTCATTCGCTCGAATGTATCTATTCTAATTCATTCGTACGATCCATTCTTATTCATTCATACGATCCATTCTAATTCATTCGTCCGATCCATTCTAATTCATTCGCACGAATGTATCCATTCTAATTCATTCGTACAATCCATTCTAATTCATTCGCACGATCCATTCCAATTCATTCGTACGATCCATTCTAATTCATTCCTACGATCTATTCTAATTTATTCGCTCGAATGTATCCATTCTAATTCATTCGTACGATCCATTCTAATTCATTCGTACGATCCATTCTAATCCATTCGTACGATCTATTCTAATCCATTCGTACGATCCATTCTAATCCATTCGTAAGATCCATTCTAATTCATTCATACGATCCATTCTAATTCATTCTCACAAATGTAACCTTTCTAATTCGTTTGCACGATCCATTCAAATTCATTCGTACGATCCATTCTAATCCATTCGTACGATCCATTCTAATCCATTCGTACGATCCATTCTAATTCATTCGCACGAATATAACCATTCTAATTCATTCGTACGATCCATTCTAATTAATTCGTCCGATCCATTCTAATTCATTCACACGAATGTATCCATTCTAATTCATTCGTACAATCCATTCTAATTCATTCATACGATCCATTCTAATCCATTCGTACGATCCATTCTAATTCATTCGTACGATCCATTCTAATTCGTTCATACGATCCATTCAAATTCATTCTCACGAATGTAACCTTTCTAATTCATTTATAAAATCGATTCTAATTCATTTGTACGATCCATTCTAATTCATTCATACGATCCATTCTAATCCATTCGTACGATCCATTCTAATTCATTTGCATGATCCATTCTAATTCATTCCTATGATCCATTCTAATTCATTCATACGTTCCATTCTAATTCATTCGCACGAATGTATCCATTCTAATTCATTCGTACAATCCATTCTAATTCATTCGCACGATCCATTCTAATTCATTCATACGATCCATTTTAATTCATTCGAACGAACCATTCAAATTCATTCGTACGATCTAATTCATTCTTACGATCCATTCTAATTCATTCGCACGAATGTAACCATTCTAATTCATTCCTATGATCTATTCTAATTCATTCGCTTGAATGTATCCATTCTAATTCATTCGTTCGATCCATTCTAATTCATTCGTACGATCCATTCAAATTCATTCGCATGATCCATTCTAATTCATTCGTACGATCCATTCTAATTCATTCTCACGAATGTAACCTTTCTAATTCATTTGTATGATCCATTCTAATTCATTTGTACGATCCATTCTAATTCATTCGCACGAATCCGTTCTAATTCATTCGTATGATTCATTCTAATTCATTCGCACAATCCATTCTAATTCATTTGCACGATCCATTCTAATTCATTCCTATGATCCATTCTAATTCGTTCGTATGATCCATTCTAATTCATTCGCTTGAATGTATCCATTCTAATTCATTCGTACGATCCATTGTAATTCATTCGTACGATCCATTCTAATTCATTCTCACTATTTAACCTTTCTAATTCATTTGTACGATCCATTCTAATTAGAAATGTTACATTCGAGCGAATGAATTAGAATAGATCGTAGGAATGAATTAGAATGGATCATACGAATGAATTAGTATGGATCGTACGAATGAATTAGAATAGATTGTACGAATGAATTAGAATGAATACGTTCGTGCGAATGAATTAGAATGGATCATACGAATGAATTAGAATGGATCGTACGAATTAATTAGAATGGATTGTGCGAATGAATTAGAATGGATCGTATGAATGAATAAGAATTGATCGTACGAATGAATTAGAATGGATCGTGCGAATGAATTAGAATGAATCGTACGAATGCATTAGAATGGATCGTACGAATGAATTAGAATGAATCGTACGATCCATTCTAATTCATTCGTCTGATCCATTCTAATTCATTCGCACGAATTTATCCATTCTAATTCATTCGTACAATCCATTCTAATTCATTCACACGATCCATTCTAGTTCATTCGTATGATCCATTCTAATTCATTCCAACGATCTATTCTAATTCATTCGCTCGAATGTATCCATTCTAATTCATTCGTACGTTCCATTCTTATTCATTCGTACGATCCATTCAAATTCATTCGCATGATCCATTCTAATTCATTCTTACGATCCATTCTAATTCATTCTTACGAATGTAACCTTTCTAATTAATTTGTATGATCCATTCTAATTCGTTCGTACGATCCATTCGAATCTATTCGTACGATCCATTCTAATCCATTCGTACGATCCATTCTAATCCATTCGTACAATCCATTCTAATCCATTCGTATGATTCATTCTAATTCATTCGTACGATCCATTCTAATTCATTCGTACGATCTAATTCTAATCCATTCGCACGATCCATTCTAATTCGCACAAATGTATCCATTTTAATTCATACGTACGGTCCATTCTAATTTATTCATACGATCCATTCTAATTCATTCGCACGATCCATTCTAATTCATTCGTACGATACATGCTAATTCATTCGCATGAATATATCTATTCTAATTTATTCGTATGATCCATTCTAATTTATTCGCACGAATGTATCCATTCTAGTTCATTCGTACGCTCCATTCTAATTCATTCGTACGCTCCATTCTTATTCATCGCGCAAATGTATCCATTCTAATTCATTTGTACGATCCATTCTAATTCATTCGTACAATCCATTCTAATTCATTCGTACGATCTATTCTAATTCATTCGCACAAATGTATCCATTCTAATTCATTTGTACAATCCACTCTAATTCATTCGTACGATCCATTCTAATTCATTCGCACGATCCATTCTAATTCGTTCGTACGATCCATTCTAATTCATTCGCACGATCCATTATAATTCATTCGTACGATCCATTCTAATTCATTCGCACGAATGTGTCCATTCTAATGCATTCGTACGATCCATTCTTATTCATTCGTACGATCAATTCTAATCCATTCGTACGATCCATTCTAATTCATTCGTACGATCCATTCTAATTCATTCTCACAAATGTAACCTTTCTAATTCATTTGTATGATCCATTCTAATCCATTCGTACGATCCATTCTAATCCATTTGTACGATCCATTCTAATCCATTCGTACGATCCATTCTAATTCATTCGCACGAATATAACCATTCTAATTCATTTGTACGATCCACTCTAATTCATTTCTACGATCCATTCTAATTCATTCGCACGAATGTATCCATTCTAATTCATTTGCACGATCCATTCTAATTCATTCCTATGATTCATTCTAATTCATTCGTACGATCCATTCTAATTCATTTGCTCGAATGTATCCATTCTAATTCATTTGTACGATCCATTCTAATTCTTTCATACGATCCATTCTAATCCATTCGTATGATCTATTCTAATTCATTCATAGAATGCGTTCTAATTCATTCGCACGAATGTATCCATTCTAATTCATTTGCACGATCCATTCTAATTCATTCCTATGATCCATTCTAATTCATTCGTACGATCCATTCTAATTCATTCGCTCGAATGTATCCATTCTAATTCGTTCGTACGATCCATTCTAATTCGTTCGTACGATCCATTCTAATTCATTCGCACGATCCATTCTAATTCATTTGTACGATCCATTTTAATTCATTCGCATGATCCATTCTAATTCATTCGTATGATATATTCGTGCGAATGAATTAGAATGGATCGTACGAATAAATTAGAATGGATCGTATGAATGAATTATAATAGATCGTGCGAATAAATTAGAATGGATCATACGAATGAATTAGAATAGATATATACATGCGAATGAATTAGAATGGATCGTACGAATGAATTAGAATGGATCGTGCAAATGAATTATAATGGATCGTATGAATAAATTAGAATGGATCGTACGAATGAATTAGAATGGATACATTTGTGCGAATGAATTAGAATGGATCATACGATTGAATTTGAATGAATCGTACGAATAAATTAGAATGGATACATTTGTGCGATGAATAAGAATGGAGCGATCCATTTTAATTCATTCGCATGATCCATTCTAATTCATTCGTATGATACATTCATACGACTGAATTAGAATGGATTGTACGAATGAATTAGAATTGATCATACGAATGAATTAGAATGGATCGTACGAATGAATTAGAATGGATCGTACGAATGAATTAGAATGGATATATTTGAACGAATAAATTAGAATGGATCATACGAATGAATTAGAATGGATCGTACGAATGAATTAGAATGGATCGTGCGAATGAATTAGAATTGATCGTACGAATGAATTAGATCGTACGAATGAATTAGAATGGATCGTACGAATGAATTAAAATGGATACAATCATACGACTGAATTAGAATGGATCGTGCGAATTAATTAGAATGGATCGTACGAATGAATTTGAATGGATACATTTGTGCGAATGAATCTGAATGGATTGTATGAATGAATTACAATGGATCGTACGAATGAATTAGAATGGATACATTCGAGCGAACGAATTAGAATGGATCGTACGAATGAATTAGAATGGATCATAGGTATGAATTAGAATGGATCGTGCAAATGAATTAGAATGGATACATTCGTGCGAATGAATTAGAATGGATCATAGGAATGAATTAGAATGGATCGTACGAATGAATTAGAATGGTTACATTCGTGCGAATGAATTAGAATGGATCGTACGAATGGATTAGAATGGATCGTTCGAATGGATTAGAATGGATCGTACGAAAGAATTAGAATAGATCGTACAAATGAATTAGAAAGGTTACATTTGTGAGAATGAATTAGAATGGATCGTACGAATGGATTAGAATGGATCGTACGAATGGATTAGAATGGATCGTACGAATGAATTTGAATGGATCATACAAATGAATTAGAAAGGTTACATTCAAGAGAATGAATTAGAATGGATCGTCCGAACTAATTAGAATGGATAATGCGAATGAATTTGAATGGATCTTACGAATGAATTAGAATGGATCGAACGAATGAATTAGAATGGATACATTCGAGCGAATGAATTAGAATAGATCGTAGGAATGAATTAGAATGGATCGTACGAACGAATTAGAATGGATCGTACGAACGAATTAGAATGGATCGTATGAACGTATTAGAATGGATCGTACGAATGAATTAGAATGGATATATTCGAGCGAATGAATTAGAATGGATCGTACGAATGAATTAGAATGGATCATAGGAATGAATTAGAATGGATCGCGCAAATGAATTAGAATGGATACATTCGTGCGAATGAATTAGAATGGATCATACGAATGAATTAGAATGGATCGTACGAATGAATTAGAATGGATATATTCGTGCGAATGAATTAGAATGGATCGTACGAATGGATTAGAATGGATCATAGGAATGAATTAGAATGGACCATACAAATGAATCAGAAAGGTTACATTCGTGAGAATGAATTAGAATGGATCGTACGAATGAATTAGAATGGATCGTACGAATGAATTAGAATGGTTCATGCGAATGAATTTGAATGGATCGTACGAATGAATTAGAATGGATCGAATGAATGAATTAGAATGGATACATTCGAGCGAATGAATTAGAATAGATCGTAGGAATTAATTAGAATGGATCATACGAATGAATTAGAATGGATCGTGCGAATGAATTAGAATGGATTGTACAAATGAATTAGAATGGATACATTCGAGCGAATGAATTAGAATAGATCGTAGGAATGAATTAGAATGGATCATACGAATGAATTAGAATGGATCGTGCGAATGAATTAGAATGGATTGTACGAATGAATTAGAATGGATACATTCGTGCGAATGAATTAGAATGGATCGTACGAATGAATTAGAATTGATCGTGCGAATGAATTAGAATGGATACATTCTTGCGAATGAATTTGAATGGATCGTACGAATGAATTAGAATGGTTACATTCGTGCAAATAAATTAGAATAGATCATATGAATAAATTAGAATGTATACAGTCGTGCGAATGAATTAGAATGGATTGTACAAATGAATTAGAATGGATCGTACAAATGAATTAGAATGGATACATTTGTGCGAATGAATTAGAATGGATCGTACGAATTAATTAGAATGGATATATTTATGCGAATGAATTAGAATGGATCGAACGAATGAATTAGAAAGGATACATTCATGCGAATGAATTAGAATAGATCGTATGAATGAATTAGAATGGATCATACGAATGAATTAGAATGGATCGTGCGAATGAATTTGAATGGATCATACGAATGAATTAGAATGGATCGTACGAATGGATTAGAATGGATCGTACGAATGGATTAGAATGGATCGTACGAATGAATTAGAATGGATCATACGAATGAATTAGAATGGATACATTTGTGCGAATGAGTTAGAATGGATCATACGAATGAATTAGAATGGACCGTACGAATGAATTAGAATGGATCGTACGAATGAATTAGAATGGATCGTATGAATGAATTAGAATGGATTGTGCGAAGGAATTAGAATGGATCGTGCGAATGAATTAGAATGGATCGTACGAACGAATTAGAATGGATCGTATGAATGAATTAGAATGGATCATACGAATGGATTAGAATGTATCGTACGAATGGATCATGCGAATGAATTAGAATGGATCGTACGAATGAATTAGAATGGATCGTATGAATAAATTAGAATGGATCATAGGAATGAATTAGAATGGATCATGCAAATGAATTAGAATGGATACATTCGTGCGAATGAATTAGAATGGATCGTAGGAATGAATTAGAATGGATCGTACAAATGAATTAGAATGGTTACATTCGTGCGAATGAATTATAATGGATCGTACGAATGGATTAGAATGGATCGTACGAATGGATTAGAATGGATCGTACGAATGAATTAGAATGGATCGTACAAATCAATTAGAAAGGTTACATTTGTGAGAATAAATTAGAATGGATCGTACGAATGCATTAGAACGGATCGTACGAATGGATTAGAATGGATCGTACGAATGAATTAGAATGGATCATACAAATGAATTAGAAAGGTTACATTCGTGAGAATGAATTAGAATGGATCGTACGAATGAATTAGAATGGATCATAGGAATGAATTAGAATGGATCGTGCAAATGAATTAGAATGGATACATTCGTGCGAATGAATTAGAATGGATCGCACGAATGAATTAGAATGGTTACATTCGTGCGAATGAGTTAGAATGGATTGTACGAATGGATTAGAATGGTTCGTACGAATGGATTAGAATGGATCGTACGAATGAATTAGAATGGATCATACAAATGAATTAGAAAGGCTACATTTCGGAGAATGAATTAGAATGGATCGTACGAATGGATTAGAATGGATCGTACGAATGGATTAGAATGGATCGTAGGAATGGATTAGAATGGATCATATAAATGAATTAGAAAGGTTACATTTGTGAGAATGAATTAGAATGGATTTGAATGGATCGTACGAGTGAATTAGAATGGATCGAACGAATGAATTAGAATGGATACATTCGAGCGAATAAATTAGAATAGATCATAGGAAGGAATTAGAATGGATCATACGAATGAATTTGAATGGATCGTACGAACGAATTAGAATGGATCGTATGAACGAATTGGAATGGATCATACGAATGAATTAGAATGGATACATTTGTGCGAATGAATTAGAATTGATCGTACGAATGAATTAGAATGGATCATAGGAATAAATTAGAATGGATCGTGCAAATGAATTAGAATGGATACATTCGTGCGAATGAATTAGAATGGATCATAGGAATGAATTAGAATGGATCATACGAATGAATTAGAATGGTTACATTCGTGCGAATGAATTAGAATGGATCGTACGAATGAATTAGAATGGATCGTGCGAATGAATAAGAATGGATCGTACGATCCATTTTAATTCATTCGTATGATCAATTCTAATTCATTCGCACAATCCATTCTAATTCATTCGTACGATCCATTCTAATTCATTCGCACGAATGTAACCATTCTAATTCATTCGTACGATCCATTCTAATTCATTCCTACGATCCATTCTAATTCATTCGCACGAATGTATCCATTCTAATTCATTTGCACGATCCATTCTAATTTATTTCTATGATCCATTCTAATTCAATCGTACGATCCATTCTAATTCATTCGCTCGAATGTATCCATTCTAATTCATTCGTATGATTCATTCTAATTCATTCGCACGATCCATTCTAATTCATTCGTATAATCCATTCTTATTCATTCATACGATCCATTCTAATTCATTCGTACGAATTAGTTAGAATGGATCGTACGAATGGATTAGAATGGATCGTACGAATGAATTAGAATGGATCGTACGAACGAATTAGAATGGATCGTATGAACGAATTAGAATGGATCGTATGAATGAATTAGAATGGATACATTCGAGCGAATGAATTAGAATGGATCATACGAATGAATTAGAATGGATCATCGGAATGAATTAGAATGGATCGTGCAAATGAATTAGAAAGGATACATTCGTGCGGATGAATTAGAATGGATCGTAGGAATGAATTAGAATGGATCGTACGAATGAATTTGAATGGTTACATTCGTGCGAATAAATTCGAATGGATCGTATGAATGGATTAGAATGGATCGTACGAATGGATTAGAATGGATCGTACGAATGAATTAGAATGGATCGTACAAATGAATTAGAAAGGTTACATTTGTGAGAATGAGTTAGAATGGATCGTACAAATTGATTAGAATGGATCATACGAATGGATTAGAATGGATCGTACGAATGAATTAGAATGGTTACATTCGTGAGAATGAATTAGAATGGATGGTACGAATGAATTAGAATGGATCATGCGAATGAATTTGAATGGATCGTACGAATGAATTAGAATAGATCATGCGAATGAATTTGAATGGATCGTACGAATGAATTAGAATGGATTGAACGAATGAATTAGAATGGATACATTCGAGCGAATGAATTAGAATAGATCTTAGGAATGAATTAGAATGGATCATACGAATGAATTAGAATGGATCGTACGAATGAATTAGAATGGATTGTACGAATGAATTAGAATGGATACATTCGTGCGAAAGAATTAGAATTGATCGGACGAATGAATTAGAATGGATCGTACGATTCATTCTAATTCATTCGTACGATCCATTCTAATGCATTCATACGATTCATTCTAATTCATTCGCACGATCCATTCTAATTCATTCGTATGATCCATTCTAATTTATTTGCACGAATATACGATCCATTCTAATTTATTCGCAAGAATGTATCCATTCTAATTCATTCGTACAATCCATTCTAATTTATTCATACAAATTTATCCATTCTAATTCATTCGTACGATCCATTCTAATTCATTCGTACCATTCATTCTAATTCATTCGTAAGATCCATTCTAATTCATTCGTACGATCCATTCTAATTCAATCGCACGAATGTATCCATTCTAATTAATTCGTACGATCCATTCGAATTCATTCATACGATCCATTCTAATTCATTTGTATGATCCATTCTAATTCATTCCTACGATCTATTCTAATTCATTCGCTCGAATGTATCCATTCTAATTCATTCGTACGATCCATTCTTATTCATTCGTACGATCCATTCTAATTCATTCGTATGATCAATTCTAATTCATTCGCACGATCCATTCTAATTCATTCTTACGAGTGTAACCTTTCTAATTCATTTGTATGATCCATTCTAATTCATTCGTACGATCCATTCTAATCCATTCGTACGATCCATTCTAATCCATTCGTACGATCCATTCTAATTCATTCTCATAAATGTAACATTTCTAATTCATTTGTACGATCCATTCTAATTCATTCATACGATCCATTCTAATCCATTCGTACGATCCATTCTAATCTATTCGTACGATCCATTCTAATTCATTCGCACGAATGTAACCATTCTAATTGATTCGTACGATCCATTCTAATTCATTCCTACGAATGAGTTAGAATGGATCATACGAATGAATTAGAATGGATCGTACAAATGAATTAGAATGGATCGAACTAATGAATTAGAATGGATACATTCGAGCGAATGAATTAGAATGGATCGAACGAATGAATTAGAATGGATCGTACGAATGAATTAGAATGGATCGTACGTATGAATTAGAATGGATCATGCGAATGAATTTGAATGGATCGTACGAATGAATTAGAATGGATCGAACGAATGCATTACAATGGATACATTCGAGCGAATGAATTATAATAGATCGTAGGAATGAATTTCAATGGATCATACGAATGAATTAGAATGGATCGTGCGAATGAATTAGAATGGATTGTACGAATGAATTAGAATGGATACATTCGTGCGAATGAATTAGAATGGATCGGACGAATGAATTAGAATGGATCGTACGAATGAATTAGAATGAATCGTATGAATGCATTAGAATGGATACATTCGTGCGAATGAATTAGAATGGATCTTACGAATGAATTAGAATAGATCGTGTGAATGAATTAGAATGGATCGTACGAATGAATTAGAATGGATTGTGCGAATGAATTAGAATGGATCGTACGAATGAATTAGAATGGATACATACAAATGAATTAGAAAGGTTACATTCGTGAGAATGAATTAGAATGGATCGTACGAATTAATTAGAATGGACACATTCGAGCGAATGAATTAGAATGGATCGTACGAATGAATTAGAATGAATCATAAGAATGAATTAGAATGGATCGTGCAAATGAATTAGAATGGATCGTACGAATGGATTAGAATGGATCGTACGAATGAATTAGAATGGATCATACAAATGAATTAGAAAGGTTAGATTCGTGAGAATGAATTAGAATGGATCGTGCGAATGAATTAGAATGGATCGTGCGAATGAATTAGAATGGATCGTACGAACGAATTAGAATGGATCGTACGAACGAATTAGAATGGATCGTACGAATGAATTAGAATGGATACATTGGAGCGAATGAATTAGAATAGATCGTACGAATGAATTAGAATGGATTATAGGAATGAATTAGAATCGATCGTGCAAATAAATTAGAATGGATACATTCGTGCGAATGAATTAGAAAGGATCATAGGAATGAATTAGAATGGATCGTACGAATGAATTAGAATGGTTACATTCGTGTGAATAAATTAGAATGGATCGTACAAATGAATTAGAATGGATCGTATGAATGAATAAGAATGGATCGTACGAATGAATTAGAATGGATCGTGCGAATGAATTAGAATGAATCGTACGAATGCATTAGAATGGATCGTACAAATGAATTAGAATGAATCGTATGATCCATTCTAATTCATTCGTCCGATCCATTCTAATTCATTCGCACGAATTTATCCATTCTAATTCATTCGTACAATCCATTCTAATTCATTCGCACGATCCATTCTAATTCATTCATATGATCCATTCAAATTCATTCCTACGATCTATTATAATTCATTCGCTTGAATGTATCCATTCTAATGCATTCATTCGATCCATTGTAATTCATTCGTATGATCCATTCAAATTCATTCGCATGATCCATTCTAATTCATTCGTACGATCCATTCTAATTCATTCTCACGAAAGTAACCTTTCTAATTCATTTGTATGATCCATTCTAATTCATTCGTACGATCCATTTTAATCCATTCGTATGATCCATTCTAATCCATTCGTACGATCCATTCTAATTCATTCGCATGAATGTAACCATTCTAATTCATTCTTACGATCCATTTTAATTCTTTCGCACGAATGTATCCATTCTAATTCATTTACACGATCCGTTCTAATTCATTCCTATGATCCATTCTAATTCATTCGTACGATCCATTCTAATTCATTTGCTCGAATGTATCCATTCTAATTTATTCGTACGATCCATTGTAATTCATTCGTACGATCCATTCTAATCCATTCGTACGATCCATTCTAATTCATTCATACAATGCGTTCTAATCCATTCGTACGATCCATTCTAATCCATTCGTACGATCTATTCTAATTCATTTGTATGAATGGATCCATTCTAATTCATTAGTACGATCCATTCTAATTCATTCTTACATTCCATTCTAATTCATTGGCACGAATGTATCCATTCTAATTCATTCGCACAATCCATTCTAATTCATTCGTACGATCCATTCTAATTCATTTGTATGATCCATTCTAACTCATTCGGTTGATCCATTCTAATTCATTCGTACGATCCATTCTAATTCATTCGCACAATCCATTCTAATTTATTTATACGATCCATTCTAATTCATTCGTATGATCTATTCTAATTCATTCGCAGGATCCATTCTAATTCATTCGTACAATCCATTCTAATTCATTCGTACAATCCATTCAAATTCATTCGTACGATGCAATCTAATTCATTCGCACAAATGTATCTATTCTAATTCATTCGTACAATGCGTTCTAATCCATTCGTACGATCCATTCTAATCCATTCGTACGATCCATTCTAATTCATTCGCACGAATGTAACCATTCTAATTCATTCATATGATCCATTCTAATTCATTCGTACGATCCATTCTAATTTATACGTTCGATCCATTGTAATTCATTCGCACGAATGTATCCATTCTAATTCATTCGTACGATCCATTCTAATTCATTCGTACGATCCATTCTAATTAATTCGCACGATCCATTCTAATTCAGTCGTATGAATGTATCCATTTTAATTCATTCGTACGATCCATTCTAACTCATTCGTACGATCTAATTCATTTGTACGATCCATTCTAATTCATTCGTACGATCGATTCTAATTCATTCGCACGATCCATTCTAATTAATTTGTACCATCCAATCTAATTCATTCGTATGATCCATTCTAATTTATTCGTTCAAATATATCCATTCTAATTCATTCGTACGATCCATTCTAATTCATTCGCACGATCCATTCTAATTCATTCGTACGATCCATTCTAATTCATTCGTACGATCTATTCTAATTCATTCGTACAATCCATTCTAATTCAGTCGTATGAATGTATCCATTTTAATTCATTCCTACGATCCATTCTAATTCATTCGTACGATCTAATTCATTCGTACGATCTATTCCAATTCATTCGTACGATCGATTCTAATTCATTCGCACGATCCATTCTAATTCATTCGTACGATCCATTCTAATTCATTTGTATGATCCATTCTAATTTATTCGTTCAAAAATATCCATTCTAATTCATTCGTACGATCCATTCTAATTCATTCGCACGATCCATTTTAATTCATTCGTACGATCCATTCTAATTCATTCATATGATCAATTCTAATTCATTCACCCGATCCATTCTAATTCATTTGTATGATCTATTCTAATTCATTCGTACGATCCATTTTAATTCATTCACACGAATGTATCAATTCTAATTCATTCGTACGATCCATTCTAATTCATTCGCACTATCCATTCTAATTCATTCGTACGATCCATTCTAATTCATTCATACGATCCATTCTAATTTTTTCGTACGATCCATTATAATTAATTCGCACAAATGTATCCATTCTAATTCATTCGTACGATCTATTCAAATTCAATCGTATGATCCATTCTAATTCATTCGCCAAATGTATCCATTTTAATTCATTCTTACGATCTATTCTAATTTATTCATACGATCCATTCTAATTCATTCGCACGATCCATTCTAATTCATTCATACGATCCATTCTAATTCATTCGCACGATCCATTCTAATTCATTCATACGATCCATTCTAATTCATTCGCATGAATATATCTATTATAATTCATTCGTATGATCCATTCTAATTTATTCGCACGATCTATTCTAATTCCTTCGTACGATCCATTCTAATTCATTCGTACGATCCATTCTAATTCATTCGCACGAATGTATCATACGAATGAATTAGAATGGATCATGCGAATGAATTAAAATGGATCGTACAAATGAATTAGAATGGATCGTGCGAACGAATTAGAATGGATCGTACGAACGAATTAGAATGGATCGTACGAACGAATTAGAATGGATCGTATGAACGAATTAGAATGGATCGTACGAATGAATTAGAATGGATACATTCGAGCGAATGAATTAGAATGGATCATACGAATGAATTAGAATGGATCATAGGAATGAATTAGAATGGATCGTGCAAATGAACTAGAATGGATACATTCGTGCGAATGAATTAGAATGGATCGTAGGAATGAATTAGAATGGATCGTACGAATGAATTAGAATGGTTACATTCGTACGAATGAATTAGAATGGATCGTACGAATGGATTAGAATGGATCGTACGAATGGATTAGAATGGATCGTACGAATGAATTAGAAAGGTTAAATTTGTGAGAATGAATTAGAATGGATCATACGAATGCATTAGAATGGATCGTACGAATGGATTAGAATGGATCGTACGAATGGATTAGAATGGATCGTACGAATGAATTAGAAAAGTTACATTCGTAAGAATGAATTAGATTGGATCGTACGAATGAATTAGACTGGATCATGCGAATGAATTTGAATGGATCGTATGAATGAATTAGAATGGATCGAACGAATGAATTAGAATGGATACATTCGAGCGAATGAATTTGAATAGATCGTAGGAATGAATTAGAATGGATCATACGAATGAATTAGAATGAATTAGAATGAATTAGAAAAGATCATAGGAATGAATTAGAATAGATATTAGGAATGAATTAGAATGGATCGTACGAATGAATTTGAATGGTTACATTCGTGCGAATGAATTAGAATGGATTAGAATGGATCGTACGAATGGATTAGAATAGATCGTACAAATGAATTAGAAAGGTTACATTTGTGAGAATGAGTTAGAATGGATCGTACGAATGGATTAGAATGGATTGTACGAATGGATTAGAATAGATCGTTCGAATGGATCCATTCTAATTCATTCGTACGATCCATTCTAATTCATTCGCACAAATGTAACCATTCTAACTCATTCGTACGATCTATTCTAATTCATTCCTACGATCCATTCTAATTCATTCGCACGAATGTATCCATTCTAATTCATTTGCACGATCCATTCTAATTCATTCCTATGATCCATTCTAATTCATTCGTACGATCCATTCTAATTCATTCGCTCGAATGTATCAATTCTAATTCATTAGTACGATCCATTCTATTCGTTCATACGATCCGTTCTTATTCGTTCGTACGATCCATTCTAATTCGTTCGTACGATCCATTCTAATTCATTCGCACGATCCATTCTAATTCATTCGCACGATCCATTCTAATTTATTCTCACGAATGTAACCTTTCTAATTCATTTGAATGATCCATTCTAATTCATTCGTACGATCCATTCTAATCCATTCGTACGATCTATTCTAATTCATTCGTACGATCCATTCAAATTCATTCCTATGATCCATTCTAATTCATTCGTACGATCCATTCAAATTCATTCGCTCG
The DNA here is from genome assembly GCA_947650365.1 of Chamaelirium japonicum. Taxonomy (NCBI): domain Eukaryota; kingdom Viridiplantae; phylum Streptophyta; class Magnoliopsida; order Liliales; family Melanthiaceae; genus Chamaelirium; species Chamaelirium japonicum. Next base: position 293,306 of record CANTAL010000241.1, read on the forward strand.
AATGTATCCATTCTAATTCATTCGTACGATCCATTCTAATTCATTCGTATGATCCATTCTAATTCATTCTCACGAATGTAACCTTTCTAATTCATTTGTATGTGTCCATTCTAATTCATTCGTACGATCCATTCTAATTCATTCGCACGATCCATTCTAATTCATTTGTACGATCCATTCTAATTCAATCGCATGATCAATTCTAATTCATTCGTATGATCCATTCTAATTCATTCGCACGAATGTATCCATTCTAATGCATTCGTACGATTCATTATAATTCATTCGCACGATCCAATCTAATTCATTCGTACGATCCATTCTAATTCATTCGTCCGATCCATTCAAATTCATTCGCACGAATGTATCCATTCTAATTCATTCGTACAATCCATTCTAATTCATTCGCACGATCCATTCTAATTCATTCCGACGATCTATTCTAATTCATTCGCTCGAATGTATCGATTCTACTTCATTCGTTCGATCCATTCTAATTTATTTGTATGATCCATTCTAATTCATTCGTATGATCCATTCTAACTCATTCGTAGGAATGAATTAGAATGGATCGTACGAATGATTTAGAATGGTTACATTCGTGCGAATGAATTAGAATGGATCGTACGAATGGATTAGAATGGATCGTACGAATGGATTAGAATGGATCGTACGAATGGATTAGAATGGATCGTACAAATGAATTAGAAAGGTTACATTTGTGAGAATGAATTAGAATGGATCGTACGAATGGATTAGAATGGATCGTACGAATGGATTAGAATGGATCGTACGAATGGATTAGAATGGATCGTACGAATGAATTAGAATGGATCATACAAATGAATTAGAAAGGTTACATTCGTGAGAATGAATTAGAATGGATCGTGCGAATGAATCAGAATTGATCATACGAATGAATTAGAGTGGATCGTACGAATGAATAAGAATCGATCGTACGAATGAATTAGAATGGATACATTCGAGCGAATGAATTAAAATAGATCGTAGGAATGAATTAGAATGGATCATACGAATGAATTAGAATAGATCGTATGAATGAATTAGAATGGATCGTACGAATTAATTAGAATGGATACATTCGTGCGAATGAATTAGAATGGATCGTATGAATGAAATAGAATGGATCGTACGAATGAATTAGAATGAATCGTACGAATGAATTAGAATGGATTGTTCGAATGAATTAGAATGGATACATTTGTACGAATAAATTAGAATGGATTGTACGAATGAATTAGAATGGAAACATTCTTGCGAATAAATTAGAATGGATCGTATATTCGTGCAAATAAATTAGAATGGATCATACGAATAAATTAGAATGGATCGTGCGAATGAATTAGAATGAATCGTACGAATGCATTAGAATGGATCGTACGAATGAATTAGAATGAATAGTACGATCCATTCTAATTAATTCGTTCGATCCTTTCTAATTCATTCGGACGAATGTATCCATTCTAATTCATTCATACAATCCATTCTAATTCATTCATACGATCCATTCTTATTCATTCATACGATCCATTCTAATTCATTCGCACGAATGTATCCATTCTAATTAATTCGTACGATACATTCTAATTCATTCATACGATCCATTCTAATTCATTCGTATGATCCATTCTAATTCATTCCTACGATCTATTCTAATTCATTCGCTCGAATGTATCCATTCTAATTCATTCGTACGATCCATTCTTATTCATTCGTACGATCCATTCTAATTCAATTGTATGATCAATTCTAATTCATTCGCACGATCCATTCGAATTCATTCTCACGAATGTAACCTTTCTAATTCATTTGTATGATCCATTCTAATTCATTCGTACGATCTATTCTAATCCATTCATACGATCCATTCTAATCCATTCGTACGATCCATTCCAATCCATTCGTACGATCCGTTCTAGTTCATTCGTACGATCCATTCTAATTCATTCTCACAAATGTAACCTTTCTAATTCATTTGTACGATCCATTCTAATTCATTCGTATGATCCATTCTAATTCATTCGTATGATCCATTCTAATTCATTCGTTCGTTCCATTCTAATTCATTCGCACGAATATATCCATTCTAATTCATTCGTATGATCCATTCTAATTCGATCATACGATCCATTCTAATTCGTTCGTATGATCCCTTCTAATTCGTTCGCATGAATATATCTATTCTAATTCATTCGTATGATCCATTCAAATTCATTCGTACGATCCATTCTAATTCATTCGTACAATCCATTCTAATTCATTCGTACGATGCAATCTAATTCATTCGCACAAATATATCCATTCTAATTCATTCGTACAGTGCGTTCTAATCCATTCGTACGATCCATTCTAATCTATTCGTACGATCCATTCTAATTCATTCGCACGAATGTAACCATTCTAATTCATTCATATGATCCATTCTAATTCATTCGTACGATCCATTCTAATTCATTCGTACGATCCATTCTAATTCATTCGTCCGATCCATTCTAATTCATTCGCACGAATGTATCTATTCTAATTCATTCGTACAATCCATTCTAATTCATTCGCACGATCCATTCTAATTCATTCGTATGATCCATTCTAATTCATTCCTACGATCTATTCTAATTCATTCGCTCGAATGTATCCATTCTAATTCATTCGTTCGATCCATTCTAATTCATTTGTACGATCCATTCTAATTCATTCGTATCATCCATTCTAACTCATTCGTAGGAAGTACGATCTATTCTAATCCATTCGTACAATCCATTCTAATTCATTCGTACAATGCGTTCTAATCCATTCATACAATCCATTCTAATTCATTCGTACGATCCATTCTAATTCATTTGTACGAATGAATTAGAATGGATACATTTGTGCGAATGAATTATAATGGATCGTACGAATGAATTAGAATGGATCGAAAGAATGAATTAGAATGGATACATTCGAGCGAATGAATTAGAATAGATCGTAGGAATGTATTAGAATGGATCATACGAATGAATTAGAATGGATCGTGCGAATGAATTAGAATGGATTGTACGAATGAATTAGAATGGATACATTCGTGCGAATGAATTAGAATGGATCGTACGAATGGATTAGAATGGATCGTACAAATGAATTAGAATGGTTACATTCATTCTAATTCATTCATACAATCTATTCTAATTTATTCGTATAAATGTATCCATTCTAATTCATTCGTACGATCCATTTTAATTCATTCGTACGATTCATTCTAATTCATTCGTACGATCCATTCTAATTCATTCGTACGATCCATTCTAATTCATTCGCACGAATGTATCCATTCTAATTCATTCGTACAATCCATTCTAATTCATTCGCACGATCCATTCTAATTCATTCATATGATCCATTCTAATTCATTCCTACGATCTATTCTAATTCATTCGCTCGAATGTATCCATTCTAATTCATTCGTTCGATCCATTCTAATTCATTCGTACGATCCATTCAAATTCATTCGCATGATCCATTCTAATTCATTCGTACGATCCATTCTAATTCATTCTCACGAATATAACCTTTCTAATTCATTTGTATGATCCATTCTAATTCATTCGTACGATCCATTCTAATCCATTCGTACGATCCATTGTAATTCATTCATACAATCCATTCAAATTCATTCGCACAAATGTATCCATTCAAATTCATTCGTACGATCCATTCTAATTAATTCGCACGATCCATTCTAATTCAGTCGTATGAATGTAGCCATTTTAATTCATTCGTACGATCCATTCTAATTCATACGATCCATTCTAATCCATTCGTACGATCCATTCTAATTCATTCGCACGATTGTAACCATTCTAATTCATTCATACGATCCATTCTAATTCATTCCTTCGATCCATTCTAATTCATTCGCACAAATGTATCCATTCTAATTCATTTGCACGATCCATTCTAATTCATTCGTACGATCCATTCTAATTCATTCGCTCGAATGTATCCATTCTAATTCATTCGTACGATCCATTCTAATTCATTCGTACGATTCATTCTAATTCGTTCATACGATCCATTCTAATTCGTTCGTACGATCCATTCTAATTCATTCGTACGATCCATTCTAATTCATTCGTATGATCAATTCTAATTCATTCGCACGATCCATTCTAATATATTCGTACGATCCATTCTAATTCATTCGCAGGAATATAACCATTCTAATTCATTCGTACGATCCATTCTAATTCATTCCTACGATCCATTCTAATTCATTCGCACGAATGTATCCATTCTAATTCATTTGCACGATCCATTCTAATTCATTCCTATGATCCATTCTAATTCATTCATACGATCCATTCTAATTCATTCGTACGATTCATTCTAATTCATTCGTACGATCCATTCTAATTCATTCGTACGATCCGTTCTTATTCATTCATACAATCCATTCTAATTCATTTGTACGAATGAATTAAAATGGATCGTATGAATGGATTAGAATGGATCGTACGAATGAATTAGAATGGATCGTACGAACGAATTAGAATGGATCGTATGTACGAACTAGAATGGATCGTACGAATGAATTAGAATGGATACATTCGAGCAAATGAATTAGATTGGATCGTACGAATGAATTAGTATGGATCATAAGAATGAATTAGAATGGATCGTGCAAATGAATTAGAATGGATACATTCGTGCAAATGAATTAGAATGGATCGTAGAAATGAATTAGAATGGATTGTACGAATGAATTAGAAGGGTTACATTCATGCGAATGAATTAGAATGGATCGTACGAATGGATTAGAATGGATCGTACGAATGGATTAGAATGGATCGTACGAATGAATTAGAATGGATCGTACAAATGAATTAGAAATGTTACATTTGTGAAAATGAATTAGAATGGATTGTACGAATAAATTAGAATGGATCGTATGAATGGACTAGAATGGATCGTACGAATGGATTAGAATGGATCGTACGACTGAATTAGAATGGATCGTACGAATGAATTAGAATGGTTACATTCGTGAGAATGAATTAGAATGGATCGTACGAATGAATTAGAATGGATCATGCAAATGAATTTGAAAGGATCGTACGAATGAATTAGAATGGATCGAACGAATGAATTAGAATGCATACATTCGAGCGAATGAATTAGAATAGATCGTAGGAATGATTTAGAATGGATCATACGAATGAACTAGAATGGATTGTGCGAATGAATTTGAATGGATTGTACGAATGAATTAGAATGGATACATTCATGCGAATGAATTAGAATGGATCAGACGAATGAATTAGAATGGATCGTACGATTCATTCTAATTCATTCGTACGATCCATTCTAATTCATTCGCACGATCTATTCAAATTCAATCATATGATCCATTCTAATTCATTCGCCAAATGTATCCATTTTAATTCATTCGTACAATCCATTCTAATTTATTCATACGATCCATTCTAATTCATTCGCACGATCCATTCTAATTCATTCGTACGATCCATTCTAATTCATTCGCATGAATATATCTATTATAATTCATTCGTATGATCCATTCTAATTTATTCGCACGATCTATTCTAATTCCTTCGTAGAATCCATTCTAATTCATTCGTACGATCCATTCTAATTCATTCGCACGAATGTATCATACGAATGAATTAGAATGGATCATGCGAATAAATTAAAATGGATCGTACAAATGAATTAGAATGGATCGTGCGAATGAATTAGAATGGATCGTACAAACGAATTAGAATGGATCGTACGAACGAATTAGAATGGATCGTACGAACGAATTAGAATGGATCGTATGAATGAATTAGAATGGATACATTCGAGTGAATGAATTAGAATGGATCGTACGAATGAATTAGAATGGATCATAGGAATGAATTAGAATGGATCGTGCAAATGAATTAGAATGGATACATTCGTGCGAATGAATTAGAATGGATCGTAGGAATGAATTAAAATGGATCGTACGAATGAATTTGAATGGTTATATTCGTGCGAATGAATTAGAATGGATCGTACGAATGGATTAGAATGGATCGTACGAATGGATTATAATGGATCGTACGAATGAATTAGAAAGGTCACATTTGTGAGAATGAATTAGAATGGATCGTACGAATGCATTAGAATGGATCGTACGAATGGATTAGAATGGATCGTACGAATGGATTAGAATTGATCGAACGAATGGATTAGAATGGATCGTACGAATGAATTAGAAAGGTTACATTCGTGAGAATGAATTAGATTGGATCGTACGAATGAATTAGACTGGATCATGCGAATGAATTTGAATGGATCGTACGAATGAATTGGAATGGATCGAACGAATGAATTAGAATGGATACATTCGAGCGAATGAATTTGAATAGATCGTAGGAATGAATTAGAATGGATCATACGAATGAATTAGAATGAATTAGAATAAATTAGAATGGATCGTAGGAATGAATTAGAATAGATATTAGGAATGAATTAGAATGGATCGTACGAATGAATTTAAATGGATTGTACGAATGGATTAGAATAGATCGTACGAACGGATTAGAATGGATCATACGAATGGATTAGAATGGATCGTACGAATGAATTAGAATGGATCATACAAATGAATTAGAAAGGTTACATTCGTGAGAATGAATTAGAATGGATCGTACGAATGAATTAGAATGGATCATGCGAATGAATTTGAATGGGTCATACGAATGAATTAGAATGGATCGAACGAATGAATTAGAATGGATACATTCGAGCGAATGAATTAGAATAGATCGTAGGAATGAATTAGAATGGATCATACGAATGAATTAGAATGGATCGTGCGAATGAATTAGAATGGATTGTACGAATGAATTGGAATGGATACATTCGTGCGAATGAATTAGAATGGATCGGACGAATGAATTAGAATGGATCGTACGATTCAGTCTAATTCATTCGTACGAGCCATTCTAATGCATTCGTACGATTCATTCTAATTCATTCGCACGATCCATTCTAACTCATTCGTACGATCCATTCGAAATCATTCGCACGATCCATTCTAATTCATTCGTACGATCCATTCTAATTCATTTGCACGAATGTAACCATTCTAATTCATTCGTACGATCTATTCCAATTCATTCCTACGATCCATTCTAATTCATTCGCACGAATGTATCCATTCTAATTCATTTGCACGATCCATTCCAATTCATTACTATGATCCATTCTAATTCATTCGTACGATCCATTCTAATTCATTCGCTTGAATGTATCCATTCTAATTCATTCGTACGATCCATTCTAATTCGTTCATACGATCCATTCTAATTCGTTCGTACGATCCATTCTAATTCGTTCGTACGATCCATTCTAATTCATTCGCACGATCCATTCTAATTCATTCGCACGATCCATTCTAATTTATTCTCACGAATGTAACCTTTCTAATTCATTTGTATCATCCATTCTAATTCATTCGTACGATCCATTCTAATCCATTCGTACGATCCATTCTAATTCATTTGCACGATCCATTCTAATTCATTCCTATGATCAATTCTAATTCATTCGTACGATCCATTCAAATTCATTCGCTCGAATGTATCCATTCTAATTCATTCGTACGATCCATTCTAATTCATTCGTACGATCCATTCTAATTCATTCTCACGAATGTAACCTTTCTAATTCATTTGTATGTGTCCATTCTAATTCATTCGTACGATCCATTCTAATTCATTCGCACGATCCATTCTAATTCATTCATACGATCCATTCTAATTCATTCGCACGATCCATTCTAATTCATTCGTATGATACATTCTAATTCATTCGCACGAATGTATCAATTCTAATGCATTCGTACGATCTATTCTAATTCATTCGCTCGAATGTATCCATTCTAATTCATTCGTACGATCTATTCTTATTCATTCGTACGATCCATTCTAATTCATTCGTATGATCAATTCTAATTCATTCACATGATCCATTCGAATTCATTCTCACGAATGTAACCTTTCTAATTCATTTGTATGATCCATTCTAATTCATTCGTACGATCCATTCTAATCCATTCGTATGATCCATTCTAATCCATTCGTACGATCCATTCCAATCCATTCGTACGATCCATTCTAATTCATTTGTACGATCCATTCTAATTCATTCTCACAAATGTAACCTTTCTAATTCATTTGTACGATCCATTCTAATTCATTCGTACGATCCATTCTAATTCATTCGTATGATCCATTCTAATTCATTCGTTCGATCCATTCTAATTCATTCGCACGAATATATCCATTCTAATTCATTCGTATGATCCATTCTAATTCGTTCATACGATCCATTCTAATTCGTTCGTACGATCCATTCTAATTCGTTCGCATGAATATATCTATTATAATTCATTCGTATGATCCATTCAAATTCATTCATACGATCCATTCTAATTCATTCGTACAATCCATTCTAATTTATTCGTACGATGCAATCTAATTCATTCGCACAAATGTATCCATTCTAATTCATTCGTACAGTGCGTTCTAATCCATTCGTACGATCCATTCTAATCTATTCGTACAATCCATTCTAATTCATTCGCACGAATGTAACCATTCTAATTCATTCATATGATCCATTCTAATTCATTCGTACGATCCATTCTAATTCATTCGTACGATCCATTCTAATTCATTCGTCCGATCCATTTTAATTCATTCGCACGAATCACGAATGTATCTATTCTAATTCATTCGTACAAGCCATTCTAATTCATTCGCACGATCCATTCTAATTCATTCGTATGATCCATTCTAATTCATTCCTACGATCTATTCTAATTCATTCGCTCGAATGTATCCATTCTAATTCATTCGTTCGATCCATTCTAATTCATTTGTACGATCCATTCTAATTCATTCGTATGATCCATTCTAACTCATTCGTAGGAAGTACAATCCATTCTAATCCATTCGTACAATCCATTCTAATTCATTCGTATAATGCGTTCTAATCCATTCATACAATCCATTCTAATTCATTCGTACGATCCATTCTAATTCATTTGTACGAATGAATTAGAATGGAAACATTTGTGCGAATGAATTAGAATGGATCGTACGAATGAATTAGAATGGATCGAAAGAATGAATTAGAATGGATACATTCGAGGGAATGATTTAGAATAGATCGTAGGAATGCATTAGAGTGGATCATACGAATGAATTAGAATGGATCGTGCGAATGAATTAGAATGGATTGTACGAATAAATTAGAATGGATACATTCGTGCGAATGAATTAGAATGGATCGTATGAATGGATTAGAATGGATTGTACGAATGAATTAGAATGGTTACATTCATTCTAATTCATTCATACAATCCATTCTAATTTATTCGTACAAATGTATCCATTCTAATTCATTTGTACGATCCATTCTAATTCATTCGTACGATCCATTCTAATTCATTCGCACGAATGTATCCGTACTAATTCATTCGTACAATCCATTCTAATTCATTCGCACGATCCATTCTAATTTATTCGTATGATCCATTCTAATTCATTCCTACGATCTATTCTAATTCATTCGCTCGAATGTATCCATTCTAATTCATTCGTTCGATCCATTCTAATTCATTCGTACGATCCATTCAAATTCATTCGCATGATCCATTCTAATTCATTCGTACGATCCATTCTAATTCATTCTCACGAATATAACCTTTCTAATGCATTTGTATGATCCATTCTAATTCATTCATACGATCCATTCAAATCCATTCGTACGATCCATTGTAATTCATTCATACAATCCATTCAGATTCATTCGCACAAATGTATCCATTCAAATTCATTCGTACAATCCATTCTAATTAATTCGCACGATCCATTCTAATTCAGTCGTATGAATGTATCCATTTTAATTCATTCGTACGATCCATTCTAATTCATACGATCCATTCTAATCCATTCGTACGATCCATTCTAATCCATTCGTACGATCCATTCTAATTCATTCACACGAATGCAACCATTCTAATTCATTCATACGATCCATTCTAATTTATTTCTTCGATCCATTCTAATTCATTCGCACAAATGTATCCATTCTAATTCATTTGCACGATCCATTCTAATTCATTCCTATGATCCATTCTAATTCATTCGTACGATCCATTCTAATTCATTCGCTCGAATGTATCCATTCTAATTCATTCGTACGATCCATTCTAATTAATTCGTACGATCCATTCTAATTCGTTCAAACGATCCATTCTAATTCGTTCGTACGATCCATTCTAATTTATTCGTACGATCCATTCTAATTCATTCGTATGATCAATTCTAATTCATTCGCACGATCCATTCTAAAACATTCGTACGATCCATTCTAATTCATTCGCAGGAATGTAACCATTCTAATTCATTCGTACGATCCATTCTAATTCATTCCTACGATCCATTCTAATTTATTTGCACGAATGTATCCATTCTAATTCATTTGCACGATCCATTCTAATTCATTCCTATGATCCATTCTAATTTATTCGTACGATCCATTCTAATTTATTCGCTCGAATGTATCCATTCTAATTCATTCGTACGATTCATTCTAATTCATTCGCACGATCCATTCTAATTCATTCGTACGATCCGTTCTTATTCATTCATACGATCCATTCTAATTTATTTGTACGAATGAATTAGAATGGATCGTACGAATGGGTTAGAATGGATCGTACGAATGAATTAGAATGGATCGTACGAACGAATTAGAATGGATCGTATGAACGAATTAGAATGGATCATACGAATGAATTAGAATGGATACATTCGAGCAAATGAATTAGATTGGATCGTACGAATGAATTAGAATGGATCATAGGAATGAATTAGAATAGATCGTACAAATGAATTAGAATGGATACATTCGTGCGAATGAATTAGAATGGATCGTACGAATGAATTAGAATGGTTACATTCATGCGAATGAATTAGAATGGATCGTATGAACGAATTAGAATGGATCATACAAATGAATTAGAACGGATATATTCGTGCGAATGAATTAGAATGGATCGAACGAATGAATTAGAATGGATCATACGAATGAATTAGAATGGATCGTACGAATGAATTAGAATGGATCGTACAAATGAAGTAGAAAGGTTACATTTGTGAAAATGAATTAGAATGGATCGTACGAATAAATTAAAATGGATCGTATGAATGGATTAGAATGGATCGTACGAATGGATTAGAATGGATCGTACGAATGAATTAGAATGGATCATACAAATGAATAAGAAAGGTTACATTCGTGAGAATGAATTAGAATGGATCGTACGAATGAATTAGAATGGATCATGCGAATGAATTTGAAAGGATCGTACGAATGAATTAGAATGGATCGAACGAATGAATTAGAATGGATACATTCGAGCGAATGAATTAGAATAGATCGTAGGAATGAATTAGAATGGATTATACAAATGAATTAGAATGGATCGTGCGGATGAATTTGAATGGATTGTACGAATGAATTAGAATGGATACATTCGTGCGAATGAATTAGAATGGATCAGACGAATGAATTAGAATGGATCGTACGATTCATTCTAATTCATTCGTACGATCCATCCTAATGCATTCGTACGATTTATTCTAATTCATTCGCACGATCCATTCTAATTCATTCGTATGATCCATTCTAATTTATTTGCACGAATATACGATCCATTCTAATTTATTCACAAGAATGTATCAATTCTAATTCATTCGTACAATCCATTCTAATTTATTCGTACAAATGAACCCATTCTAATTCATTCGTACGATCCATTCTAATTCATTCGTACGATTCATTCTAATTCATTCGCACGATCCATTCTAATTCATTCGTACGATCCATTCTAATTCATTCGCACGAATGTATCCATTCTAATTCATTCGTACAATCCATTCTAATTCATTCGCACGATCCATTCTAATTCATTCGTATGATCCATTCTAATTCATTCAATGAATTAGAATGGATACATTCGTGCGAATGAATTAGAATGGATCGGACGAATGAATTAGAATGGATCGTATGATTCATTCTAATTCGTTCGTACGATCCATTCTAATTCATTCGTATGATCCATTCTAACTCATTCGGTGGATCCATTCTAATTCATTCGTACGATCCATTCTATTTCATTCGCTCGAATGTATCCATTCTAATTTATTCGTACGATCCATTCTAATTCGTTCATACGATCCATTCTAATTCTTTCGTACGAATATATCCATTCTAATTTATTCGCACGATCCATTCTAATCCATTCGTACGATCCATTCTAATTCATTCGTACAAATGAATTAGAATGGATCGTATGAATGAATAAGAATGGATCGTATGAATGAATTAGAATCGATCGTGCGAATGAATTAGAATGAATCGTACGAATGCATTAGAATGGATACATTCGTGCGAATGAATTAGAATGGATCGTACGAATGAATTAGAATGGATCATAAAAATGAATTAGAAAGGTTACATTTGTGAGAATGAATTAGAATGGATCGTACGAATAAATTAGAATAGATCATGCGAATGAATTTGAATGGATCGTACAAATGAATTAGAATGGATCGAACGAATGAATTAGAATGGATACATTCGAGCGAATGAATTAGAATGGATCGTATGAATGAATTAGAATCGATCGTGCGAATGAATTAGAATGGATCGTACGAATGGATTAGAATGGATCGTACGAATGGATTAGAATGGATCGTGCGAATGAATTAGAATAGATCGTACGAAGGAATTAGAATGGATCGTGCAAATGAATTAGAATGAATCCATTCTAATTCATTCGCACGAATGTAACCATTCTAATGCATTCGTACGATCCATTCTTATTCATTCATACAAACCATTCTAATTCATTCGCACAATCCACTCTAATTCATTGGTACGATCCATTCTAATTTATTCGTATGATCCATTCTAACTCATTCGGTGGATCCATTCTAATTCATTCGTACGATCCATTCTAATTCATTCGCACGATCCATTCTAATTTATTCGTACGATCCATTCTAATTCATTCGTACGATCTATTCTAATTCATTCGCAGGAATGTAACCATTCTAATTCATTCGTACGATTCATTCTAATTCATTCGTATGAGCTATTCTAATTCATTCGTACAATCCATTCTAATTCATTCGTACGATCCATTATAATTCATTCATATAATCTATTCAGGTTCATTCGCACAAATGTATCCATTCAAATTCATTCGTACGATCCATTCTAATTAATTCGCACGATCCATTCTAATTCAGTCGTATGAATGTATCCATTTTAATTCATTCGTATGATCCATTCTAATTCATTCGTACGATCTAATTCATTCGTACGATCCATTCTAATTCATTCGTACGATCGATTCTAATTCATTCGCACGATCCATTCTAATTCATTTGTACGATCCATTCTAATTCATTCGTATGTTCCATTCTAATTTATTCGTTCAAATATATCCATTCTAATTCATTCGTACGATCCATTCTAATTTATTCGCACGATCCATTCTAATTCATTCGCACTAATGTATCCATTCTAATTCATTTGCACGATCCATTCTAATTCATTCGTACGATCCATTCTTATTCATTCATACGATCCATTCTAATTCATTCGCACAATCCATTCTAATTCATTCGTACGATCCATTCTAATTCATTTGTACGAATGAATTAGAATGGATCGTACGAATGGATTAGAATGGATCGTACGAATGAATTAGAATGGATCGTACGAACGAATTAGAATAGATCGTATGAACGAATTAGAATGGATCGCACGAATGAATTAGAATGGACACATTCGAGTGAATGAATTATAATGGATCGTACGAATGAATTAGAATGGATCGTATGAATGAATTAGAATCGATCGTACGAATGAATTAGAATGGATAGTACGAATGAATTAGAATTGATCGTACGAATGAATTAGAATGGATCGCACGAATGAATTAGAATAGATCGTGCGAATGAATTAGTATGGATCATACGAAAGAATTAGAATGGATCATACGAATGAATTAGAATGGATCATACGAATGAATTAGAATCGATCGTGCGAATGAATTAGAATGGATCGTACGAATGAATAAGAATGGATACATTTGTGCGATGAATAAGAATGGAGCGTACGAATGAATTAGAGTGGAGCGTACGAATGAACTAGAATGGATACATTCGTGCGAATGAATTAGAATGGATCATATAAAAGAATTAGAATGGATCGTGCGAATGAATTAGAATGGATCGTGCGAAAGAATTAGAATGGATCGTACGATCAAATTAGAATGGATCGTATGAACGAATTAGAATGGATCATATGAACGAATTAAAATGGATCGTACGAATGAATTAGAATGGATTGAACGAATGAATTAGAATGGATTGTGCGAATAAATTAGAATGGATCGTATGAATGAATAAGAATGGATCGTACGAATGAATTAGAATGGATCGTGCAAATGAATTTGAATGGATACATTCGTGCAAATGATCCATTCTAATTCATTCGTACGATCCATTCTAATTCATTCCTATGATCCATTCTAATTCATTCGCACGAATGTATCCATTCTTATTAATTCGTATGATCCATTCTAATTTATTCGTATGATCCATTCTTATTCATTGGCACGATCCAGTCTAATTGATTCGCACGATCCATTCTAATTCATTCGCACGATCCACTCTAATTTATTCGTACGATCCATTCTAATTCATTCGTACGATCTATTCTAAATCATTCCCACGAATGTAACCATTCTAATTCATTCATACGATTCATTCTAATTCATTCGTATGAGCTATTCTAATTCATTCGTACGATCCATTCTAATTCATTTGTACGATCCATTGTAATTCATTCATACAAACTATTCAGATTCATTCGCACAAATGTATCTATTCAAATTTATTCGTACGATCCATTCTAATTAATTCGCACGATCCATTATAATTTAGTCGTATGAATGTATCCATTTTAATTCATTCGTACAATCCATTCTAATTCATTCGTACGATCTAATTCATTCGTACGATCCATTCTAATTCATTCGTACGATCGATTCTAATTCATTCGTACGATCGATTCTAATTCATTCGCACGATCTATTCTAATTCATTCATACAATCCATTCAGATTCATTCGCACAAATGTATCCATTCAAATTCATTCATACGATCCATTCTAATTCATTCGTATGATCCATTCTAATTCATTCGTACGATCCATTCCATTCGCACGATCCATTCTAATTCATTCGTACGATCCATTCTAATTCATTCGTACGATCCATTCTAATTTATTCGCTCGAATGCATCCATTCTAATTCATTCGTACAATCCATTCTAATCCATTCGTACGATCCATTCTAATTCATTCGCTCGAATGTATCCATTCTAATTCATTCGTACGATCCATTCTAATCCATTCGTACGATCCATTCTAATTCATTCGTATGATCAATTCTAATTCATTCGCACGATCCATTCTAATTCATTCGTACGATCCATTCAAATTCATTCGCACGAATGTAACCATTCTAATTCATTCGTACGATCCATTCTAATTCATTCGTATGATACATTCTAATTCATTCGCACAAATGTAACCATTCTAATTCATTCGGGGGATCCATTCTAATTCATTCGTACGATCCATTCTAATTCATTCTCTCGAATGTAACCTTTCTAATTCATTTGTATGATCCATTCTAATCCATTCGTACAATCCATTCTAATCCATTCGTACGATCCATTCTAATCCATTCGTACGATCCATTCTAATCCATTCGCTCAAATGTATCCATTCTAATTCATTAGTACGATCCATTCTAATTCATTCGTACGATCCATTCTAATTCATTCATACAATGCGTTCTAATCCATTCGTACGATCCATTCTAATTCATTCGTACGATCCATTCTAATTTATTTGTACGATCCATTCTAATTCATTCGTACGATCCATTCTGATTCATTCGTACGATCCATTCTAATCCATTCTAATTCATTCGCTCGAATGTATCCATTCTAATTCATTCGTACGATCCATTCTTATTCATTCGTACGACCCATTCTAATTCATTCGCACGATCCATTCTAATCCATTCGTACGATCCATTATAATTCATTCGTACGATCAATTCAAGTTCATTTGCATGATCGATTCTAATTCATTCGCACGATCCATTCTAATTCGTTCGTATGATCCATTCTAATTCATTCATACGATCCATTCTAATTCATTTGTACGAATGGATCCATTCTAATTCATTAGTACGATCCATTCTAATTCATTCTTATATTCCATTCTAATTCATTCGCACGAATGTATCGATTCTAATTCATTCGCATAATCCATTCTAATTTATTCGTACGATCCATTCTAATCCATTCGTACGATCAATTCTAATCTATTCGTACGATCCATTCTAATTCATATGCATAAAGGTATCCATTCTAATTCATTCGTATGATCTATTCTAATTCATTCGCTCGAATGTATCCATTCTAATTCATTCGTTTGAATGGATACATTCGTGCGAATGAATTAGAATGGATCGTACGAATGAATTAGAATGGATCGTGCGAATGAATTATAATTGATCATACGAATGAATTAGAATAGATTGTACGAATGAATTAGAATGGATCGTACGAATGAATTTGAATGGATACATTCGTGTGAATGAATTAGAATGGATCGTACGAATGGATTAGAATGGATCGTACGAATGGATTAGAACGCATTGTACGAATGAATTAGAATAGATACATTTGTGCGAATGAATTAGATTGCATTGTACGAATGAATTTGAATGGATTATACGAATAAATTAGAATGGATATATTTGAATGTATCCATTCTAATTCGTTCATACGATTCATTCAATCGTATGAGCTATTCTAATTCATTCATACGATCCATTCTAATTCATTCGTACGATCCATTTTAATCCATTCGTACGATCCATTCTAATTCATTCATACAATGCGTTCTAATCCATTCGTACGATCCATTCTAATTCATTTGTACGATCCATTCTAATTCATTTGTACGAATGGATTCATTCTAATTCATTAGTACGATCCATTCTAATTCATTCTTACATTCCATTCTAATTCATTCGCACGAATGTATCCATTCTAATTCATTCGCACAATCCATTCTAATTCATTCATACGATCCATTCTAATCCATTCGTACGATCCATTCTAATCCATTCGTACGATCCATTCTAATTCATTCGCCCGAATGTAACCATTCTAATTCATTCGTACGATCTATTCTAATTCATTCCTACGATCCATTTTAATTCATTCGCACGAATGTATCCATTCTAATTCATTTGTATGATCCATTCTAATTCATTCGTACGATCCATTCTAATTCATTCGCACGATCCATTCTAATTCGTTCGTATGATCTATTCTAATTCAGTCGTACGATCCATTCTAATTCATTTGCATGAATGTATCCATTCTAATTCATTCGTACGATCCATTCCAATTCATTCTTATTATCCATTCTAATTCATTCATGCAATCCATTCTAATTCATTCATACGATCCATTCTAACTCATTCTCACAAATGTAACCTTTCTAATTCATTTGTATGATCCATTCTAATTCATTCGTACAATCTATTCTAATTCATTCGCTCGAATGTATCCATTCTAATTCATTCGCACGATCCATTCTAGTTCATTCGCACGAATGTAACCATTCTAATTCATTCGTACGATCCATTCTAATTCATTCATACAATGCATTCTAATTCATTCGTACGATCCATTCTAATCCATTTGCACGATCAATTCTGATTCATTCGCACGAATGTAACCATTCTAATTCATTCGTACGATCCATTCTAATTCATTCCTACGATCCATTCTAATTCATTCACACGAATATATCCATTCTAATTCATTTGCACGATCCATTCTAATTCATTCCTATGATCCATTCTAATTCATTCGTATGATACATTCATACGACTGAATTAGAATGGATTGTACGAATGAATTAGAATGAATCGTACGAATGCATAAGAATGGATCGTACGAATGAATTAGAATGAATCATACGAATGAATTAGAATGGTTACATTCGAGCGAATGAATTAGAATGGATCATACGAATGAATTAGAATGGATCATACGAATGAATTAGATTGGATCGTACGAATGAATTAGAATGGATCGTGCGAATGAATTAGATTGCATCGTACGATCCATTCAAATTCATTCATACGATGCAATCTAATTCATTCGCACAAATGTATTTATTCTAATTCATTCGTACAATACGTTCTAATCCATTCGTACGATCCATTCTAATCCATTCGTACGATCCATTCTAATTCATTCGTATGATCCATTCTAATTCATTCGTACGATCCATTCTAATTCATTTGCATGAATGTATCCATTCTAATTCATTCGTACGATCCATTCTAATTCATTCGCACGATCCATTCTAATTCATTCGCACGAATGTATCCATTCTAATTCATTTGCACGATCCATTCTAATTCATTCCTATGATCCATTCTAATTCATTCGTACGATCCATTCTAATTCATTCGTCCGATCCATTCAAATTCATTCGTACGATGCAATCTAATTCATTCGCACAAATGTAATTATTCTAATTCATTCGTACAATGCATTCTAATCCATTCGTACGATCCATTCTAATCCATTCGTACGATCCATTCTAATTCATTCGTATGATCCATTCTAATTCATTCGTACGATCCTTTCTAATTCATTTGCATGAATGTATCTATTCTAATTCATTCGTACAATCCATTCTAATTCATTTGCACGATCCATTCTAATTCATTCGTATGATCCATTCTAATTCATTCCTACGATCTATTCTAATTCATTCGCTCGAATGTATCCATTCTAATTCATTCGTTCGATCCATTCTAATTCATTCGTACGATCCGTTCAAATTCATTCGCATGATCCATTCTAACTCATTCGTACGATCAATTCTAATTTATTCTCACGAATGTAACCTTTCTAATTCATTTGTATGATCCATTCTAATTCATTCGTGCGATCCATTCTAATCCATTCGTACGATCCATTCTAATCCATTCGTACGATCCATTCTAATTCATTCGCACGATCCATTTTAATTCATTCTCACAAATGTAACCTTTCTAATTCATTTGTACGATCCATTCTAATTCATTCGTACGATCCATTCTAATTCATTCGTAAGATCCATTCTAATTCATTCGCACAAATGTATCCATTCTAATTCATTTGTACGATCCATTCTAATTCATTCGCACGATCCATTCTAATTCATTCGGACGATCCATTCTAATTCATTTGCACGATCCATTCTAATTCATTTGTACGATCCATTCTAATTCATTCGCACGAAAGTATCCATTCCAAAGCATTCGTACGATCCATTCTAATTCATTCGTACGATCCTTTCTAATCCATTCGTACGATCCATTCTAATTCATTCGTACGATCCATTCCAATTCATTCTCACAAATGTAACCGTTCTAATTCATTCGTACGATCCATTCTAATCCATTCATACGATCCATTCTAATTCATTCGCGCGAATGTAACCATTCTAATTCATTCGTACGATCCATTCTAATTCATTCCTACGATACATTCTAATTCATTCGCACAAATGTATCCATTCTAATTCATTTGCACGATCCATTCTAATTCATTCCTATGATCCATTCTAATTCATTCGTACGATCCATTCTAATTCCTTCGCTGGAATGTATCCATTCTAATTCATTCGTACGATCCATTCTAATTCATTCGTACGATCCATTCTAATCCATTCGTATGATC
This sequence comes from Chamaelirium japonicum, assembly GCA_947650365.1. NCBI lineage: Eukaryota > Viridiplantae > Streptophyta > Magnoliopsida > Liliales > Melanthiaceae > Chamaelirium > Chamaelirium japonicum. The sequence continues at coordinate 313,273 of CANTAL010000241.1, forward strand.
TATTCTAATTCATTCGTACAATGCGTTCTAATCCATTTGTACGATCCATTTTAATTCATTCGTACGATCCATTCTAATTCATTTGTACGAATGGATCCATTCTAATTCATTAGTACGATCCATTCTAATTCATTCTTACATTCCATTCTAATTCATTCGCACGAATGTATCCATTCTAATTCATTCGCACAATCCATTCTAATTCATTCGTATGATCTATTCTAATTCATTCGCACGAATGTATCTATTCTAATTCATTTGCACGATCCATTCTAATTCATTCCTACGATCCATTCTAATTCATTCGTACGATCCATTCTAATTCATTTGCTCGAATGTGTCCATTCTAATTCATTCGTACGATACATTCTAATTCGTTCGTACGATCCATTCTAATTCGTTCGTACGATTCATTCTAATACATTCGTACGATCCATTCTAATGCATTCGTACGATTCATTCTAATTCATTCGCACGATCCATTCTAATTCATTCGTATGATCCATTCTAATTCATTCCTACGATCTATTCTAATTCATTCGCTCGAATGAAACCTTTCTAATTAGAATGGATCGTACAAATGAATTAGAAAGGTTACATTCGTGAGAATGAATTAGAATTGATCGTACGAATGAATAATGATGGATCGTACGAATGAATTAGAATGGATACATTCGAGCGAATGAATTAGAATTCATCGTACGAACGAATTAGAATGGATCATAGGAATGAATTAGAATGGATCGTGCAAATGAATTAGAATGGATCGTGCGAATGAATTAGAATGAATCGTACGAATGCATTAGAATGGATCCACCGAATGAGTTAGAATGGATCATACAAATGAATTAGAATGGATCGTACGAATGGATTAGAATGGATTGTACGAATGGATTAGAATAAATCGTACTAATGAATTAGAATGAATCGTACGAATGTATTAGAATGGATCGTACGAATGAATTAGAATGAATCGTACGAACGAATTTGAATGGATCGTACGAACGAATTAGAATGGATCGTATGAACGAATTAGAATGGATCATACGAATGAATTAGAGTGGATACATTCGAGCGAATGAATTAGAATGGATCGTACGAATGAATTAGAATGGATCATAGGAATGAATTAGAATGGATCATGCAAATGAATTAGAATGGATACATTCGTGCGAATGAATTAGAATAGATCATACGAATGAATTAGAATGGATCGTAGGAATGAATTAAAATGGATCGTGCGAATGAATTAGAATGGATTGTACGAATGAATTATAATGGATACATTCGTACGAATGAATTAGAATGGATCATAGGAATGAATTAGAATGGATCGTGCAAATGAATTAGAATTGATATATTCGTGCTAATGAATTAGAATGGATCGTAGGAATGAATTAGAATGGATCGTACGAATGGATTAGAATGGAGCATATGAATGAATTAGAATGGTTACATTCGTTCGAATGAATTTGAATGGATCGTACGAATGGATTAGAATGGATCATACGAATGGATTAGAACGGATACATTCGTACGAATGAATTAGAATGGATCGTACGAATGGATTAGAATGGATCATACGAATGAATTAGATAGTAGGAATGAGTTATAATGAATCGTACGAATGAATTAGAATGGATCGTACAAAAGAATTAGAATGGATCGAGCGAATGAATTAGAATGGATCGTACGAATGAATTACAATGGATCATAGGAATGAATTAGAATGGATCATGCAAATGAATTAGAATGGATACATTCGTGCGAATGAATTACAATGGATCGTAGGAATTAATTAGAATGGATCGTACGAATGAATTAGAATGGATACATTTGTACGAATGAATTAGAATGGATCGTACGAATGAATTAGAATGGATCATACGAATGGATTAGAATGGATCGTACGAATGGATTAGATTGGATCGTACAAATTATAATGGATCGTACGAATGAATTAAAATGGATACATTCATACGACTGAATTAGAAATTTATTCGTACGATCCATTCAAATTCAATCGTATGATCCATTCTAATTCATTCGCACGATCAATTCTAATTCATTCGTCCGATCCATTCTAATTCATTCGCACGAATGTATCCATTCTAATTCATTCGTACGATCCATTCTAATTCGTTCATACGATCCATTCTTATTCATTCTCACGAATGTAACCTTTCTAATTCATTTGTATGATCCATTCTAATTCATTCGTACGATACATTCTAATCCATTCGTACGATCCATTCTAATCCATTCGTACGATCCATTCTAATTCATTCGTACGATCCATTCTAATTCATTCGCTCGAATGTATCCATTCTAATTCATTCGTACGATCCATTCTAATCCATTCGTACGATCCATTCTAAACCATTCGTACGATCCATTCTAATTCATTCGCACGAATGTAACCATTCTAATTCATTCATACGATCCATTCTAATTCATTCGTATAATCCATTCTAATTCATTCGTACTATCCATTCTAATTCATTCGCACGATCCATTCTAATTCATTCCTATGATCCATTCTAATTCATTCATACGATCCATTATAATTCATTCGCACGAATGTATCATACGAATGAATTAGAATGGACCATGCGAATGAATTAAAATGGATCGTACAAATGAATTAGAGTGGATCGTGCGAATGAATTAGAATGGATCGTACGAACGAATTAGAATGGATCGTACGAACGAATTAGAATGGATCGTACGAACGAATTAGAATGGATCGTACGAATGAATTAGAATGGATACATTCGAGCGAATAAATTATTATGGATCGTACGAATGAATTAGAATGGATCGTGCAAATGAATTAGAATAGATACATTCGTGCGAATGAATTAGAATGGATTAGAATGGATCGTGCAAATGAATTAGAATGGATCGTGCAAATGAATTAGAATGGATACATTCGTGCGAATGGATCGTACGAATGAATTAGAATGGATCGTGCAAATGAATTAGAATGGATACATTCGTGCGAATGGATTAGAATGGATCGTACGAATGGATTAGAATAGATCGTACGAATGAATTAGAATGGTTACATTCGTGCGAATGAATTAGAATGGATCGTACGAATGGATTAGAATGGATCGTACGAATGGATTAGAACGCATTGTATGAATGAATTAGAATAGATACATTTGTGCGAATGAATAAGAATGGATCGTACGAATGAATTAGAATGGATCGTACGAAAGAATTAGAATGGATCGTACGAATGAATTTGAATGATCCATTCTAATTCATTCGTACGATGCTTTCTAATTCATTCGCACGATCCATTCTAATTCTTTCATATGATCCATTCTATTTCATTCGTACGATCCATTCTAATTCATTCGTATGATCAATTCTAATTCATTCGCACGATCCATTCTAATTTATTCGTATGATCCATTCTAATTCAATTCGTGCAATCCATTCAAATTCATTCGCACAAATGTATCCATTCGAATTCATTCGTATGATCCATTCTAATTCATTCGCTCGAATGTATCCATTCTAATTCATTCGTACGATCCATTCTAATTCATTCGTACAATCCATTCAAATTCATTCGTACGATGCAATCTAATTCATTCGCACAAATGTATCTATTCTAATCCATTCGTACGATCCATTCTAATTCATTCGTACAAATGTATCTATTCTAATTCATTCGTACGATCCATTCTAATTCATTCGTATGATTCATTCTAATTCATTCGCACGATCCATTCTAATTCATTCGTACGATCCATTCTAATTCATTCGTATGATCTATTCTAATTCATTCGCACGAATGTATCCATTCTAATTCATTTGCACGATCCATTCTAATTCATTGCTATGATCCATTCTAATTTATTCGTACGATGTATTCTAATTCATTCGCTCGAATGTATCCATTCTAATTCATTCGTACGATACATTCTAATTCGTTCATACGATCCATTCAAATTCGTTCGTACGATCCATTCTAATTCGTTCGTACGATCCATTCTAATGCATTCGTACGATTCATTCTAATTCATTCGCACGATCCATTCTAATTCATTCGTATGATCCATTCTAACTCATTCGGTGGATCCATTCAAATTCATTCGTACGATTCATTCTAATAGATCATACGAATGAATTAGAATGGATCGTAGGAATGAATTAGAATGGATCGTGCGAATGAATTAGAATGGATTGTACGAATGAATTATAATGGATACATTCGTGCGAATGAATTAGAATGGATCATATGAAAGAATTAGAATGGATCGTGCGAATGAATTAGAATGGATACATTCGAGCGAATGAATTAGAATGGATCGTACGAATGAATTAGAATTGATCATAGGCATGAATTAGAATGGATCGTGCAAATGAATTAGAATGGATACATTCGTGCGAATGAATTAGAATGGATCATAGGAATGAATTAGAATGGATCGTACGAATGGATTAGAATGGATCATATGAATGAATTCGAATGGTTACATTCCTGCGAATGAATTAGAATGGATCGTACGAATGGATTAGAATGGATCGTACGAATGGATTAGAACGGATACATTCGTACGAATGAATTAGAATGGACCGTACGAATGGATTAGAATGGATCATACGAATGAATTAGATCGTAGGAATGAGTTAGAATGAATCGTACGAATGAATTAGAATGGATCGTACAAATGAATTAGAATGGATCGAGCGAATGAATTAGAATGAATCGTACGAATGAATTAGAATGGATCATAGGAATGAATTAGAATGGATCGTGCAAATGAATTAGAATAGATACATTCGTGCGAATGAATTAGAATGGATCGTAGGAATTAATTAGAATGGATCGTACGAATGAATTAGAATTGATACATTTGTACGAATGTATTAGAATGGATCATACGAATGTATTAGAATGGATCGTACGAATGGATTAGATTGGATCGTACGAATGGATTAGAATGGATCGTACAAATTAGAATGGATCGTACGAATGAATTAAAATGGATACATTCATACGACTGAATTAGAAATTTAATCGTACGATCCATTCAAATTCAATCGTATGATCCATTCTAATTCATTTGCACGATCAATTTTAATTCATTCGTCCGATCCATTCTAATTTATTCGCACGAATGTATCCATTTTAATTCATTCGTACGATCCATTCTAATTCGTTCATACGATCCATTCTTATTCATTCTAACAAATGTAACGTTTCTAATTCATTTGTATGATCCATTCTAATTCATTCGTACGATACATTCTAATCCATTCGTACGATCCATTCTAATCCATTCGTACGATCCATTCTAATTCATTCATACGATCCATTCTAATTCATTCGCTCGAATGTATCCATTGTAATTCATTCGTACGATCCATTCTAATCCATTCGTACGATCCATTCTAAACCATTCGTACGATCCATTCTAATTCATTCGCATGAATGTAACCATTCTAATTCATTCATACGATCCATTCTAATTCATTCGCACAATCCATTCTAATTCATTCGTACAATCCATTCTAATTCATTCGCACGATCCATTCTAATTCATTCCTATGATCTATTCTAATTCATTCATACGATCCATTCTAATTCATTCGCACGAATGTATCATACGATTGAATTAGAATAGATCATGCGAATGAATTAAAATGGATCGTACAAATGAATTAGAAAGGATCGTGCGAATGAATTAGAATGGATCGTACGAACGAATTAGAATGGATCGTACGAACGAATTAGAATGGATCGTACGAACGAATTAGAATGGATACATTCGAGCGAATGAATTATTATGGATCGTACGAATGAATTAGAATGGATCATAGGAATGAATTAGAATGGATCGTGCAAATGAATTAGAATGGATACAATCGTGCGAATGGATTAGAATAGATCGTACGAATGGATTAGAATGGATCGTACGAATGAATTAGAATGGTTACATTCGTGCGAATGAATTAGAATGGATCATACAAATGGATTAGAATGGATCGTACGAATGGATTAGAACGCATTGTACGAATGAATTAGAATAGATACATTTGTGCGAATGAATAAGAATGGATCGTACGAATGAATTAGAATGGATCGTACGAAAGAATTAGAATGGATCGTAGGAATGAATTAGAATGGATCATACGAATGAATTAGAATGGATCGTACGAATGAATTTGAATGGATCGTACGAATGAAGTAGAATGGATCGAACGAATGAATTAGAATGGATATATTCGAGCGAATGAATTAGAATAGATCGTAGGAATGAATTAGAATGGATCATACGAATGAATTAGAATGGATCGTGCGAATGAATTAGAATGGATCGTACGATTTATTCTAATTCATTCGTACGATCCATTCTAATGCATTCGTACGATTCATTCTAATTCATTCGCACGATCCATTCTAATTCATTCGTATGATCCATTCTAATTTATTCATACGATCCATTCTAATTCATTCGCACAATCCATTCTAATTCATTCGTACGATCCATTCTAATTCATTCGTTCGATCCATTCTAATTCATTCCTACGATCCATTCTAATTCATTCGTATGATCCATTCTAATTCATTCGCACGATCCATTCTAATTTATTTCTATGATCCATTCTAATTCATTCGCACGAATGTAACCATTCTAATTCATTTGTACGATCCATTCTAATTCATTCGTACGAATAAATTAGAATGGATACATTCGAGCGAATGAATTAGAATAGATCGTACGAATGAATTAGAATGGATCATACGAATAAATTAGAATGGATCGTGCGAATGAATTAGAATGGATCGTACGAATGAATTAGAATGGATCCACCGAATGAGTTAGAATGGATCATACGAATGAATTAGAACGGATCGTACGAATAAATTAGAATGGATTGTGCGAATGAATTAGAATGGATACATTTGTGTGATGAATAAGAATGGAGCGTACGAATGAATTAGAATGGAGCGTACGAATGAACTAGAATGGATACATTCGTAGGAATGAATAAGAATGGATCATACGAATGGATTAGAATGGTTACATTCGTGCGAATGAATTAGAATAGATCATACGAATGAATTAGAATGGATCGTACGAATGAATTAGAATGGATCGTACGAATGCATTAGAATGGATCGCACGAATGAATTAGAATGGATACATTCGAGCGAATGAATTAGAATGGATTGTGCGAATGAATTAGAATGGATCGTACGAATGAATTAGAATGGATCGTACAAATGAATTAGAATGGATCGTACAAATGAATTAGAAAGGTTACATTTGTGAGAATGAATTAGAATGGATCGTACGAATGAATTAGAATGGATCGTACGAATAGATTAGAATGGATCGTACGAATGGATTGTGTCGACGAATGAATTAGAATAGATCGTTGGAATTAATTAGAATGGATCATACGAATGAATTTGAATGGATCGTGCGAATGAATTAGAATGGATCGTACGAATGATTTAGAATGGATCGTACGAACGAATTAGAATGGATCGTACGAACGAATTAGAATGGATCGTACGAACGAATTAGAATGGATCGTGCCAACGAATTAGAATGGATCGTATGAACGAATTAGAATGGATCGTATGAACGAATTAGAATGGATCATATGAACGAATCAGAATGGATCGTACGAATGAATTAGAAAGGTTACATTTGTGAGAATGAATTAGAATGGATCGTACGAATGAATTAGAATGGATCGTACGAATGGATTAGAATGGATCGTACGTACGAATGGATTAGAATGGATCGTACGAATGGATCGTACGAATGGATTAGAATGGATCGTACGAATGAATTAGAATGGATCGTATGAATGAATTAGAATGATACATTCATGCGAATGAATTAGAATGGATCGTAGGAATGAATTAGAATGGATCGTACGAATGAATTAGAATGGATAGTGTGAATGAATTAGAATGGATCGTGCAAATGAATTAGAATGGATCGTGCGAATGAATTAGAATGGATCATACGAATGAATTAGAATTGATCGTACGAATGAATTAGAATAGATCGTACGAATGAATTAGAATGGATCGTGCGAATGAATTAGAATGAATCGTACGAATGCATTAGAATGGATCGTGCGAATGAATTAGAATGGATCGTACGAATGAATTAGAATGGATCATATGAATGAATTAGAATGGTTACATTCGTGCGAATGAATTAGAATGGATCGTACGAATGAATCAGAATGGATCATAAGAATGAATTAGAATGGATCGTGCAAATGAATTAGAATGGATACATTCATGCGAATGAATTAGATTGGATCATAGGAATGAATTAGAATGGATCGTACGAATGAATTAGAATGGTTAAATTCGTGCAAATGAATTAGAATCGATCATAGGAATGAATTAGAACGGATTGTACGACTAAATTAGAATGGATCGTAGGAATGAATTAGAATGGATCGTGGAAATGAATTCGAATGAATACATTCGTGCGAATGAAGTAGAATGGATCGTAGGAAAGAATTAGAATGGATCGTTTGAATGAATTAGAATGGTTACATTCGTGCGAATGAATTAGAAAGGATCGTACGAATGAATTAGAATGGATATATTCGTGCGAATGTATTAGAATGGATCGTACGAATGAATTACACTGGATCGTACGAATAAATTAGAATGGATACATTCGTGCGAATAAATTAGAATGGATCGTACGAATGAATTAGAATAGATCAAACGAATGAATTAGAATGGATTGTGCAAATGAATTAGAATGGATACATTCGTGCGAATGAATCTGAATGGATTGTATAAATGAATTACAATGGATCGTACGAATGAATTAGAATGGATCATACGAATGAATTAGAATAGCTCATACGAATGATTTAGAATGAATCGTACGAATGAATTAGAATGGTTACATTCGTGTGAATGAATTAGAATAGATCGTACGAATGAATTAGAATGGATCGTACGAATAAATTAGAATGGATCGTGCGAATGAATTAGAATGGATCGTACGAATGAATTAGAATAGAACCACCGAATGAGTTAGAATGGATCATACGAATGAATTAGAATGGATCGTACGAATGAATTAGAATGGATTGTGCGAATGAATTAGAATGGTTCGTATGAATGAATAAGAATGGATCGTACGAATGAATTAGAATGGATCGTGCGAATGAATTAGAATGAATCGTACGAATGAATTAGAATGGATCATGCGAATGAATTAGAATGGATCGTGCGAATGAATTAGAATGGATACATTCGTACAAATGAATTAGAATGGATCGTGCGAATGAATTAGAATGGATCGTATGAACGAATTAGAATGGATCGTACGAATGAATTAGAATGGATACATTCGAGCGAATGAATTAGAATGGATCGTACGAATGATTTAGGATGGATCATAGGAATGAATTAGAATAGATCGTGCAAATGAATTAGAATGGATACATTCGTGCGAAAGAATTAGAGTGGATCGTGCGAATGAATTAGAATGGATTGTACGAATGAATTAGAATAGATACATTTGAGCGAATGAATTAGAATGGATTGTGCGAATGAATTAGAATGGATCGTACGAATGAATTAGAATGGATCGTGCGAATGAATTAGAATCAATCGTACGAATGAATTAGAATGAATCGTACGAATGAATTAGATCGTACGAATGAATTATAATGGATCGTACGAATGAATTAAAATGGATACATTCATACGACTGAATTAGAATGGATCGTGCGAATTAATTAGAATGGATCGTACGAATGAATTTGAAAGGATACATTTGTATGATCCATTCTAATTCATTCCTACGATCTATTCTAATTCATTCGCTCGAATGTATCCATTCTAATTCATTCGTATGATCCATTCTAATTCATTCGTACGATCCATTCTAATTCATTTGCATGAATGTATCCATTCTAATTCATTCGTACGATCCATTCTAATTCATTCGCACGATCCATTCTAATTCATTCGCACGAATATATCCATTCTAATTCATTTGCACGATCCATTCTAATTCATTCCTATGATCCATTCTAATTCATTCGTACGATCCATTCTAATTCATTCGTCCGATCCATTCAAATTCATTCGTACGATGCAATCTAATTCATTCACACAAATGTAATTATTCTAATTCATTCGTACAATGCATTCTAATCCATTCGTACGATCCATTCTAATCCATTCGTACGATCCATTCTAATTCATTCGTATGATCCATTCTAATTCATTCGTACGATCCTTTCTAATTCATTTGCATGAATGTATCTATTCTAATTCATTCGTACAATCCATTCTAATTCATTTGCACGATCCATTCTAATTCATTCGTATGATCCATTCTAATTCATTCCTACGATCTATTCTAATTCATTCGCTCGAATGTATCCATTCTAATTCATTCGTTCGATCCATTCTAATTCATTCGTATGATCCGTTCAAATTCATTCGCATGATCCATTCTAACTCATTCGTACGATCAATTCTAATTTATTCTCACGAATGTAACCTTTCTAATTCATTTGTATGATCCATTCTAATTCATTCGTGCGATCCATTCTAACCCATTCGTACGATCCATTCTAATCCATTCGTACGATCCATTCTAATTCATTCGCACGATCCATTTTAATTCATTCTCACAAATGTAACCTTTCTAATTCATTTGTACGATCCATTCTAATTCATTCGTACGATCCATTCTAATTCATTCGTAAGATCCATTCTAATTCATTCGCACAAATGTATCCATTCTAATTCATTTGTACGATCCATTCTAATTCATTCGCACGATCCATTCTAATTCATTCGGACGATCCATTCTAATTCATTTGCACGATCCATTCTAATTCATTTGTACGATCCATTCTAATTCATTCGCACGAAAGTATCCATTCCAAAGCATTCGTACGATCCATTCTAATTCATTCGTACGATCCTTTCTAATCCATTCGTACGATCCATTCTAATTCATTCGTACGATCCATTCCAATTCATTCTCACAAATGTAACCGTTCTAATTCATTCGTACGATCCATTCTAATCCATTCATACGATCCATTCTAATTCATTCGCGCGAATGTAACCATTCTAATTCATTCGTACGATCCATTCTAATTGATTCCTACGATACATTCTAATTCATTCGCACAAATGTATCCATTCTAATTCATTTGCACGATCCATTCTAATTCATTCCTATGATCCATTCTAATTCATTCGTACGATCCATTCTAATTCCTTCGCTGGAATGTATCCATTCTAATTCATTCGTACGATCTATTCTAATTCATTCGTACGATCCATTCTAATCCATTCGTATGATCTATTCTAATTCATTCGTACAATGCGTTCTAATCCATTTGTACGATCCATTTTAATTCATTCGTACGATCCATTCTAATTCATTTGTACGAATGGATCCATTCTAATTCATTAGTACGATCCATTCTAATTCATTCTTACATTCCATTCTAATTCATTCGCACGAATGTATCCATTCTAATTCATTCGCACAATCCATTCTAATTCATTCGTATGATCTATTCTAATTCATTCGCACGAATGTATCTATTCTAATTCATTTGCACGATCCATTCTAATTCATTCCTACGATCCATTCTAATTCATTCGTACGATCCATTCTAATTCATTTGCTCGAATGTGTCCATTCTAATTCATTCGTACGATACATTCTAATTCGTTCGTACGATCCATTCTAATTCGTTCGTACGATTCATTCTAATACATTCGTACGATCCATTCTAATGCATTCATACGATTCATTCTAATTCATTCGCACGATCCATTCTAATTCATTCGTATGATCCATTCTAATTCATTCCTACGATCTATTCTAATTCATTCGCTCGAATGAAACCTTTCTAATTAGAATGGATCGTACAAATGAATTAGAAAGGTTACATTCGTGAGAATGAATTAGAATTGATCGTACGAATGAATAATGATGGATCGTACGAATGAATTAGAATGGATACATTCGAGCGAATGAATTAGAATTCATCGTACGAACGAATTAGAATGGATCATAGGAATGAATTAGAATGGATCGTGCAAATGAATTAGAATGGATCGTGCGAATGAATTAGAATGAATCGTACGAATGCATTAGAATGGATCCACCGAATGAGTTAGAATGGATCATACGAATGAATTAGAATGGATCGTACGAATGGATTAGAATGGATCGTACGAATGGATTAGAATAAATCGTACTAATGAATTAGAATGAATCGTACGAATGTATTAGAATGGATCGTACGAATGAATTAGAATGAATCGTACGAACGAATTTGAATGGATCGTACGAACGAATTAGAATGGATCGTATGAACGAATTAGAATGGATCATACGAATGAATTAGAGTGGATACATTCGAGCGAATGAATTAGAATGGATCGTACGAATGAATTAGAATGGATCATAGGAATGAATTAGAATGGATCATGCAAATGAATTAGAATGGATACATTCGTGCGAATGAATTAGAATAGATCATACGAATGAATTAGAATGGATCGTAGGAATGAATTAAAATGGATCGTGCGAATGAATTAGAATGGATTGTACGAATGAATTATAATGGATACATTCGTACGAATGAATTAGAATGGATCATAGGAATGAATTAGAATGGATCGTGCAAATGAATTAGAATTGATATATTCGTGCGAATGAATTAGAATGGATCGTAGGAATGAATTAGAATGGATCGTACGAATGGATTAGAATGGAGCATATGAATGAATTAGAATGGTTACATTCGTTCGAATGAATTTGAATGGATCGTACGAATGGATTAGAATGGATCATACGAATGGATTAGAACGGATACATTCGTACAAATGAATTAGAATGGATCGTACGAATGGATTAGAATGGATCATACGAATGAATTAGATAGTAGGAATGAGTTATAATGAATCGTACGAATGAATTAGAATGGATCGTACAAAAGAATTAGAATGGATCGAGCGAATGAATTAGAATGGATCGTACGAATGAATTACAATGGATCATAGGAATGAATTAGAATGGATCATGCAAATGAATTAGAATGGATACATTCGTGCGAATGAATTACAATGGATCGTAGGAATTAATTAGAATGGATCGTACGAATAAATTAGAATGGATACATTTGTACGAATGAATTAGAATGGATCGTACGAATGAATTAGAATGGATCATACGAATGGATTAGAATGGATCGTACGAATGGATTAGATTGGATCGTACAAATTATAATGGATCGTACGAATGAATTAAAATGGATACATTCATACGACTGAATTAGAAATTTATTCGTACGATCCATTCAAATTCAATCGTATGATCCATTCTAATTCATTCGCACGATCAATTCTAATTCATTCGTCCGATCCATTCTAATTCATTCGCACGAATGTATCCATTCTAATTCATTCGTACGATCCATTCTAATTCGTTCATACGATCCATTCTTATTCATTCTCACGAATGTAACCTTTCTAATTCATTTGTATGATCCATTCTAATTCATTCGTACGATACATTCTAATCCATTCGTACGATCCATTCTAATCCATTCGTACGATCCATTCTAATTCATTCGTACGATCCATTCTAATTCATTCGCTCGAATGTATCCATTCTAATTCATTCGTACGATCCATTCTAATCCATTCGTACGATCCATTCTAAACCATTCGTACGATCCATTCTAATTCATTCGCACGAATGTAACCATTCTAATTCATTCATACGATCCATTCTAATTCATTCGTATAATCCATTCTAATTCATTCGTACTATCCATTCTAATTCATTCGCACGATCCATTCTAATTCATTCCTATGATCCATTCTAATTCATTCATACGATCCATTATAATTCATTCGCACGAATGTATCATACGAATGAATTAGAATGGACCATGCGAATGAATTAAAATGGATCGTACAAATGAATTAGAGTGGATCGTGCGAATGAATTAGAATGGATCGTACGAATGAATTAGAATGGATCGTACGAACGAATTAGAATGGATCGTACGAACGAATTAGAATGGATCGTACGAATGAATTAGAATGGATACATTCGAGCGAATAAATTATTATGGATCGTACGAATGAATTAGAATGGATCGTGCAAATGAATTAGAATAGATACATTCGTGCGAATGAATTAGAATGGATTAGAATGGATCGTGCAAATGAATTAGAATGGATCGTGCAAATGAATTAGAATGGATACATTCGTGCGAATGGATCGTACGAATGAATTAGAATGGATCGTGCAAATGAATTAGAATGGATACATTCGTGCGAATGGATTAGAATGGATCGTACGAATGGATTAGAATAGATCGTACGAATGAATTAGAATGGTTACATTCGTGCGAATGAATTAGAATGGATCGTACGAATGGATTAGAATGGATCGTACGAATGGATTAGAACGCATTGTACGAATGAATTAGAATAGATACATTTGTGCGAATGAATAAGAATGGATCGTACGAATGAATTAGAATGGATCGTACGAAAGAATTAGAATGGATCGTACGAATGAATTTGAATGATCCATTCTAATTCATTCGTACGATGCTTTCTAATTCATTCGCACGATCCATTCTAATTCTTTCATATGATCCATTCTATTTCATTCGTACGATCCATTCTAATTCATTCGTATGATCAATTCTAATTCATTCGCACGATCCATTCTAATTTATTCGTATGATCCATTCTAATTCAATTCGTGCAATCCATTCAAATTCATTCGCACAAATGTATCCATTCGAATTCATTCGTATGATCCATTCTAATTCATTCGCTCGAATGTATCCATTCTAATTCATTCGTACGATCCATTCTAATTCATTCGTACAATCCATTCAAATTCATTCGTACGATGCAATCTAATTCATTCGCACAAATGTATCTATTCTAATCCATTCGTACGATCCATTCTAATTCATTCGTACAAATGTATCTATTCTAATTCATTCGTACGATCCATTCTAATTCATTCGTATGATTCATTCTAATTCATTCGCACGATCCATTCTAATTCATTCGTACGATCCATTCTAATTCATTTGTATGATCTATTCTAATTCATTCGCACGAATGTATCCATTCTAATTCATTTGCACGATCCATTCTAATTCATTGCTATGATCCATTCTAATTTATTCGTACGATCTATTCTAATTCATTCGCTCGAATGTATCCATTCTAATTCATTCGTACGATACATTCTAATTCGTTCATACGATCCATTCAAATTCGTTCGTACGATCCATTCTAATTCGTTCGTACGATCCATTCTAATGCATTCGTACGATTCATTCTAATTCATTCGCACGATCCATTCTAATTCATTCGTATGATCCATTCTAACTCATTCGGTGGATCCATTCAAATTCATTCGTACGATTCATTCTAATAGATCATACGAATGAATTAGAATGGATCGTAGGAATGAATTAGAATGGATCGTGCGAATGAATTAGAATGGATTGTACGAATGAATTATAATGGATACATTCGTGCGAATGAATTAGAATGGATCATATGAAAGAATTAGAATGGATCGTGCGAATGAATTAGAATGGATACATTCGAGCGAATGAATTAGAATGGATCGTACGAATGAATTAGAATTGATCATAGGCATGAATTAGAATGGATCGTGCAAATGAATTAGAATGGATACATTCGTGCGAATGAATTAGAATGGATCATAGGAATGAATTAGAATGGATCGTACGAATGGATTAGAATGGATCATATGAATGAATTCGAATGGTTACATTCCTGCGAATGAATTAGAATGGATCGTACGAATGGATTAGAACGGATACATTCGTACGAATGAATTAGAATGGACCGTACGAATGGATTAGAATGGATCATACGAATGAATTAGATCGTAGGAATGAGTTAGAATGAATCGTACGAATGAATTAGAATGGATCGTACAAATGAATTAGAATGGATCGAGCGAATGAATTAGAATGAATCGTACGAATGAATTAGAATGGATCATAGGAATGAATTAGAATGGATCGTGCAAATGAATTAGAATAGATACATTCGTGCGAATGAATTAGAATGGATCGTAGGAATTAATTAGAATGGATCGTACGAATGAATTAGAATTGATACATTTGTACGAATGTATTAGAATGGATCATACGAATGTATTAGAATGGATCGTACGAATGGATTAGATTGGATCGTACGAATGGATTAGAATGGATCATACAAATTAGAATGGATCGTACGAATGAATTAAAATGGATACATTCATACGACTGAATTAGAAATTTAATCGTACGATCCATTCAAATTCAATCGTATGATCCATTCTAATTCATTTGCACGATCAATTTTAATTCATTCGTCCGATCCATTCTAATTTATTCGCACGAATGTATCCATTTTAATTCATTCGTACGATCCATTCTAATTCGTTCATACGATCCATTCTTATTCATTCTAACAAATGTAACGTTTCTAATTCATTTGTATGATCCATTCTAATTCATTCATACGATACATTCTAATCCATTCGTACGATCCATTCTAATCCATTCGTACGATCCATTCTAATTCATTCATACGATCCATTCTAATTCATTCGCTCGAATGTATCCATTGTAATTCATTCGTACGATCCATTCTAATCCATTCGTACGATCCATTCTAAACCATTCGTACGATCCATTCTAATTCATTCGCATGAATGTAACCATTCTAATTCATTCATACGATCCATTCTAATTCATTCGCACAATCCATTCTAATTCATTCGTACAATCCATTCTAATTCATTCGCACGATCCATTCTAATTCATTCCTATGATCCATTCTAATTCGTTCATACGATCCATTCTAATTCATTCGCACGAATGTATCATACGATTGAATTAGAATAGATCATGCGAATGAATTAAAATGGATCGTACAAATGAATTAGAAAGGATCGTGCGAATGAATTAGAATGGATCGTACGAACGAATTAGAATGGATCGTACGAACGAATTAGAATGGATCGTACGAACGAATTAGAATGGATACATTCGAGCGAATGAATTATTATGGATCGTACGAATGAATTAGAATGGATCATAGGAATGAATTAGAATGGATCGTGCAAATGAATTAGAATGGATACAATCGTGCGAATGGATTAGAATAGATCGTACGAATGGATTAGAATGGATCGTACGAATGAATTAGAATGGTTACATTCGTGCGAATGAATTAGAATGGATCATACAAATGGATTAGAATGGATCGTACGAATGGATTAGAACGCATTGTACGAATGAATTTGAATAGATACATTTGTGCGAATGAATAAGAATGGATCGTACGAATGAATTAGAATGGATCGTACGAAAGAATTAGAATGGATCGTACGAAAGAATTAGAATGGATCGTAGGAATGAATTAGAATGGATCATACGAATGAATTAGAATGGATCGTACGAATGAATTTGAATGGATCGTACGAATGAAGTAGAATGGATCGAACGAATGAATTAGAATGGATATATTCGAGCGAATGAATTAGAATAGATCGTAGGAATGAATTAGAATGGATCATACGAATGAATTAGAATGGATCGTGCGAATGAATTAGAATGGATCGTACGATTTATTCTAATTCATTCGTACGATCCATTCTAATGCATTCGTACGATTCATTCTAATTCATTCGCACAATCCATTCTAATTCATTCGTATGATCCATTCTAATTTATTCATACGATCCATTCTAATTCATTCGCACAATCCATTCTAATTCATTCGTACGATCCATTCTAATTCATTCGTTCGATCCATTCTAATTCATTCCTACGATCCATTCTAATTCATTCGTATGATCCATTCTAATTCATTCGCACGATCCATTCTAATTTCTTTCTATGATCCATTCTAATTCATTCGCACGAATGTAACCATTCTAATTCATTTGTACGATCCATTCTAATTCATTCGTACGAATAAATTAGAATGGATACATTCGAGCGAATGAATTAGAATAGATCGTACGAATGAATTAGAATGGATCATACGAATAAATTAGAATGGATCGTGCGAATGAATTAGAATGGATCGTACGAATGAATTAGAATGGATCTACCGAATGAGTTAGAATGGATCATACGAATGAATTAGAACGGATCGTACGAATAAATTAGAATGGATTGTGCGAATGAATTAGAATGGATACATTTGTGTGATGAATAAGAATGGAGCGTACGAATGAATTAGAATGGAGCGTACGAATGAACTAGAATGGATACATTCGTAGGAATGAATAAGAATGGATCATACGAATGGATTAGAATGGTTACATTCGTGCGAATGAATTAGAATAGATCATACGAATGAATTAGAATGGATCGTACGAATGAA
Source organism: Chamaelirium japonicum (assembly GCA_947650365.1). Taxonomy (NCBI): domain Eukaryota; kingdom Viridiplantae; phylum Streptophyta; class Magnoliopsida; order Liliales; family Melanthiaceae; genus Chamaelirium; species Chamaelirium japonicum. The sequence continues at coordinate 331,733 of CANTAL010000241.1, forward strand.
TTAGAATGGATCGTACGAATGCATTAGAATGGATCGCACGAATGAATTAGAATGGATACATTCGAGCGAATGAATTAGAATGGATTGTGCGAATGAATTAGAATGGATCGTACGAATGAATTAGAATGGATCGTACAAATGAATTAGAATGGATCGTACAAATGAATTAGAAAGGTTACATTTGTGAGAATGAATTAGAATGGATCGTACGAATGAATTAGAATGGATCGTACGAATAGATTAGAATGGATCGTACGAATGGATTGTGTCGACGAATGAATTAGAATAGATCGTTGGAATTAATTAGAATGGATCATACGAATGAATTTGAATGGATCGTGCGAATGAATTAGAATGGATCGTACGAATGATTTAGAATGGATCGTACGAACGAATTAGAATGGATCGTACGAACGAATTAGAATGGATCGTACGAACGAATTAGAATGGATCGTGCCAACGAATTAGAATGGATCGTATGAACGAATTAGAATGGATCGTATGAACGAATTAGAATGGATCATATGAACGAATTAGAATGGATCGTACGAATGAATTAGAAAGGTTACATTTGTGAGAATGAATTAGAATGGATCGTACGAATGAATTAGAATGGATCGTACGAATGGATTAGAATGGATCGTACGTACGAATGGATTAGAATGGATCATACGAATGGATCGTACGAATGGATTAGAATGGATCGTACGAATGAATTAGAATGGATCGTATGAATGAATTAGAATGGATACATTCATGCGAATGAATTAGAATGGATCGTAGGAATGAATTAGAATGGATCGTACGAATGAATTAGAATGGATAGTGTGAATGAATTAGAATGGATCGTGCAAATGAATTAGAATGGATCGTGCGAATGAATTAGAATGGATCATACGAATGAATTAGAATTGATCGTACGAATGAATTAGAATAGATCGTACGAATGAATTAGAATGGATCATGCGAATGAATTAGAATGAATCGTACGAATGCATTAGAATGGATCGTGCGAATGAATTAGAATGGATCGTACGAATGAATTAGAATGGATCATATGAATGAATTAGAATGGTTACATTCGTGCGAATGAATTAGAATGGATCGTACGAATGAATTAGAATGGATCATAGGAATGAATTAGAATGGATCGTGCAAATGAATTAGAATGGATACATTCATGCGAATGAATTAGATTGGATCATAGGAATGAATTAGAATGGATCGTACGAATGAATTAGAATGGTTAAATTCGTGCAAATGAATTAGAATCGATCATAGGAATGAATTAGAACGGATTGTACGACTAAATTAGAATGGATCGTAGGAATGAATTAGAATGGATCGTGGAAATGAATTCGAATGAATACATTCGTGCGAATGAAGTAGAATGGATCGTAGGAAAGAATTAGAATGGATCGTTTGAATGAATTAGAATGGTTACATTCGTGCGAATGAATTAGAAAGGATCGTACGAATGAATTAGAATGGATATATTCGTGCGAATGTATTAGAATGGATCGTACGAATGAATTAGACTGGATCGTACGAATAAATTAGAATGGATACATTCGTGCGAATAAATTAGAATGGATCGTACGAATGAATTAGAATAGATCAAACGAATGAATTAGAATGGATTGTGCAAATGAATTAGAATGGATACATTCGTGCGAATGAATCTGAATGGATTGTATAAATGAATTACAATGGATCGTACGAATGAATTAGAATGGATCATACGAATGAATTAGAATAGCTCATACGAATAATTTAGAATGAATCGTACGAATGAATTAGAATGGTTACATTCGTGTGAATGAATTAGAATAGATCGTACGAATGAATTAGAATGGATCGTACGAATAAATTAGAATGGATCGTGCGAATGAATTAGATTGGATCGTACGAATGAATTAGAATAGAACCACCGAATGAGTTAGAATGGATCATACGAATGAATTAGAATGGATTGTACGAATGAATTAGAATGGATTGTGCGAATGAATTAGAATGGTTCGTATGAATGAATAAGAATGGATCGTACGAATGAATTAGAATGGATCGTGCGAATGAATTAGAATGAATCGTACGAATGAATTAGAATGGATCATGCGAATGAATTAGAATGGATCGTGCGAATGAATTAGAATGGATACATTCGTACAAATGAATTAGAATGGATCGTGCGAATGAATTAGAATGGATCGTATGAACGAATTAGAATGGATCGTACGAATGAATTAGAATGGATACATTCGAGCGAATGAATTAGAATGGATCGTACGAATGATTTAGGATGGATCATAGGAATGAATTAGAATAGATCGTGCAAATGAATTAGAATGGATACATTCGTGCGAAAGAATTAGAGTGGATCGTGCGAATGAATTAGAATGGATTGTACGAATGAATTAGAATAGATACATTTGAGCGAATGAATTAGAATGGATTGTGCGAATGAATTAGAATGGATCGTACGAATGAATTAGAATGGATCGTGCGAATGAATTAGAATCAATCGTACGAATGAATTAGAATGAATCGTACGAATGAATTAGATCGTACGAATGAATTATAATGGATCGTACGAATGAATTAAAATGGATACATTCATACGACTGAATTAGAATGGATCGTGCGAATTAATTAGAATGGATCGTACGAATGAATTTGAAAGGATACATTTGTATGATCCATTCTAATTCATTCCTACGATCTATTCTAATTCATTCGCTCGAATGTATCCATTCTAATTCATTCGTATGATCCATTCTAATTCATTCGCACGATCCATTCTAATTCATTCGCACGAATGTATCCATTCTAATTCATTTGTACGATCCATTCTAATTCATTCCTATGATCCATTCTAATTCATTCGTACGATCCATTCTAATTCATTCGCTCGAATGTATCCATTCTAATTCATTTGTACGATCTATTCTAATTCATTTATACGATCCATTCTAATTCATTCGCACGATCCATTCTAATTCATTTGTACGAATGTATCCATTCTAATTCATTCGCACGATCCATTCTAATTCATTCGCACGATCCATTCTAATTCATTCGTACGATTCATTCTAATTCATTCACACGATCCATTCTAATTCATTCGTACGATCCATTCTTATTCATTCATCCGATCTATTCTAATTCATTCGCACAATCCATTCTAATTAATTCGCACGAATGTAACCATTCTAATTCATTCGTACGATTTATTCTAATTCATTCGTATGAGCTATTCTAATTCATTCGTACGATCAATTCTAATTCATTCCTACGATCCATTGTAATTCATTCATACAATCCATTCAGATTCATTCGCACGAATGTATCCATTCTAATTCATTTGCACGATCCATTCTAATTCATTCGTTCGATCCATTCTAATTCATTCGTACGATCCATTCTAATTCATTCACACGAATGTATCCATTCTAATTTATTCGTACGATCCAGTCTAATTCATTCGTACGATCCATTCTATTTCATTCGCACGAATATATCCATTCTAATTCATTCGTACGATCCTTTCTAATTTATTCGTATGAATGTAACCATTCTAATTCATTCGCACAAATGTATCTATTCTAATTCATTCGAACAATGCATTCTAATCCATTCGTACGATCCATTCTAATTCATTCGTACGATCCATTCTAATTCATCCGTATGATCCATTCTAACTCATTCGGTGGATCCATTGTAATTCATTCGTACGATCCATTCTAATTCAATCGCACGATCCATTCTAATTCATTCGCATGATCCATTCTAATTCATTCGCACGATCCATTCTAATTCATTCGTACGATCTATTCTAATTCATTCGCATGATGCAATCTAATTCATTCGCACAAATGTATCTATTCTAATTCATTCGTACAATGCGTTCTAATCCATTCGTACGTTCCATTCTAATCCATTCGTACGATCCATTCTAATTCATTCGCACGAATGTAACCATTCTAATTCATGCACATGATCCATTATAATTCATTCGTTCGATCCATTCTAATTCATTCTCACGATCCATTCTAATTCATTTGTACGAATGTATCCATTCTAATTCATTCGCACGATCCATTCTAATGCATTCGTATGATCTATTCTAATTCATTCGTATGATCTATTCTAATTTATTCATAAGATCCATTCAAATTCATTCGCATAATCCATTCTAATTCATTCGTACGATCCATTCTAATTCATTCGTTCGATCCATTCTAATTCATTTGTACGATCCATTCTAATTCATTCGCACGAATGTATCCATTCTAATTCATTTGCACGATCCATTCTAATTCATTCCTATGATCCATTCTATTGCATTCGTACGATTCATTCTAATTCATTCGCACGATCCATTCTAATTCATTCGTACGATTCATTCTAATACATTCGCACGAATGTAACCTTTCTAATTCATTTGTATGTATCCATTCTAATTCATTCGCCCAATCCATTCTAATTCATTTGTTCGATCCATTTTAATTCATTCGTACGATCCATTCTAATTCATTCGATACATTCGTGTGAATGAATTAGAATGGATCGTAGGAATGAATTAGAATGGATCGTACGAATGGATTAAAATGGATACATTCATATGATCCATTCTAATTCATTCGTACGATCCATTCTAATTCATTCGCACAATCCATTCTAATTTATTCGTACGATCCATTCTAATCCATTCGTACGATCCATTCTAATCCATTCGTACGATCCATTCCAATTCATTCGCATGATCCTTTCTAATTCATTCGAACGATCCATTCTAATTCATTCGCACGAATGTATCCATTCTAATGCATTCGTATGATCCATTGTAATCCATTCATACGATCTATTCTAATCTATTCTAATTCATTCGCACGATCCATTCTAATTCATTCGTACGATCCGTTCTAATTCAATTGTACGATCCATTCTAATTTATTCGCACGAATGTATCCATTCTAATTCATTCGCACGATCCATACTAATTCATTCGTTCGATCCATTCTAATTCATTCGTACGATCCATTCAAATTCATTCGCATGATCCATTCTAATTCATTCGTACGATCCATTCTAATTCATTCGCACGAATGTATCCATTCTAATTCATTCGCACAAATGTATCCATTCTAATTCATTCGTACGATCCATTCTTATTCATTCATACGATCCATTCTAATTCATTTGCACGATCCATTCTAATTCATTCTCATAAATGTAACCTTTCTAATTCATGTGTACGGTCCATTCTAATTCATTCGTACGATCCATTCTAATCCATTCGTACGATCCATTCTAATCCATTCGTACGATTCATTCTAATTCATTCGCACGAATGTAACCGTTCTAATTCATTTGTACGATCCATTCTAATTCATTCCTACGATCTATTCTAATTCATTCGCACGAATGTATCCATTCTTATTCATTTGCACGATCCATTCTAATTCATTCGTACGATCCATTCTAATTCATTCGTACGATCCATTCTAATTCATTCGCACGATCCATTCTAATTCATTCGCATGATCCATTCTAATTCATTCGAACGATCCATTCTAATTTATTCGCACGAATGTATCCATTCTAATGCATTCGTACGATCCATTGTAATCCATTCGTACGATCCATTCTAATCCATTCTAATTCATTCGTACGATCCATTCTAATTCGTTCATATGATCCATTCTAATTCGTTCGTACAATCCATTCTAATTCGTTCGTACGATCCATTCTAATTCATTCGCATGATCCATTCTAATTCATTCGTACGATCCATTCTAATTCATTCATACGATCCATTCTAATTCATTCGCTCGAATGTATCTATTCTAATTCATTCGTTCGATCCATTCTAATTCATTTGTACGATCCATTCAAATTCATTCTCATAAATGTAACCTTTCTAATTCATTCGTACAATCCATTCTAATTCATTCGTACGATCCATTCTTACTTATTCGTACGATCCATTCAAATTCATTCGCATCATCCATTCTAATTCATTCGTACGATCCATTCTAATTCATTCTCACGAATGTAACCTTTATAATTCATTTGTATGATCCATTCTAATTCATTCGCACGATCTATTCTAATTTATTCGCATGATCCATTCTAATTAGAATGGATCCATTCTAATTCATTCCCACAATCCATTCTAATCCTCGCATGATCCATTCTAATTCATTCGCACGAATATATCCATTCTAATTCATTTGCACGATCCATTCTAATTCATTCCTATGATGCATTCTAATTCATTCGTACGATCCATTCTAATTAGAATGGATCCATTCGAGCGATCCATTCTAATTCATTCGTACGATCCAATCTAATTCATTCGTATGATAAATTCTAATTCATTCGCACGATCCATTCTAATTCATTCGTTCGATCCATTCTAATCCATTCGTACGATCCATTCTTAACCATTCGTACGATCCATTCTAATTCATTTGCATGAATGTAACCATTCTAATTCATTCATACGATCCATTCTAATTCATTCCTACGATCCATTCTAATTCATTCGTATGATCAATTCTAATTCATTCGCACGATCCATTCTAATTCATTCGTACGATTCATTCTAATTCATTCGCACGAATGTAACCATTCTAATTCATTCGTACGATCGATTCTAATTCATTCGCATGATAAATTCTAATTCATTCGCACAAATGTAACCATTCTAATTCATTCGGTGGATCCATTCAAATTAATTTGTACGATCCATTCTAATTCATTCTCACGAATGTAACCTTTCTAATTCATTTATATGATCCATTCTAATTCATTTGTATGATCCATTCTAATCCATTCGTACGATCCATTCTAATCCATTCGTACGATCCATTCTAATTCATTTGTACGATCCATTCTAATTCATTCGCTCGAATGTATCCATTCTAATTCATTCGTACGGTCCATTCTAATTCATTCGTACGATCCATTCTAATCCATTCGCATGATCCATTGTAATTCATTCGTACGATCCATTCTAATTCATTCCCACGAATGTATCCATTCTAATGCATTCGTACGATCCATTCTAATTCATTCGCACGATCCATTCATTCATTCGCACGATCCATTCTAATTCATTCGCACGATCCATTCTAATTCATTCGCTCGAATTTATCCATTCTAATTCATTCGCACGAATGTATCCATTCTAATTCATTCGTACGATCCATTCTAATTCATTCGTATGATCCATTCTAATTCATTCGCACGAATGTAACCATTCTAATTCATTTGTACGATCCATTCTAATTCATCCCTACGATCCATTCTAATTCATTCCTATGATCTATTCTAATTCATTCGTACGATCCATTCTAATGCATTTGTACGATTCATTCTAATTCATTCGTACGATCCATTCTAATTCATTCGTACGATCCATTCTAATTCATTCCTACGATCCATTCTAATTCATTCGCACGAATGTAACCATTCTAATTCATTCGTACGATCCATTCTAATTCATTCATACGATCCATTCTAATCCATTTGTACGATCCATTCTAATTCATTCGCACGAATGTAACCATTCTAATTCTTTCGTACGATCCATTCTAATTCTTTCCTACGATCCATTCAAATTCATTCGTACGATTCATTCTAATTCATTCGTATGAGCTATTCTAATTCATTCGTACGATCCATTCTAATTCATTCGTACGATCCATTGTAATTCATTCATACGAATGAATTAGAATGGATCATGCGAATGAATTAGAATGGATACATTCGTGAGAATGAATTAGAATAGATCGTATGAATAAATTAGAATGGATCATGCGAATGAATGAATGGATCGTGCGAATGAATTAGAATGGATCGAACGAATGCATTAGAATGGATACATTCGTGCGAATGAATTAGAATGGATCGTACGAATGAATTAGAATGGATCGTAGGAATGAATTCGAATGGATCGTACAAAGGAATTAGAAAGGTTACATTTGTGAGAATGGATTAGAATGGATCGTATGAATGAATTAGAATGGATCGTACGAATGGATTAGAATGGATCGTACGAATGAATTAGATTGGATCATAAGAATGGATTAGAATGGATCGTACGAATGAATTAGAATGGATTAGAATGGATCGTATGAATGGATTAGAATGGATCGTACGAATGAATTAGAATGGATCGTACGAGCGGATTACAATGGATCGTACGAATGAATTAAAATGGATCGTACAAATGAATTAGAAAGGTTACATTTGTGAGAATGAATTAGAATGAATCGTACGAATGGATTAGAATGGATCGTACGAATGGATTAGAATGGATCATACGAATGGATTAGAATGGATCGTACGAATGAATTAGAATGGTTACATTCGTGCGAATGAATTAGAATGGATCGTACGAACGAAATAGAATGGATCGTACGAATGAATTAAAATGGATCGTATAAATGAATTAGAAAGGTTACATTCATGCGAATGAATTTGAATGGATCGTACGAATGGATTACAATGGATCGTACAAATGAATTAGAATGGATCGTATGAACGAATTAGAATGGATCGTGCGAATGAATTTGAATGGATCGTGCGAATGAATTAGAATAGATCGTATGAATGAATTAGAATGGATCGTACGAATGAATTAGAATGGATCGTGCGAATGAATTAGAATGGATCATGCGAATGAAATAGAATAGATCGTGCGAATGAATTAGAATGGATCATACGAATGAATTAGAATGGATCGTACGAATGGATTTGAATGGATCGTACGAATGGATTAGAATAAATCGTACGAATGAATTAGAATGGATACATTTGTGCGAATGAGTTAGAATGGATCATACGAATGAATTAGAATGGATCGTACGAATGAATTAGAATGGATCATACGAATGAATTAGAATGGATCGTGCGAATAAATTAGAATGGATTGTACGAATGTCTAATTCATTCATACAATGCGTTCTAATCCATTCGTACGATCCATTCTAATTCATTCGCACGATCCATTCTAATTCATTCGCACGATCTATTCTATTTCATTCGCATGATCCATTCTAATTCATTCGTACAATCCATTCAAATTCATTCTTACTATCCATTCTAATTCATTCGTCCGATCCATTCTAATCCATTCGTACGATCCATTCTAATTCATTCGTACGATCCATTCTAATCCATTTGTACGATCCATTCTAATTCATTCGTACGATCCAATTTAATTCATTCGTACGATCCATTCTAATTCATTCGGACGATCCATTCTAATTCATTCGTACGAATGTAACCACTCTAATTCATTCGTACGATCCATTCTAATCCATTCATACGATCCATTCTAATTCATTCGTACGATCCATTCTAATTCATTCTCACAAATGTAACCTTTCTAATTCATTTGTATGATCCATTCTAATCCATTCGTACTATCCATTCTCATCCATTCGTACGATCCATTCTAATTCATTCGCACGAATGTAACCATTCTAATTCATTCGTACGATCCATTCTAATTCATTCGCATGAATGTATCTATTCTAATTCATTTGCACGATCCATTCTAATTCATTCCTATGATCCATTCTAATTCATTCGCACAAATGTATCCATTCTAATTCATTCGTATGATCCATTCTTGTTCGTTCATACGATCCATTCTAATTCATTCGCAAGAATATATCTATTCTAATTCATTCGTATGATCCATTCTAATTTATTCGCACGATCTATTCTAATTCATTCGTACGATCCATTCTAATTCATTCGCACGATCCATTCTAATTCATTTGTACGAATGTATCCATTCTAATTCATTTACACGATCCATTCTAATGGATCGTACGAACGAATTAGAATGGATCGTATGAATGAATTAGAATGGATCGTACAAATGGATTAGAATGGATCGTACGAATGGATCATGCGAATGAATTAGAATGGATCGTACGAATGAATTAGAATGGATACATTTGTACTAATAAATTAGAATGTATTGTACGAATGAATTAGAATGGATACATTCTTGCGAATAAATTAGAATGGATAGTATATTCGTGCAAATAAATTAGAATGGATCATACGAATGAATTAGAATGGATCGTGCGAATGAATTAGAATAAATCGTACGAATGCATTAGAATGGATCGTACGAATGAATTAGAATGGATCGTGCGAATGAATTAGAATGGATCGTACGAACAAATTAGAATGTATCGTACGAACGAATTAGAATGGATCGTACGAATTAATTAGAATGTATACATTCGTGCGAATGAATTAGAATGGATTGTATGAATGAATTAGAATGGATCGTACGGATGAATTAGAATGGTTACAATCATGCGAATGAATTAGAATGGATCGTACGAATGGAATAGAATGGATCGTACGAATGGATTAGAATGGATCGTACAAATGAATTAGAAAGGTTACATTTGTGAGAATGAATTAGAATGGATCGTACGAATGAATTAGAATGGATCGTACGAATGGATTAGAATGGATCATACGAATGGATTAGAATGGATCATAGGAATGAATTAGAATGGATCGTGCAAATGAATTAGAATGGATACATTCGTGCGAATGAATTAGAATGGATCATAGGAATGAATTAGAATGGATCGTACGAATGGATTAGAATGGTTACATTCGTGCGAATGAATTAGAATGGATCGTACGAATGGATTAGAATGGATCGTACGAATGAATTAGAATGGATCATGCAAATGAATTAGAATGGATCGTACGAATGAATTAGAATATATTGTACAAATGTATTAGAAAGGTTAAATTTGTGAGAATGAATTATAATGGATCGTACGAATGAATTAGAATGGATCGTACGAATGAATAAGAATGGATCGTACGAATGAATTAGAATGGATCGAACGAATGTATCCATTCTAATTCATTCTAATTCATTCATACGATCCATTTTAATTCATTCACATGAATGTATGTATCCATTCTAGTTCATTCGCACGAATGTATCCATTCTAATTCATTCGTACGATCCATTCTAATGAATTAGTACGATTCATTCTAATTCATTCGCAGGAATGTAACTATTTTAATGCATTCGTACGATCCATTCTAATTCATTCGTACGATCCATTCTAATCCATTCGTAGGATCCATTCAAATTCATTCGTATGATCCATTCTAATTCATTCTCACAAATGTAACCTTTCTAATTAATTTGTACGATCCATTCTAATTCATTCGTACGATCCATTCTAATCCATTCGTACGATCCATTCTAATTCATTCGCACGAATGTAACCATTCTAATTCATTCGTACGATCCATTCTAATTTCGTGCGAATGAATTAGAATGGATCGTAAGAATGAATTAGAAAGGATCGTGCGAATGAATTTGAATGGATCGTACGAATGAATTAGAATGGATCGAACGAATGAATACATTCGAGCGAATGAATTAGAATAGATCGTAGGAATGAATTAGAATGGATCATACGAATGAATTAGAATGGATCGTGTGAATGAATTAGAATGGATCATATGAATGAATTAGAATGGATCGTATGAACGAATTAGAATGAATCGTACGGATTGTATGAATGAATTACAATGGATCGTACGAATGAATTAGAATGGATCGTACGAATGATTTAGAATAGCTCATACGAATGAAATAGAATGAATCGTACGAACGAATTAGAATGGTTACATTCGTGCGAATGAATTAGACTAGATCGTACGAATGAATTAGAATGGATCGTACGAATAAATTAGAATGTATCGTGCGAATGAATTAGAATGGATCATACGAATGAATTAGAATGGATCCACCGAATGAGTTAGAATGGATCATACGAATGAATTAGAATGGATCGTACGAATGAATTAGAATGGATTGTGTGAATGAACTAGAATGGATCATATGAATGAATAAGAATGGATCGTACGAATGAATTAGAATGGATCGTGCGAATGAATTAGAATGAATCGTACGAATGCATTAGAATGGATCGTACAAATGAATTAGAATGAATCGTACGATCCATTCTAATTCATTCGTCCGATCCATTCTAATTCATTCGCACGAATGTATCTATTCTAATTCATTCGTACAATCCATTCTAATTCATTCGCACGATCCATTCTAATTCATTCGTTTGATCCATTCTAATTCATTCCTACGATCTATTCTAATTCATTCGCTTGAATGTATCCATTCTAATTCATTCGTTCGATCCATTCTAATACATTCGTACGATCCATTCAAATTCATTCTCATGATCCATTCTAATTCATTTGTACGATCCATTCTAATTCATTCTCACGAATGTAACCTTTCTAATTCAATTGTATGCTCCATTCTAATTCATTCGTACGATCCATTCTAATCCATTCGTACAATCCATTCTAATCCATTCGTACGATCCATTCTTATCCATTCGTACGATCCATTCTAATTCATTCTAACAAATGTAACCTTTCTAATTCATTTGTACGATCCATTCCAATTTATTCATACGATCCATTCTAATTCATTCGCACGATCCATTCTAATTCATTCGTACGATCCATTCTAATTCATTCGCACAATCCATTCTAATTCATTCGTACGATCCATTCTAATTCATTCGTATGATCCATTCTAACTCATTCGGTGGATCCATTCTAATTCATTCGTACGATCCATTCTAATTCATTCGCACGATCCATTCTAACTCATTCGCACGATCCATTCTTATTCATTCATACAATCTATTCTAACTCATTCGCACAATCCATTCTAATTCATTCGTACGATCCATTCTGATTCATTCGTATGATCCATTCTAACTCATTCGGTGGATCCATTCTAATTCATTCGTACGATCCATTCCAATTCATTCGCACGATCCATTCTAATTTATTCGTACGATCCATTCTAATTCATTCGTGCGATCTATTCTAATTCATTCGCACGAATGTAACCGTTCTAATTCATTCGTACGATTCATTCTAATTCATTCGTATGAGCTATTCTAATTCATTCGTACGATCCATTCTAATTCGTTCATACGATCCATTGTAATTCATTCATGCAATCCGTACGATCCATTCTAATTCATTCGTACGATCCATTCTAATTCATTCGTACAATCCATTCTAATTCATTCGCACGATCCATTCTAATTCATTCGTATGATCCATTCTAATTCATTCCTACGATCTATTCTAATTTATTCGCTCGAATGTATCCATTCGAATTCATTCGTTCGATCCATTCTAATTCATTCGTATGATCCATTCAAATTCATTCGCATGATCCATTCTAATTCATTCGTACGATCCATTCTAATTCATTCGCACGATCTATTCTAATTCATTTGCACGATCTATTCTGATTCAATCCTATGATCCATTCTAATTCATTCGTACGATCGATTCTAATCCATTCGTACGATCCATTCTAATTCATTCGTACGATCCATTCTAATTCATTCTCACAAATATAACCTTTCTAATTCATTTGTACGATCCATTCTAATTCATTTGTACGATCCATTCTAATCCATTCGTACAATCCATTCTAATCCATTCGTACGATCCATTCCAATTCATTCACACGAATGTAACCATTCTAATTCATTCATACGATCCATTCTAATTCATTCCTACGATCCATTCTAATTCATTCATACGATCCATTCTAATTCATTCCTACGATCCATTCTAATTCATTCGCACGAATGTATCCATTCTAATTCATTTGCACGATCCATTCTAATTCATTCCTATGATCCATTCTAATTCATTCGTACGATCCATTCTAATTCATTCGCTCGAATATTTCCATTCTAATTCATTCGTACGATCCATTCTAATTCGTTCATACGATCCATTCTAATTCGTTCGTACGATCCATTCTAATTCATTCGCACGATCCATTCTAATTCATTTGTACGATCCATTTTAATTCATTCGCATGATCCAGTCTAATTCATTCGTAAGATACATTCGTGCGAGCGAATTAGATTGGATCGTACGAATGAATTAGTATGGATCGTACGAATGAATTAGAATAGCTCATATGAATGAATTAGAATGAATCGTACGAATGAATTAGAATGGATACATTCGTGCAAATGAATTAGAATAGATCGTATGAATGAATTAGAATGGATCGTACGAATGAATTAGAATGGATCGTGCGAATGAATTTGAATGGATCGTATGAATGAATTAGAATGGATCGTGCAAATGAATTAGAATGGATACATTCGACCGAATGAATTAGAATGGATCGTACGAATGAATTAGAATGGATCATAGGAATGAATTAGAATGGATCGTGCAATTGAATTAGAATGGATACATTCGTGCGAATGAATTAGAATGGATCGTAGGAATGAATTAGAATGGATCGTACGAATGAATTAGAATGGTTACATTCGTGTGAATGAATTAGAATGGATCGTACAAATGGTTTAGAATGGATCGTACGAATGGATTAGAACGGATCGTACGAATGAATTAGGATGGATCGTACAAATGAATTAGAAAGGTTACATTTGTGAGAATGAATTAGAATGGATCGTATGAATGAATTAGAATGGTTACATTCGTGCGAATGAATTACAATGGATCGTACGAATGGATTAGAATGGATCGTACGAATGGATTAGAACGCATTGTACGAATGAATTAGAATAGATACATTTGTGCGAATGAATTAGATTGCATCGTACGAATGAATTAGAATGGATCGCACGAATGAATTAGAATGGATCGTACGAATGAATTAGAATGGATCATGCGAATGAATTAGAATGGATCGTACGAATGAATTAGAATTGATACATTCGAGCGAATAAATTAGAATGGATCATACGAATGAATTAGAATGGATACATTCGTGCGAATGAATTAGAATGGATCGTACGAATGAATTAGAATGGATCGTACGAATGAATTAGAATGGATCAACCGAATGAGTTAGAATGGATCATACGAATGAATTATAATGGATCGTACGAATAAATTAGAATGGATACATTCGAGCGAATGAATTAGAATAGATCGTAGGAATGAATAAGAATGGATCATACGAATGAATTAGAATGGATCGTGCGAATGAATTAGAATGGATCGTACGAATGGATTAGAATGGATTGTACGAATGAATTAGAATGGATCGTACGAATGAAATAGAATGAATCGTACGAATGAATTAGAATGGTTACATTCGTGCGAATGAATTAGAACAGATCATACGAATGAATTAGAATGGATCGTACGAATGAATTAGAATGGATACATTTGTGCGAATGAATTAGAATGGATCGTATATTCGTCCAAATAAATTAGAATGGATCGTACAAATGAATTAGAATGGATCGTACGAATGAGTTAGAATGGATCGTGCGAATGAATAAGAATGGATCGTACGAATGAATTAGAATGGATCCACCGAATGAGTTAGAATGGATCATACGAATGAATTAGAATGGATGGTACGAATGAAGTAGAATGGATTATACGAATGAATTAGAATAGATCGTATGAATGAATTAGAATGGATCGTACGAATGAATTAGAATAGCTCATACGAATGAATAAGAATGAATCGTACGAATGAATTAGAATGGTTACATTCGTGCGAATGAATTAGAATAGATCGTACGAATGAATTCGAATGGATTGTACGAATGAATTAGAATGGATCGTACGAATGAATTAAAATGGATCGTACGAATGAATTAGAATGGATCCACCGAATGAGTTAGAATGGATCATACGAATGAATTAGAATAGATCGTACGAATGAATTAGAATGGATTGTGCGAATGAATTAGAATGGATCGTATGAATGAATAAGAATGGATTGTACGAATGAATTAGAGTGGATCGTGCGAATGAATTAGAATGAATCGAACGAATGCATTAGAATGGATCGTACGAATGAATTAGAATGAATCGTATCATTCGTACGATCCATTCTAATTCATTCGTACGATCCATTCTAATTCATTCGCACAAATGTATCCATTCTAATTTATTCATATGATCCATTCAAATTCAATCATATGATATATTCTAATTCATTCGCACAAATGTATCCATTCTAATTTATTCGTACGATCCATTCTAATTCATTCGTTTGATCCATTCTAATTCATTCGTACGATCCATTCTAATCCATTCGTACGATCCATTCTAATCCATTCGTTCGATCCATTCTAATTCATTCGTACGATTCATTCTAATCCATTCTAATTCATTCGCACGAATGTATCCATTCTAATGCATTCGTACGATCCACGCTAATTCATTCGTACGATCCATTCTAATCCATTCGTATGATCCATTCTAATTCATTCGTATGATCCATTCTAATCCATTCGTATGATCCATTCTAATTCATTCGTACGATCCATTCTAATCCATTCGTATGATCCATTCTAATTCATTCGTACGATCCATTCTAATCCATTCGTATGATCCATTCTAATTCATTCGTACGATCCATTCTAATTCTTTCTCACAAATGAAACCTTTCTAATTCATTTGTACGATCCATTCTAATTCATTCGTACGATCCATTCTAATTCATTCGCACGATCCATTCTAATTCATTCGTACGATCCATTCTAATTCATTCTCACGAATGTAACCTTTCTAATTCATTTGTACGATCCATTCTAATTTATTCGTACGATCCATTCTAATTCATTCATACGATCCATTCTAATTCATTCGTACAATCCATTCTAATTCATTCGCACAAATGTATCCATTCTAATTTATTCGCACTAATGTATCCATTCTAATTCATTCGTACGATCCATTCTAATTCATTCGTTCGATCCATTCTAATCCATTCGTACGATCCATTCTAATCCATTCGTACGATCCATTCTAATTCATTCGCTCGAATGTATCCATTCTAATTCATTCGTACGATCCATTCTAATTCGTTCGTACGATATATTCTAATTCATTTGTACTATCCATTCTAATTCATTCGCACAAATGTATCCATTCTAATTTATTCGTACGATCCATTCAAATTCAATCGTATGATCCATTCTAATTCATTCGCACAAATGTATCCATTCGAATTCATTCGTACTATCCATTCATATTCATTCGTTCGATCCATTCTAATTCATTCGTAAGATCCATTCTAATCCATTCGTACGATCCATTCTAATCCATTCGTACGATCCATTCTAATTCATTCGCTCAAATGTATTCATTCTAATTCATTCGTACGATCTATTCTAATTCGTTCATACGATCCATTCTAATTCGTTCATACGATCCATTCTAAAATTAGTTAGAATGGATCATACGAATGAATTAGAATGGATCGTACGAATGAATTAGAATGGATTGTGCGAATGAATTAGAATGGATCGTATGAATGAATAAGAATGGATCGTACGAATGAATTAGAATGCATCGTACGAATGAATTAGAATGGATCCAACGAATGAATTAGAATGGATCGTACGAATGAATTAGAATGGATACATTTGTGCGAATGAATTAGAATGGATCATACGATTGAATTTGAATGGATCGTACGAATAAATTAGAATGGATACATTTGTGCGAATGAATTAGAATGGATCGTACAAATGAATTAGAATGGATCGTACGAACGAATTAGAATGGATCATACGAATAAATTAGAATGGATACATTCGAGCAAATGAATTAGAATGGATCGTACGAATGGATTAGAATGGATCGTACGAATGGATTAGAATGGATCGTACGAATGGATTAGAATGGATCGAATGAATGAATTAGAATGGATCATACGAATGAATTAGAATGGATACATTTGTGCGAATGAATTAGAATGGATACATTTGTGCGAATGAATTAGAATGGATCGTACAAATGAATTAGAATGGATCGTACGAATGAATTAGAATGGATCGTACAAATTAATTAGAATGGATCGTACAAATGAATTAGAAAGGTTACATTCGTGAGAATGAATTAAAATGGATCGTACGAATGAATTAGAATGGATTGTGCAAATGAATTAGAATGGATCGTACGAATGAATTAGAATGGATCGTACAAATGAATTAGAAAGGTTACATTTGTGAGAATGAATTAGAATGGATCGTACGAATGAATTAGAATGGATCGTACGAATGGATTAGAATGGATCGTAGGAATGAATTATAATGGATCCTATGAATGAATTAGAATGGATACATTCGTGCGAATGAATTAGAATGGATCGTACGAATGAATTAGAATGGACCGTGCGAATGAATTAGAATGGATCGTACGAATGAATTAGAATGGATCATGCGAATGAATTAGAATGGATCGAACGAATGAATTACAAAGGATCGTGCGAATGAATTAGAATGAATCGTACGAATGCATTAGAATGGATACATTCGTGCGAATAAATTAGAATGGATCGTCTAAATGAATTAGAATGGATCGTACGAATTGATTAGAATGGATCGTACGAATGAATTAGAACGGATCGTACGAATGCATTAGAATGGATACATTCGTGTGAATGAATTAGAATGTATCGTACGAATGAATTAGAATGGATCGTACGAATGGATTAGAATGGATCGTACGAATGGATTAGAATGGATCGTGCAAATGAATTAGAATGGATCATATGAATGAATTAGAATGGATCATATGAATGAATTAGAATGGATCGTATGAAAGAATTTGAATGGATTGTACGAATGAATTAGAATCGATCATGCGAATGAATTAGAATAGATCGTGCGAATGAATTAGAATGGATCGTGCGAATGAATTAGAATGGATCGTACGAATGGATTAGAACGCATTGTATGAATGGGTTAGACATTCGTACAATCCATTCTAATTCATTTGCACGATCCATTCTAATTCATTCGTATGATCCATTCTAATTCATTCGTACGATCCATTCTAATTCATTCGTATGATCCATTCCAACTTATTCGCACAAATGTATCTATTCTAATTCATTCGTACGATCCATTCTAATTCATTCGTACGATCCATTCTAATCTATTCGTACGATCCATTCTAATCCATTTGTACGATCCATTCTAATTCATTCATATGATCCATTCTAATTCATTCGCACGATCTATTCTAATTCATTCGCATGATCCATTATAATTCATTCGCACGATCCATTGTAAATCATTCGTACGATCCATTCTAATTCATTCATACGATCTACTCTAATTCATTCGTTCGATCCATTCTAATTCATTCGCACGATCCATTCAAATTCATTCGCACGATCCATTCTAATTCGTTCATACGACCCATTCTAATTCGTTTGTACGATCTATTCTAATCCATTCGTACGATCCATTCAAATTCATTCGCACGAATGTAACCTTTCTAATTCATTTGTACGATCCATTCTAATTCATTCGTACGATCCATTCTAATTCATTCGTACAATCCTTTTTAATTCATTCGGACGAATGTAACCATTCTAATTCATTCGTATGGTCCATTCTAATCCCTTCGTACGATCCATTCTAATCCATTCGTACGATACATTCTAATCCATTCGTACGTTCCATTCTAATTCATTCTCACAAATGTATCCTTTCTAATTCATTCGTACGATCCATTCTAATCCATTCGTACGATCCATTCTAATCCATTCTAATTCATTCGTACGATTCATTTGTACGATCCAATTTAATTCATTCGCACGATCCATTCTAATTCATTCGTACGATCCATTCTAATTCATTCGCACGAATGTATCCATTCTAATTCATTCCTACAATCCATTCTAATTCATTCGCACGATCCATTCTAATTTATTCGTATGATCTATTCTAATTCATTCCTACGATCTATTCTAATTCATTTGCTCGAATGTATCCATTCTAATTCATTCGTTCGATCCATTCTAATTCATTCGTACGATCCATTCTAATTCATTCGTACGATCCATTCTAATTCATTCGTACGATCCATTCTAATTCATTCGCACAAATGTAACCATTCTAATTCATTTGTACGATCCATTCTAATTCATTCATACGATACATTCTAATTCATTCACACGAATGTAACCATTCAAATTCATTCGTACGATCCATTCTAATTCATTCCTACGATCCATTCTAATTCATTCGCACGAATGTATCCATTCTAATTCATTTGCACGATCCATTCTAATTCATTCCTATGATCCATTCTAATTCATTCATACGATCCATTCTAATTCATTCGCTCGAATGTATCCATTCTAATTCGTTCGTATGATCCATTCTAATTCATTCGTACGATCCATTCTAATCCATTCGTACGATCAATTCTAATTCATTCGCACGATCCATTCTAATTCATTCGCACAAATGTATGCATTCTAATTCATTCGTACAATCCATTCTAATTCATTCGCATGATCTATTCTAATTCATTCGTACGATCCATTCTAATTCATTCGTACGGTCCATTCTAATTCATTCGCACAAATGTTTCCATTCTAATTCATTCGTACGAATGAATTAGAATGGATCGTACGAATGAATTAGAATGGATTGTACGAATGAATTAGATAGGATACATTCGAGCGAATGAATTAGAATGGATCGTACGAATGAATTAGAATGGATCGTGCGAATGAATTAAAATGGATCGTACAAATGAATTAGAATGGTTACATTCGTTAGAATGAATTAGAATGGATCGTACGAATGAATTAGAATGGTTACATTCGTGCGAACGAATTAGAATGGATCGTACAAATGAATTAGAATGGATCGTACGATTCATTCTAATTCATTTGCGCGATCCATTCTAATTCATTCCTATGATCCATTCTAATTCATTCCTACGATCCATTCTAATTCATTCGCACAAATGTACCCATTCTAATTCATTCGTACGATCCATTCTAATTCATTTCACGAATGTAACCTTTCTAATTCATTTGTATGATCCATTCTAATTCATTCGTACGATCCATTCTAATCCATTCGTACGATCCATTCTAATCCATTCGTACGATCCATTCTAATTCATTCTCACAAATGGAACCTTTCTAATTCATTTGTACGATCCATTCTAATCCATTCGTACGATCCATTCTAGTCCATTCGTACAATCCATTCTAATCCATTCGTACGATTCATTCTAATTCATTCGCACGAATGTAACCATTCTAATTCATTCGTACGATCCATTCTAATTCATTTATACGATCCATTCTAATTCATTCGCACGAATGTATCCATTCTAATTCATTCGTACGATCCATTCAAATTCAATCGTATGATCCATTCTAATTCTTTCGCACAAATATATCCATTTTAATTCGTTCGTACGATCCATTCTAATTCATTCGCACGATCCATTCTAATTTATTCGCACGAATGTATCCATTCTAATTCATTTGCACGATCCATTCTAATTCATTCCTATGATCCATTCTAATTCATTCATACGATCCATTCTAATTCATTCGCTCGAATGTATCTATTCTAATTCATTCGTACGATCCATTCTTATTCATTCAGATGATCCTTTCTAATTCATTCGTCCGATCCATTCTAATTCATTCGCACGAATGTATCCATTCTAATTCATTCGTACAATCCATTCTAATTCATTCGCAAGATCCATTCCAATTCATTCGTATGATCCATTCTAATTCATTCCTACGATCTATTCTAATTTATTCGCTCGAATGTATCCATTCTAATTCATTCGTACGATCCATTCTAATTCATTCGTACGATCCATTCTAATCCATTCGTACGATCTATTCTAATCTATTCGTACGATCCATTCTAATCCATTCGTAAGATCCATTCTAATTCATTCGTACGATCCATTCTAATTCATTCTCACAAATGTAACCTTTCTAATTCGTTTGCACGATCCATTCAAATTCATTCGTACGATCCATTCTAATCCATTCGTACGATCCATTCTAATTCATTCGCACGAATATAACCATTCTAATTCATTCGTACGATCCATTCTAATTAATTCGTCCGATCCATTCTAATTCATTCACACGAATGTATCCATTCTAATTCATTCGTACAATCCATTCTAATTCATTCATACGATCCATTCTAATCCATTCGTACGATCCATTCTAATTCATTCGTACAATCCATTCTAATTCGTTCATACGATCCATTCAAATTCATTCTCATGAATGTAACCTTTCTAATTCATTTGTACAATCCATTCTAATTCATTTGTACGATCCATTCTAATTCATTCATACGATCCATTCTAATCCATTCGTACGATCCATTCTAATTCATTTGCATGATCCATTCTAATTCATTCCTATGATCCATTCTAATTCATTCGTACGTTCCATTCTAATTCATTCGCACGAATGTATCCATTCGAATTCATTCGTACAATCCATTCTAATTCATTCGCACGATCCATTCTAATTCATTCATATGATCCATTCTAATTCATTCGTACGAACCATTCTAATTCATTCGTACGATCTAATTCATTCGTACGATCCATTCTAATTCATTCGCACGAATGTAACCATTCTAATTCATTCCTATGATCTATTCTAATTCATTCGCTTGAATGTATCCATTCTAATTCATTCGTTCGATCCATTCTAATTCATTCGTACGATCCATTCAAATTCATTCGCATGATCCATTCTAATTCATTCGTACGATCCATTCTAATTCATTCTCACGAATGTAACCTTTCTAATTCATTTGTATGATCCATTCTAATTCATTTGTACGATCCATTCTAATTCATTCGCACGAATCCGTTCTAATTCATTCGTACGATTCATTCTAATTCATTCGCACAATCCATTCTAATTCATTTGCACGATCCATTCTAATTCATTCCTATGATCCATTCTAATTCGTTCGTATGATCCATTCTAATTCATTCGCTTGAATGTATCCATTCTAATTCATTCGTACGATCCATTGTAATTCATTCGTACGATCCATTCTAATTCATTCTCACTATTTAACCTTTCTAATTCATTTGTACGATCCATTCTAATTAGAAATGTTACATTCGAGCGAATGAATTAGAATAGATCGTAGGAATGAATTAGAATGGATCATACAAATGAATTAGTATGGATCGTACGAATGAATTAGAATAGATTGTACGAATGAATTAGAATGAATACATTCGTGCGAATGAATTAGAATGGATCATACGAATGAATTAGAATGGATCGTACGAATTAATTAGAATGGATTGTGCGAATGAATTAGAATGGATCGTATGAATGAATAAGAATGGATCGTACGAATGAATTAGAATGGATCGTGCGAATGAATTAGAATGAATCGTACGAATGCATTAGAATGGATCGTACGAATGAATTAGAATGAATCGTACGATCCATTCTAATTCATTCGTCTGATCCATTCTAATTCATTCGCACGAATGTATCCATTCTAATTCATTCGTACAATCCATTCTAATTCATTCACACGATCCATTCTAGTTCATTCGTATGATCCATTCTAATTCATTCCAACGATCTATTCTAATTCATTCGCTCGAATATATCCATTCTAATTCATTCGTACGTTCCATTCTTATTCATTCGTACGATCCATTCAAATTCATTCGCATGATCCATTCTAATTCATTCGTACGATCCATTCTAATTCATTCTTACGAATGTAACCTTTCTAATTAATTTGTATGATCCATTCTAATTCGTTCGTACGATCCATTCTAATCTATTCGTACGATCCATTCTAATCCATTCGTACGATCCATTCTAATCCATTCGTACGATCCATTCTAATCCATTCGTATGATTCATTCTAATTCATTCGTACGATCCATTCTAATTCATTCGTACGATCTAATTCTAATCCATTCGCACGATCCATTCTAATTCGCACAAATGTATCCATTTTAATTCATACGTACGGTCCATTCTAATTTATTCATACGATCCATTCTAATTCATTCGCACGATCCATTCTAATTCATTCGTACGATACATGATAATTCATTCGCATGAATATATCTATTCTAATTCATTCGTATGATCCATTCTAATTTATTCGCACGAATGTATCCATTCGAGTTCATTCGTACGCTCCATTCTAATTCATTCGTACGCTCCATTCTTATTCATCACGCAAATGTATCCATTCTAATTCATTTGTACGATCCATTCTAATTCATTCGTACAATCCATTCTAATTCATTCGTACGATCTATTCTAATTCATTCGCACAAATGTATCCATTCTAATTCATTTGTACAATCCATTCTAATTCATTCGTACAATCCATTCTAATTCATTCGTACGATCCATTCTAATTCATTCGCACGATCCATTCTAATTCATTCGTACGATCCATTCTAATTCATTCGCACGATCCATTCTAATTTATTCGTACAAATGTATCCATTCTAATTCATTCGAACGATCCATTCTAATTCATTCGTATGATTCATTCTAATTCATTCGTACGATCCATTCTATTTCATTCATACGATCCATTCTAATTCATTCGCACGAATGTATCCATTCTAATTAATTCGTATGATCCATTCTAATTCATTCATACGATCTATTCTAATTCATTCGTATGATCCATTCTAATTCATTCCTACGATCTATTTTAATTCATTCGCTCGAATGTATCCATTCTAATTCATTCGTACGATCGATTCTTATTCATTCGTACGATCCACTCTAATTCATTCGTATGATCAATTCTGATTCATTCGCACGATCCATTCTAATTCATTCTGACGAATGTAACCTTTCTAATTCATTTGTATGATCCATTCTAATTCATTCGTACGATCCATTCTAATCCATTCGTACGATCCATTCTAATCCATTCGTACGATCCATTCTAATCCATTCGTACGATCCATTCTAATTTATTCGTACGATCCATTCTAATTCATTCTCACAAATGTAACCTATCTAATTCATTTGTACGATCCATTCTAATCCATTCGTACGATCCATTCTAATCCATTCGTACGATCCATTCTAATTCATTCGCACGAATGTAACCATTCTAAATCATTTGTACGATCCATTCTAATTCATTCCTACGAATGAGTTAGAATGGATCATACGAATGAATTAGAATGGATCATATAAATAAATAAGAATGGATCGAACGAATAAATATTAGAATCGATACATTCGAGCGAATGAATTAGAATAGATCGTCGGAATGAATTAGAATGGATCGTGCGAATGAATTAGAATGGATTGTACGAATGAATTAGAATGGATACATTCGTGCGAATGAATTAGAATGGATCGTACGAATGAATTAGAATTGATCGTGCGAATGAATTAGAATGGATACATTCTTGCGAATGAATTTGTATGGATCGTACGAATGAATTAGAATGGTCACATTCGTGCAAATAAATTAGAATAGATCATATGAATAAATTAGAATGTATACATTCGTGCGAATGAATTAGAATGGATTGTACAAATGAATTAGAATGGATCGTACAAATGAATTAGAATGGATACATTTGTGCGAATGAATTAGAATGGATCGTACGAATGAATTAGAATGGATCGTACGAATTAATTAGAATGGATATATTTATGCGAATGAATTAGAATGGATCTAACGAATGAATTAGAAAGGATACATTCATGCGAATGAATTAGAATAGATCGTATGAATGAATTAGAATGGATCGTACGAATGAATTAGAATGGATCGTGCGAATGAATTTGAATGGATCATGCGAATGAATTAGAATGGATCATACGAATGAATTAGAATGGATCGTACGAATGAATTAAAATGGATACATTCGTGCGAATGAATTAGAATGGATCGTACGAATGAATTAGACTGGATCGTATGAATAAATTAGAATGGATACATTCATACGAATGAATTAGAATGGATCGTACGAATGGATTAGAATGGATCGTACGAATGGATTAGAATGGATCGTACGAATGAATTAGAATGGATCATACGAATGAATTAGAATGGATACATTTGTGCGAATGAGTTAGAATGGATCATACGAATGAATTAGAATGGTCCGTACGAATGAATTAGAATGGATCGTACGAATGAATTAGAATGGATCGTATGAATGAATTAGAATGGATTGTACGAAGGAATTAGAATGGATCGTACGAACGAATTAGAATGGATCGTACGAACGAATTAGAATGGATCGTATGAATGAATTAGAATGGATCATACGAATGGATTAGAATGTATCGTACGAATGGATCATGCGAATGAATTAGAATGGATCGTACGAATGAATTAGAATGGATCGTATGAATAAATTAGAATGGATCATAGGAGTGAATTAGAATGGATCGTGCAAATGAATTAGAATGGATACATTCGTGCGAATGAATTAGAATGGATCGTAGGAATGAATTAGAATGGATCGTACAAATGAATTAGAATGGTTACATTCGTGCGAATGAATTAGAATGGATCGTACGAATGGATTAGAATGGATCGTACGAATGGATTAGAATGGATCGTACGAATGAATTAGAATGGATCGTACAAATCAATTAGAAAGGTTACATTTGTGAGAATAAATTAGAATGGATCGTACGAATGCATTAGAATGGATCGTACGAATGGATTAGAATGGATCGTACGAATGGATTAGAATGGATCGTACGAATGAATTAGAAGGGATCGTACAAATGAATTAGAAAGGTTACATTCGTGAGAATGAATTAGAATGGATCGTACGAATGAATTAGAATGGATCATAAGAATGAATTAGAATGGATCGTGCAAATGAATTAGAATGGATACATTCGTGCGAATGAATTAGAATGAATCGTAGGAATGAATTAGAATGGATCGCACGAATGAATTAGAATGGTTACATTCGTGCGAATGAGTTAGAATGGATTGTATGAATGGATTAGAATGGTTCGTACGAATGGATTAGAATGGATCGTACGAATGAATTAGAATGGATCGTACAAATGAATTAGAAAGGCTACATTTCTGAGAATGAATTAGAATGGATCGTACGAATAGATTAGAATGGATCGTACGAATGGATTAGAATGGATCGTACGAATGGATTAGAATGGATCATATAAATGAATTAGAAAGGTTACATTTGTGAGAATGAATTAGAATGGATTTGAATGGATCGTACGAGTGAATTAGAATGGATCGAACGAATGAATTAGAATGGATACATTCGAGCGAATAAATTAGAATAGATCGTAGGAAGGAATTAGAATGGATCATACGAATGAATTTGAATGGATCGTACGAACGAATTAGAATGGATCGTATGAACGAATTGGAATGGATCATACGAATGAATTAGAATGGATACATTTGTGCAAATGAATTAGAATTGATCGTACGAATGAATTAGAATGGATCATAGGAATGAATTAGAATGGATCGTGCAAATGAATTAGAATGGATACATTCGTGCGAATGAATTAGAATGGATCATAGGAATGAATTAGAATGGATCGTACGAATGAATTAGAATGGTTACATTCGTGCGAATGAATTAGAATGGATCGTACGAATGAATTAGAATGGATCGGGCGAATGAATAAGAATGGATCGTACGATCCATTCTAATTCATTCGTATGATCAATTCTAATTCATTCGCACAATCCATTCTAATTCATTCGTACGATCCATTCTAATTCATTCGCACGAATGTAACCATTCTAATTCATTCGTACGATCCATTCTAATTCATTCCTACGATCCATTCTAATTCATTCGCACGAATGTATCCATTCTAATTCATTTGCACGATCCATTCTAATTTATTTCTATGATCCATTCTAATTCAATCGTACGATCCATTCTAATTCATTTGCTCGAATGTATCCATTCTAATTCATTCGTATGATTCATTCTAATTCATTCGCACGATCCATTCTAATTCATTCGTATGATCCATTCTTATTCATTCATACGATCCATTCTAATTCATTCGTACGAATGAGTTAGAATGGATCGTACGAATGGATCGTACGAATGAATTAGAATGGATCGTACGAACGAATTAGAATGGATCGTATGAACGAATTAGAATGGATCGTACGAATGAATTAGAATGGATACATTCGAGCGAATGAATTAGAATGGATCATACGAATGAATTAGAATGGATCATCGGAATGAATTAGAATGGATCGTGCAAATGAATTAGAAAGGATACATTCGTGCAGATGAATTAGAATGGATCGTAGGAATGAATTAGAATAGATCGTACGAATGAATTTGAATGGTTACATTCGTGCGAATAAATTCGAATGGATCGTATGAATGGATTAGAATGGATCGTACGAATGGATTAGAATGGATCGTACGAATGAATTAGAAAGGATCATACAAGTGAATTAGAAAGGTTACATTTGTGAGAATGAGTTAGAATGGATCGTACAAATTGATTAGAATGGATCGTACGAATGGATTAGAATGGATCGTACGAATGAATTAGAATGGTTACATTCGTGGGAATGAATTAGAATGGATGGTACGAATGAATTAGAATGGATCATGCGAATGAATTTGAATGGATCGTACAAATGAATTAGAAAAGATCATGCGAATGAATTTGAATGGATCATACGAATGAATTAGAATGGATCGAACGAATGAATTAGAATGGATACATTCGAGCGAATGAATTAGAATAGATCATAGGAATGAATTAGAATGGATCATACGAATGAATTAGAATGGATCGTACGAATGAATTAGAATGGATTGTACGAATGAATTAGAATGGATACATTCGTGCGAAAGAATTAGAATGGATCGGACGAATGAATTAGAATGGATCGTACGATTCATTCTAATTCATTCGTACGATCCATTCTAATGTATTCGCACGATCCATTCTAATTCATTCGTATGATCCATTCTAATAAATTTGCACGAATATACGATCCATTCTAATTTATTCGCAAGAATGTATCCATTCTAATTCATTCGTACAATCCATTCTAATTTATTCATACAAATTTATCCATTCTAATTCATTCGTACGATCCATTCTAATTCATTCGTACCATTCATTCTAATTCATTCGTAAGATCCATTCTAATTCATTCGTACGATCCATTCTAATTCAATCGCACGAATGTATCCATTCTAATTAATTCGTACGATCCATTCTAATTCATTCATACGATCCATTCTAATTCATTTGTATGATCCATTCTAATTCATTCCTACGATCTATTCTAATTCATTCGCTCGAATGTATCCATTCTAATTCATTCGTACGATCCATTCTTATTCATTCGTACGATCCATTCTAATTCATTCGTATGATCAATTCTAATTCATTCGCACGATCCATTCTAATTCATTCTTACTAGTGTAACCTTTCTAATTCATTTGTATGATCCATTCTAATTCATTCGTACGATCCATTCTAATCCATTCGTACGATCCATTCTAATCCATTCGTACGATCCATTCTAATTCATTCGTACGATCCATTCTAATTCATTCTCATAAATGTAACCTTTCTAATTCATTTGTACGATCCATTCTAATTCATTCATACGATCCATTCTAATCCATTCGTACGATCCATTCTAATCTATTCGTACGATCCATTCTAATTCATTCGCACGAATGTAACCATTCTAATTGATTCGTACGATCCATTCTAATTCATTCCTACGAATGAGTTAGAATGGATCATACGAATGAATTAGAATGGATCGTACAAATGAATTAGAATGGATCGAACTAATGAATTAGAATGGATACATTCGAGCGAATGAATTAGAATGGATTGAACGAATGAATTAGAATGGATCGTACGAATGAATTAGAATGGATCGTACGAATGAATTAGAATGGATCATGCGAATGAATTTGAATGGATCGTACGAATGAATTAGAATGGATCGAACGAATGCATTAGAATGGATACATTCGAGCGAATGAATTATAATAGATCGTAGCAATGAATTTCAATGGATCATACGAATGAATTAGAATGGATCGTGCGAATGAATTAGAATGGATTGTACGAATGAATTAGAATGGATACATTCGTGCGAATGAATACGAATGGATCGGACGAATGAATTAGAATGGATCGTACGAATGAATTAGAATGAATCGTATGAATGCATTAGAATGGATACATTCGTGCGAATGAATTAGAATGGATCTTACGAATGAATTAGAATGGATCGTGTGAATGAATTAGAATAGATCGTACGAATGAATTTGAATGGATCGTGCGAATGAATTAGAATGGATCGTACGAATGAATTAGAATGGATACATACAAATGAATTAGAAAGGTTACATTCGTGAGAATGAATTAGAATGGATCGTACGAATGAATTAGAATAGATACATTCGAGCGAATGAATTAGAATGGATCGTACGAATGAATTAGAATGAATCATAGGAATGAATTAGAATGGATCGTGCAAATGAATTAGAATGGATCGTACGAATGGATTAGAATGGATCGTACGAATGAATTAGAATGGATCATACAAATGAATTAGAGAGGTTAGATTCGTGAGAATGAATTAGAATGGATCGTGCGAATGAATTAGAATGGATCGTGCGAATGAATTAGAATGGATCGTACGAACGAATTAGAATGGATCGTACGAACGAATTAGAATGGATCGTACGAATGAATTAGAATGGATACATTGGAGCGAATGAATTAGAATAGATCGTACGAATGAATTAGAATGGATTATAGGAATGAATTAGAATCGATCGTGCAAATGAATTAGAATGGATACATTCGTGCGAATGAATTAGAAAGGATCATAGGAATGAATTAGAATGGATCGTACGAATGAATTAGAATGGTTACATTCGTGTGAATAAATTAGAATGGATCGTACAAATGAATTAGAATGGATCGTATGAATGAATAAGAATGGATCGTACGAATGAATTAGAATGGATCGTGCGAATGAATTAGAATGAATCGTACGAATGCATTAGAATGGATCGTACAAATGAATTAGAATGAATCGTACGATCCATTCTAATTCATTCGTCCGATCCATTCTAATTCATTCGCACGAATTTATCCATTCTAATTCATTCGTACAATCCATTCTAATTCATTCGCACGATCCATTCTAATTCATTCGTATGATCCATTCAAATTCATTCCTACGATCTATTATAATTCATTCGCTTGAATGTATCCATTCTAATGCATTCATTCGATCCATTGTAATTCAGTCGTATGATCCATTCAAATTCATTCGCATGATCCATTCTAATTCATTCGTACGATCCATTCTAATTCATTCTCACGAAAGTAACCTTTCTAATTCATTTGTATGATCCATTCTAATTCATTCGTACGATCCATTTTAATCCATTCCTATGTTCCATTCTAATCCATTCGTACGATCCATTCTAATTCATTCGCACGAATGTAACCATTCTAATTCATTCTTACGATCCATTTTAATTCTTTCGCACGAATGTATCCATTCTAATTCATTTGCACGATCCGTTCTAATTCATTCCTATGATCCATTCTAAATCATTCGTACGATCCATTCTAATTCATTTGCTCGAATGTATCCATTCTAATTTATTCGTACGATCCATTGTAATTCATTCGTACGATCCATTCTAATCCATTCGTACGATCCATTCTAATTCATTCATACAATGCGTTCTAATCCATTCGTACGATCCATTCTGATCCATTCGTACGATCTATTCTAATTCATTTGTATGAATGGATCCATTCTAATTCATTAGTACGATCCATTCTAATTCATTCTTACATTCCATTCTAATTCATTCGCACGAATGTATCCATTCTAATTCATTCGCACAATCCATTCTATTTCATTCGTACGATCCATTCTAATTCATTTGTATGATCCATTCTAACTCATTCGGTTGATCCATTCTAATTCATTCGTACGATCCATTCTAATTCATTCGCACGATCCATTCTAATTTATTCATACGATCCATTCTAATTAATTCGTATGATCTATTCTAATTCATTCGCAAGATCCATTCTAATTCATTCGTACAATCCATTCTAATTCATTCGTACAATCCATTCAAATTCATTCGTACGATGCAATCTAATTCATTCGCACAAATGTATCTATTCTAATTCATTCGTACAATGCGTTCTAATCCATTCATACGATCCATTCTAATCCATTCGTACGATCCATTCTAATTCATTCGCACGAATGTAACCATTCTAATTCATTCATATGATCCATTCTAATTCATTCGTACGATCCATTCTAATTTATTCGTTCGATCCATTGTAATTCATTCGCACGAATGTATCCATTCTAATTCATTTGTACGATCCATTCTAATTCATTCGTACGATCCATTCTAATTAATTCGCACGATCCATTCTAATTCAGTCGTATGAATGTATCCATTTTAATTCATTCGTACGATCCATTCTAACTCATTCGTACGATCTAATTTATTTGTACAATCCATTCTAATTCATTCGTACGATCGATTCTAATTCATTCGCACGATCCATTCTAATTAATTTGTACGATCCAATCTAATTCATTCGTATGATCCATTCTAATTTATTCGTTCAAATATATCCATTCTAATTCATTCGTACGATCCATTCTAATTCATTCGCACGATCCATTCTAATTCATTCGTACGATCCATTCTAATTCATTCGTACGATCCATTCTAATTCATTCGTACGATCTATTCTAATTCATTCGTACAATCCATTCTAATTCAGTCGTATGAATGTATCCATTTTAATTCATTCGTACGATCCATTCTAATTCATTCGTACGATCTAATTCATTCGTACGATCTATTCCAATTCATTCGTACGATCGATTCTAATTCATTCGCACGATCCATTCTAATTCATTCGTACGATCCATTCTAATTCATTTGTATGATCCATTCTAATTTATTCGTTCAAAAATATCCATTCTAATTCATTCGTACGATCCATTCTAATTCATTCGCACGATCCATTTTAATTCATTCGTACGATCCATTCTAATTCATTCATATGATCAATTCTAATTCATTCGCCCGATCCATTCTAATTCATTTGTATGATCTATTCTAATTCATTCGTACGATCCATTTTAATTCATTCACACGAATGTATCAATTCTAATTCATTCATACGATCCATTCTAATTCATTCGCACTATCCATTCTAATTCATTCGTACGATCCATTCTAATTCATTCATACGATCCATTCAAATTTTTTCGTACGATCCATTCTAATTCATTCGCCCAAATGTATCCATTCTAATTCATTCGTACGATCTATTCAAATTCAATCGTATGATCCATTCTAATTCATTCGCCAAATGTATCCATTTTAATTCATTCGTACGATCCATTCTAATTTATTCATACGATCCATTCTAATTCATTCGCACGATCCATTCTAATTCATTCATACGATCCATTCTAATTCATTCGCATGAATATATCTATTATAATTCATTCGTATGATCCATTCTAATTTATTCGCACGATCTATTCTAATTCCTTCGTACGATCCATTCTAATTCATTCGTACGATCCATTCTAATTCATTCGCACGAATGTATCATACGAATGAATTAGAATGGATCATGCGAATGAATTAAAATGGATCGTACAAATGAATTAGAATGGATCGTGCGAACGAATTAGAATGGATCGTACGAACGAATTAGAATGGATCGTACGAACGAATTAGAATGGATCGTATGAACGAATTAGAATGGATCGTACGAATGAATTAGAATGGATACATTCGAGCGAATGAATTAGAATGGATCGTACGAATGAATTAGAATGGATCATAGGAATGATTTAGAATGGATCGTGCAAATGAACTAGAATGGATACATTCGTGCGAATGAATTAGAATGGATCGTAGGAATGAATTAGAATGGATCGTACGAATGAATTAGAATGGTTACATTTGAGCGAATGAATTAGAATGGATCGTACGAATGGATTAGAATGGATCGTACGAATGAATTAGAAAGGTTAAATTTGTGAGAATGAATTAGAATGGATCATACGAATGCATTAGAATGGATCATACGAATGGATTAGAATGGATCGTACGAATGGATTAGAATGGATCGTACGAATGAATTAGAAAAGTTACATTCGTGAGAATGAATTAGATTGGATCGTACGAATGAATTAGACTGGATCATGCGAATGAATTTGAATGGATCGTATGAATGAATTAGAATGGATCGAACGAATGAATTAGAATGGATACATTCGAGCGAATGAATTTGAATAGATCATAGGAATGAATTAGAATGGATCATACGAATGAATTAGAATGAATTAGAATGAATTAGAATAGATCATAGGAATGAATTAGAATAGATATTAGGAATGAATTAGAATGGATCGTACGAATGAATTTGAATGGTTACATTCGTGCGAATGAATTAGAATGGATTAGAATGGATCGTACGAATGGATTAGAATAGATCGTACAAATGAATTAGAAAGGTTACATTTGTGAGAATGAGTTAGAATGGATCGTACGAATGGATTAGAATGGATTGTACGAATGGATTAGAATAGATCGTACGAATGTATCCATTCTAATTCATTCGTACGATCCATTCTAATTCATTCGCACAAATGTAACCATTCTAACTCATTCGTACGATCTATTCTAATTCATTCCTACGATCCATTCTAATTCATTCGCACGAATGTATCCATTCTAATTCATTTGCACGATCCATTCTAATTCATTCCTATGATCCATTCTAATTCATTCGTACGATCCATTCTAATTCATTCGCTCGAATGTATCCATTCTAATTCATTAGTACGATCCATTCTAATTCGTTCATACGATCCGTTCTAATTCGTTCGTACGATCCATTCTAATTCGTTCGTACGATCCATTCTAATTCATTCGCACGATCCATTCTAATTCATTCGCACGATCCATTCTAATTTATTCTCACGAATGTAACCTTTCTAATTCATTTGAATGATCCATTCTAATTCATTCGTACGATCCATTCTAATCCATTCGTACGATCTATTCTAATTCATTTGCACGATCCATTCTAATTCATTCCTATGATCCATTCTAATTCATTCGTACGATCCATTCAAATTCATTCGCTCGAATGTATCCATTCTAATTCATTCGTACGATCCATTCTAATTCATTCGTATGATCCATTCTAATTCATTCTCACGAATGTAACCTTTCTAATTCATTTGTATGTGTCTATTCTAATTCATTCGTACGATCCATTCTAATTCATTCGCACGATCCATTCTAATTCATCCATACGATCCATTCTAATTCAATCGCATGATCCATTCTAATTCATTCGTATGATCCATTCTAATTCATTCGCACGAATGTATCCATTCTAATGCATTCGTACGATTCATTCTAATTCATTCGCACGATCCAATCTAATTCATTCGTACGATCCATTCTAATTCATTCGTCCGATCCATTCTAATTCATTCGCACGAATGTATCCATTCAAATTCATTCGTACAATCCATTCTAATTCATTCGCACGATCCATTCTAATTCATTCCGACGATCTATTCTAATTCATTCGCTCGAATGTATCGATTCTAATATTTATTCGTTCGATCCATTCTTATTTATTTATATGATCCATTCTAATTCATTCGTATGATCCATTCTAACTCATTCGTAGGAATGAATTAGAATGGATCGTACAAATGATTTAGAATGGTTACATTCGTGCGAATGAATTAGAATGGATCGTACGAATGGATTAGAATGGATCGTACGAATGGATTAGAATGGATCGTACGAATGGATTAGAATGGATCGTACAAATGAATTAGATAGGTTACATTTGTGAGAATGAATTAGAATGGATCGTACGAATAAATTAGAATGGATCGTACGAATGGATTAGAATGGATCGTACGAATGGATTAGAATGGATCGTACGAATGGATTAGAATGGATCGTACGAATGAATTAGAATGGATCATACAAATGAATTAGAAAGGTTACATTCGTCAGAATGAATTAGAATGGATCGTGCGAATGAATCAGAATTGATCATACGAATGAATTAGAGTGGATCGTACGAATGAATAAGAATCGATCGTACGAATGAATTAGAATGGATACATTCGAGCGAATGAATTAAAATAGATCGTAGGAATGAATTAGAATGGATCATACGAATGAATTAGAATAGATCGTATGAATGAATTAGAATGGATCATACGAATTAATTAGAATGGATACATTCGTGCAAATGAATTAGAATGGATCGTATGAATGAAATAGAATGGATCGTACGAATGAATTAGAATGAATCATACGAATGAATTAGAATGGATCGTTCGAATGAATTAGAATGGATACATTTGTACGAATAAATTAGAATGGATTGTACGAATGAATTAGAATGGAAACATTCTTGCGAATAAATTAGAATGGATCGTATATTCGTGCAAATAAATTAGAATGGATCATACGAATAAATTAGAATGGATCGTGCGAATGAATTAGAATGAATCGTACGAATGCATTAGAATGGATCGTACGAATGAATTAGAATGAATAGTACGATCCATTCTAATTAATTCGTCCGATCCTTTCTAATTCATTCGGACGAATGTATCCATTCTAATTCATTCATACAATCAATTCTAATTCATTTATACGATCCATTCTTATTCATTCATACGATCCATTCTAATTCATTCGTACGATCCATTCTAATTCATAC